>JACERP010000091.1:0-341522 GCA_014080715.1 Scenedesmus sp. NREL 46B-D3 | reverse complement strand
CCCGTATGCCGCCGCTGCTGGCTGCAGTGGTGAGAAGCCAGCCAAGCGGCAGCGGCTGAACGGCACGCAGATGGCGGAGCTTGTGGCGAGTGTGCGGCAACCACGTGCAGGCCAACCCGGAGCGTTACACGCACTGCGTGATCCGTGACATGCAGGAGAAGTACCCAGACCTGGAGCTCAACATGGGCCAGGTGAGAGGCGTCTGACTGCTCGTATGGTAGATAATTTATGGGTTGTATAAGTTGTGTTTGTATCGGAGGCTGCAAGGGACCTGTGATGTGTGTGCGTGTAGGTGTCTGGTGTGCCAAAGTCTGGTGTGCAAAAGTCCTGCGGAAGACTTGGTGCGCTGGATCCATGTGGGCGAGCCAGTCAGCCACCTGATGTTTCGGCTGGTCTACGCAAGCATGCTGCTGCTGGCGCCATCCGCGGCAGCATGCAGCTGTCACCCAGCGCGCCCTGCAAGATACCTGCCTGCAGCTGACGGTTGCTGTGTGCGTGCCGTTGCTGCTGTTGCCGCAGATCCGCAAGATCAAGTTCAGGACGCTGGGCAACATCAACCCCAGGCAGGGCTCAGCCAAGCCACCGCAGCAGCAGCAGCAGCAGCAGGCTGCAGGGTGCTGCTCGTTTGGCTTTGATGGTGGTATGCAGGTGCAGGCAGCAGCAGCAGCAGCAGCAACAGGTGGTGGCATTGGTGTGCCGCCGCAGCACGTGCTGCCAGCTGCTGTCTTGCCAGCAGCAGCTGCAGCAGCAGCGGCCGGTGTGCCTGGTGCTGCTGCAGTGGACTTTGCCTTTGCTGGCTTGGGGGATGTCGGCATGCTGCCAGGGCAGGTTTCATCATCAGTGAAGGCTGCAAATATGCTGGCAGCTGCCGCGGCAGACCATCAGGCTGAGTTGGTGCCTGCGGCAGCCGGCACTGCAGCACCTGCAGCAGCAACAGCAGGGTACACTGCGGCTGATGCTGTGCTTGAGCATGCTGACCAGCAATAATTGTGTGCTGCATCGGCTTGGGGTTGCTCAGTGTGCCCTGGAGCATGTGTGCACACGTGCAGCGCGGCGCCAAGGTCGGGCGGGGTGAAGTTTACTGTGGCTGGGTACATTGGGCCAGCTTGCGGGGGCTTAACCGCTTGCAAGGATGCAGAATTGAATGCAGCAGCCTGCTTGGGTTGGAAGTTCACAGCTTTTGTTGCACAGCTTCATTTTCCTTTTGGCATGGATGATTTGGATGTGGGGGACAGCAGTCTGAGCATGTGTGGGCACTAGACAGCTTGCATGTCTGGCTCTAGACAGCATGTTGGCGCTAGGCAGCTTGCAGGTCTGGCACTAGACAGCTTACATGTCTGGCTCTAGACAGCATTGTTGGCACGAGACAGCTTGCATGCCTGGCCACTATGCGGCATGTTGGCGCGGCATGTTGGCACGAGACAGCTTGCATGTCTGGCACTGCTGGAGTTGACAGCGTGGATGCGTTTGTGTGACGTGTCTGTGGCGTTGAACATGTGAATTGCCTGCAGGCCTTGTGTGTGGCTTTGCAGATGTGTGTTTACATTGATGTTGCAGAGATGCCGCCTCACCAGCGTGGGAGGGTGGGGCCGAGCTGCACAGAGCATCGGTGCAGGCAGTGAACTGTGCAGTCACCGGGCTGTGGTTCTGCGTGTGCCTGGCACAGGGTGTGTCTGGCGATGGCAAGGTGGGTTGCTGCCGTGCGGCATGAGCTATGTGGGTGGGCTGGAGGTGCCCCTGCTGTTTTTGCCCTGCCTATGCACCTCTATGATGCTTCACGTGTGTTGACCTGGATGTACTGATGGCTGTGGAAACCATTGTTGATGGCTGGCGTTGATGTTACTGATGAGATCGGGAGAGTAAGAGTGATCTTGAGACAGCGCAACATGCGGCCCAGCGGGTTGTGTTGTTGTTGGGCATGTATGGCGCATGAGTGTGTTGTGGGTTTGGCCAGAAAAACCATGCAGCTGACGGTGTTGTGTTATATGTCTCTGCAACTCTGCAGTGCCGGCATGCATACGTTCTCCCTGCAGAGCTAGCATCATTAGGTGGGGTAGGCATGTCTTTGTCACCGGCCATGGGATGACGTTGTCCTGTCCACTTGCATTGCTTTGGGTCTGCTAGCCCTTAGTAGTGATGCTGCTGCTGCTGTTGCAAGTGAGATACCACTTCCTTGTTAGCAGGTTGCTTGTGGCCAATGCGAGATGGTGTGCAGCAGACGAGGTTCCAGCCGGGGTGTGCTTATGGTGGTCACACCATGTAACACATAGTATGCGACGTGGTTGCAGCGTGCATGCAAAGCTGCCGCTGTTTGCAGTGGCCTGCCTGCCTGCGCTAGGCGGTGCATTGATTGGCTCCACCTGCATTTTGATCCAGCCGCACCTGTGTGTGTGCTGCTCGGTCCAGCACTGGCTGTGCAGCACCCAAGCTTCACCTGCTGGTGCTGCGGCAGTCGTGCTGCTGAGCCTGATGCAACACAGTGTGTGCAGCGACACAGAGCACTGCATGACGGCTGCTCTTGCTGCATTGTGCCTTGCAGTTGTGCTGGTGTGTGCTCGTGTGCACCCCGTGCAGTACCACCAGCTCTTGGATCAGTAGGCCTTGAGCAGATTTTTCTGCACGAGCTGCGTTTCCCCTTTTGGTCGAACAGCTATCACTGGCTATACACCTCTTTTCGTACTCCCAGCTTGTGTTCTGTGTGTTGGTGGTGGTCAACAGCAAGGGTGGCAAGGATGGGCTCTAAAAACTCCAATGCTTCAGTGGTGTGGCTTGCAATGAATGCACACGTGTGTTCAATTCAGTCAGCCTGGACGACCTGTCATTAGCTGGTACTACCGGGCAGCCATACCTGGAAAGGTCACACCTGGTAGGGTGACACTGCTTGCCTGCTTGCCTTTTGCTGCTGTGTTGGAGTGCTGCTTCTTCTTGACACCGGCTGGTGTTTAATTTCGGTTGATGTTGTACTTTTGAGGGATGGTGTAGTATGACGCTGTCTTGCCTGCATTCTGCAAGACACTGCAGTTGGGTGCTTGCTACCGGCGCTGTGTGTTGCCAGTGCTGCTGCGTCAGCAGAAGCGTGTGATCGAGGGCTTGTTGACCAGCTGGTTCTAGAAGTGCGCTGCACGAGCAGCACGTGTGCTGCACAGCGCTGACGTTTCAATGGAATAAGCAAATTTGAAGTTCGTTGAAGACCTGCATTTTATGATGGCTGTATGATGGCTGGCCAAACCAGACACGTGCACTGCGGGTTGATCAAGTTGTATTCTGAATGATATCATCAATTCCATCGTTGATCTGTCACTTCGGGCCAGCATGCCTATCAAATTGTCGCAGCCCTCACCACTGCGTCCAGCATCTCATGATCACCAGGCTGGTGACGTCACGCATAATGTTTCAGGTGTGGTGGTAGAAACAGACATGTTGGACCTCATTGAGTCAATGTATCGTTCAGTACGGGGTGCTTTAGCTGCCCTACTTTGGTAATCTATAATCTTTGATATTGCTTTGAATTGAAGCTGGGTAACCGGCAGCAAGCACATAGGATACGGCAATGGATGCGGATTGTCATGATGTTTGGCAACTAACAAGATGAAATTTTTGCCTGGTTGCACAGATGACGTGTGCAGAAGGCAACTCTGCAGACAACGCTGCTGACGCACCTGCATGGTGGCCGGACATCAGCACCAGCAGGCAGCCGTTGCAGTACACATGCAGGGGGTGGGTGACACTGCGTGCCTGCTTGCCTTTTCATGCTAGAGTGCTGCTGCTGCTTTACATGGTACTGAATGCTAGTGCCGTCTCCTTTCACATGGTGTACGTGCTACGCCCACAAGTTGCCACAATCAAACAGCAGAGGGAGGCAAGAGTTTCACAACCGTCTACTTTGCCCATGTTGTCTGTCGTTGAGGCTCGGGATCCCTCCTCAAGTTGGTGTAGCAGGCTGGTGTACTGCTTTGTTTGTGCGTGTTGCAGCAACTACGGTTGTGTGGCCTTGGCTTGACTGCAAAGCAGAAGCTTTTGAACGGTCCAGCCGTCAACGTGCTTGAGAGGGCAACAAGATGCTCAACACGCATACCACTGCTGAGATCCGTGCCGGATGCCGTACGCAACCCCCACCGCAATGACACGGCAGTATGCCACCCTGGCTGGTATCCACAAGATCAACGAGCAATGGATAAAACGTTGAATTGTTTACCTTCCGTTTTCACAGTAGCTTACCATTCCCTGATGGTGCTTGTGAGCGGACAAAGTTTGCTTGGCACAGTGCACTCCACATGCTGTGAGGTCTCTGCTACTTACCAGTCAGCCCAAGCCTAAGGTCAAGCTCCGATATTTTAGTTGTTGTTAAGTGATAATGTTCTGACAATGAGCCCATCACTGCACACTTTCAAACTTAAGATTGCTTGCTGCTGCTGTTAATGCTTGCATGTGATAAGTGGCCATGCTGCAGGAGCTGACATCATACTTTCATCTGCCATCACTGTACTGCTGTATTTTGTACCTGTTTGCAGGATGGGACACGACTTCAACTTAGCCCCAGCGGGGAACACCATGTGTCCGCTGAATTAAAACGGTCATGTATCTGAAAACTGTTTTCACCACAGATTCAAGGTTGGGTTCACTATTCAACGTTGCAGTTTTACAAATGTTTTGAAAATGTAATCACCTTAGCATCTCGCTTAGCTAATTCCCTTACCCACCACTGCCTGCGAAATGCCATGTGTGCGTGTACCGTCACCGCCTGCACCGGTGCTCTGTTGCACAAACACAGGGGGGAGGGCTTCTGGTGGGGAGTACTGCTTGTTTAAAGCGCTGCTCTGTGCAGCAGCAGCAGCAGCAGCAACAACAGTGTGGAAGTGCTGCAGTGTATTGTGCATGCAAGCAACCTTGCTCCCTAACGCCAGCTTGCTGGCAGCTTGTGTTGCTCTGCTCTGTTTTTGATTTGTGCTGCAGATACATATCACGTTTCAGTCTGCAGACATCTTGGACCGGACCTACCATGCATGGCTTCAGCGCGGGTGACATCCTGGACTGGAGTACAAGACCAGCGGCAAGCATGGGGTGCAGGTGGCGCCGGCCCACCTCACACTGTGCTTGTCCGCTGAACTACTGCTTGCGTCAGGTATTGTTTTCGGGTTGTTCAAGGGCGTGCATGCGTAGCCTCTACCTTTGCTTCCTGGACGTGGACAGGCTGGCGCCCCAGAAGCGGCTCCCTTGGCCTCAACTTGCTTCATGTTCATCAGTGCAACCTTGGCGCAGTACAGTGGGTGAGTTCGCTGGGCTAGTGCCTGAGGCAGGTTTAGTCCTGTACTACTGTATTGTATTGTACTGTATTGTGAAGCCAGCTTTGCTTACATGCACAGCCTCGCATGCAGAGGTGGGGAGACACTGCTGGCTTGCTTGTTTTTTTGCTGCTGTGTAAAAGTGCTGCTTCTTTTCACAAACCTTGCTGTTCTGCTGCTGCGTTGCGAGGGTGTGCTATGTTGCGTGAGGGCCCTGCTGAGCACTTCAAGGACCACCCCAGCACTGCTGCTGGCGACACCCGGGTCCCGCCACCCTGCGCCATTAGCACAAGCTCAAGGCTGCAGCACTTTGGCATTCAGTGCAGTTTGGCCAACTCAGCAGGTGCGATCCTGTGCAGATTATATTGTCATTATTCCAAATGCATCAGTGCAGCAGCAACACTAGCGCTGTTGTCACCCCTGCAGCTACTGGCCTGGGCCCGCCAGCTATTAGGCGGATGCTTTACCCGGCATCAGGGCTCGGGCCAGTAACCGTGTGCCGCACGTAATTGGGGGGGATCCCTTTACTGTGTTCGCAGTGCGGCGGTTGTGGGGGTGCAGCAGTGGTCAGCAATGCCACTGCATGCATGTATGCTTTGAGCTCGATGTTGTGATGACAGACTGCTGTCCCCTTGTACAGCTACTGGCTTGGGCCCGCCGGCTATTAGGGGGATCCTTTATCTGGCATCAGGGCTCGGGCCAGCAGCCACATGCCGCACGTAATGGGGGGATCTTTTTACTGTGTTGGTAGTGTGGCGGCTGTATGAGGTGCAGCTGTGTCAGACACACCATTGTGAGTTGCTTGCATGAGTCCACTGCAGCAGCGAGCCCTGTGCTGGCAGCAACAGTCAGACACAGTGGGCAGCAAAGCAAAGATTTGCATGCGCCTAGCCCTAGACTGTTGTGCCGGCTCCCTTGTCAAGGCACAAAGATTATGTGGCAGAAGCACAAGCTCAAGGCTGCAGCACACTGGCACTCATTGCAGTCGAGCCAACTCAGCAGGTGCGTTCCTGTGCAGATGATATTGCAACAAGCGCTGACAGCATCAGTGCAGCAGCAACACTGGCGCTGTTGTCACCCCTGCAGCTACTGGCCTGGGCCCGCCGGCTATCAAGGCAAGAGTGCCCAGGGCCGTGGCCATGGCTCTGGGCACTCTTGCCACAACAGTGCATGCATGCAGGCCACCGCTAGCATCACTCTCCCCACCCTCCAGTGCACCCACGACCAGCCCTACGCAGCCACACTCGCGCACCTGCTTGTCAGGCGTTGCGCAATCCCTGCCATGATGGCCAAAGCCCTGGCACGTGTAGCACTGGACGGGGTTGGTGCCAACGCCCTTGAGGCCACCACTGCGAGTGGTGCTGTCTGCGGCAGGCTGCACCAAGGCACACCTGCTGCAGACAGCAACAGGTGTGCCTTTTTCTTACAGGGGAGAAATTATTGGTTACAGGGGAGAACAGGTGTGCCTTCCGCAGGACTGCAGGCGAGATGCCATTGCCCAAATGGCGTGCGTCTCTGCTGCTGCTTGGAGCGCCGTGACAGGCGTGTACAGCAGCAGGCGGGGGAGCAGCAGGGAAGGGCCAAGTCCTAGAGGCTGCTGCTATGGCTGCTGCAGGATGTCGCTGAAATGCACCAGATCCTGCAGCTGCCACTGCCGCTGCTGCTGCAGGGTTCTGCGGGAATGCAGCTGGGCATGCCGCTGGGTTGAATGCGGGGCAAGGGAAGCCACAGGGGGAAGCCATAGGCAGCCGCTGCAGGGAATGCACCTGCAGCTGCTGCTGCTGCTGCTGCTGCTGCTGCTGCTGCTGCTGTTGCAGTATCACACACGTGAATCTGCAGCCGCTGTTGCTGCAGGGTCACGGGCTGCTGGTTGCCCTGGGTCGTTGGCTGGCATGGCGAATGGGTTGCAGCCACCTGCTGGAAGATGGTGCGTAACAGCTGCATGGGCAGCAAATGGGTTTAAGAGTTGCCACCCCATGCAGATGCACCAGGTGAACCACCGGGCAGCGGCAGATCCGCTGCACCTGGCACTGCTGATGCTGCTGGCGCTGCTGCTGCTGCACTGCAGCTCCGCAAGCTGCTGAGCAGCTTGCTGATCGGGTGCCAGCTGCACGCCAGGTGCCGGTTGCGGGAGCAGGTGGACGTGCGGGATAAGCAATGACGCAGGTTGAACCACTTGTATGCTGCATTGGGTGTGCATTGCCGCCCTGTGCAGCACCGGATGCCACTTGCTGCTGCTAGCCTAGCTGCTGCTGGCCAAGCTGTTGCTGATCGGGCTGCTTCTCATCATGAGCTCGGAGCTGCATCTGCTCTAGGTTTTTCACAGCCATGATTTAGGCAAATTAATCGTCAAGTCTCAGCTACCAATGCAACGATCTCACTCGATCCGCTGTGTGCCGTCGTTGGACGAGGACTCGGAGTCGTATACTTACCTCGGAGTCGTATACTTAGGGATGGGCCCGTGGAACCAGTACTCGCTCTCGTGCTTCCTTGCTTGTACCCGCTTGCATTCTAGGCCTAGAATTCTAGGCGCTAGGGCCTATGGGGTTCTTCTTACTAATCGGCCGTTGTGCCGACGAGTCATCATTGGATCCTGGGCACTGTCACTCGTGTGACACTCATAATCCTGTATAAACGTACACGTACTGCCTGACGGTACAGTACGTCTGACCCAGAAGCTCTTGTCCGCACCGTTACACAGGGTGGCAGCGTTGCCGACATTAATCGTCATGTGCATGAGATGACTGTGAGAGGACACGGCACTAGCACGCAGTACACTGGCAGCCCATCCAACCCCCCGCATGAAGGCGGATAACTGCTGCTGCGCATGTAAGCAAAGCTGGCTCCACCCGCGCCACTGGTTGTACTGATCAATCAGTGTTCATCATGATGAATTCATCATGATGAACATGTAGCAAGCATCCAAGTCCAGAGTAGTTGCTTTGGGGGACCAACCCTTCCGCGTACAGGAAGCAAAGGCACGAGCGCTGCCCTATCTTCAACCTTCCTGCTCAATTACCTGAAGCAAACGTAGAACAACTAGTAGCCCGTGGCGCCCCAAAACACGAGCAGTGCTTGCATGTTGTAGCAGCGCACCCTGCTTGCGTGCTGCCTGTGCCTCTATGTCTTCCACCAGAAGCTTGGTACTTGAGGGCCGCGCATGCACGGCACCTCACTGCACACAAGCACGCACAGAACAGCACAGCCCACGATGCTGGTGCATGCAGTGCGGTGCGAGATGCACCCTGCTACAGCGAGATGCTACTCAGCGATGCAGCAGCACTGCTGAACACGAACTCAGAATGCGAGGGTTTGTATTTGCCCAGACAGCCCCTGCATGAAAGTGCACAGACCTGGCGTTCTGATATGGATCCTACATACGATGCACTGCATGCTAGTGCCGTGTCCTCTCACATACGATGCGACGACCATAACACAGGTGCTACGACCTGCAACTGTTGTGGTGGTCAAACCATGTCATGCCCGCACACGTGGAAGAGACGTGCAGGTCTGGAGCTGCTGGCCACGGTGTAATCACGATTGAGTTCAAACCTGTGATAAAATCTGTTTGAGACGCAAGCTCCACGAACGGTCCTCAAAATCCACGAACGGTCTTACACAACAAAACAACTGCCCGTCAAATCCACATTGAGATGGGCGATGTTCCCGTCGTGTAACATCCAAATTATGAAATTGTGAGACAAAAGCACAGCACCAACAGGTATGGATGACCATCAGAGGCACTCAGCCATGTTAACAAGAACGTGGAACAGTGGGCTCACAGCAACAGCACCACAGGCAACACGCCAGCATGCAGTTCCACATGCACCTTCAGACACTGGCAGCTGCCGTTAGGAGCCTGCTGGCACTAGGTGCTGCTGCTGCTGCTGCTGCTGCTGCTGCTGCTGGCCTGCTGCTGGTCCGATGACACCAACTTCTGCAGAAGTAACTGGAAGTTTCAAATCAGGTGTCGGAGGAGCTGCTGCGGCGGCGGCCGAGCTTGGTGAGAGCTGCTGCTGCTGCTGCTGCACTATGTGCGGCCCTACTTGCAGCGGAATTACAGGCTGCTGATACTGCTGCTGCTGCTGCTGCCAATGCGGCTGCTGGTGTTGCTGCCCTTGACCCAGCTTTTGAGCTGCTTGAAGCTGCTCCACTTGCTGCTGCTGCTGCTGCTGCTGCTGCTGGTGCTGGCCTGGCTGCTCTTCGTGCAGGGATGTTTGGGGGCTGATGCCTCCTCCATCTTCTGGCGAATGCTGCTTGAAGAAGTCGTTGATGGTGGCGAGATCCGTGTGCCGCCCAGGCTGCTCATACTCGTGCACGTTGACCTGCAGCAGCAGCAGCATCGGCGGTGGTAGGAACAAAGTGGTCAACCAGGGCCATGGTGTTGTTCTTGGGCATGCTGCGGGCGCCTTGCCCAATCACCTTGGTCGCCAGAAGGCCCTGCTGCCCGTTCCAACAGTATGCGGTCCTGTTGCAGCGTCAGGCAGCTGCCATTCCTCCACACCCCGGCCCAGACTGCACAAGCTGGACACACATTGTGAAAACACAGCCCAGCCAGCAGGCACACATATGCACCCAGCAGGATCACCCCGCTGCGCTCGTCGAGCGCCAGCCGCCCCAAAACGCCACAACGCGCGCGCAGTGTGGGGACAAGGCAGGGCAGCCTGGCACCTGCACTTACGACCTGCTCAGACCGACTCACCGAGGTGAGGCTGATCTTGCGCAGCATGCCGGGAGTGGGCTTGGCGGACGTGCCGCCATTGGCCGCGCCGCCGCCGGCCCCGTCGCACTCCTCAAACAGCGCCGGGTCGTCCTGCTCCGGCGAGTAGCGCGACGCAGCCAGGTACACCATGCGCTTCAGCGCGCCATCGCGGTCCTTGTTCAGAAAGGCGCCTGACGCTACCTGCGGTGCGGGGTTTGGGGTGTCGTTCAGCAGGGCCAAGAATTGATGTTAGAGGTGTTGAAACCGAGCAGGTTGCTTTGATTTGCTGCCCGGTACATGCGCTCGGGGCGCCGTCTGCTGCCGTGGTGACCGTTGCATCCGCAGCACGACGAGCAACCAACGCACCAGTCAGTTATACAGGACCTCGTACAATAGAGGAACTTGCAGGCAAACGCGTGCGTGCATTGTCAGGGATTGGGGCACAGATTTAGTTCTTCAATAGCAGCATGCTGGGATGAGCTGCCGCGTCCACGGCTCATGCACGTTTTCCATCGCTCATCTTTCTCTGGCACGCGTTGACACCGTGCTCATTTGGGGTGGCTCATACCATCTAGATGGTGACTGGACCCACGTGTAACTGCTCTATTACAACTATTTGAGTTGACGGCACATGCCTGGAGAGCAACATGGCAGCAACAACCATAACCAACATGGCCACGTCAGCGCGCGTGCCGCACCCGCGCACCTGCTGCTGCTGCCGCTGCTGCCGCTGCTGCTGCAGGCCGCGCACCTGCCGGTCGATGCGCGCCTGCTCCCGCATGATGGCGCTCATGGCCTGGTCATACAGCGGCGGCAGCGGCCGGCAGTACCAGGGGTGGGCGCGGATCTCAGGCACGGTGATCCTGCAGGTCAATCAGCAGCAGCAGCAGCAGCAGCAGTACCAAGTAGGTCTTATGCATAGCATGGCAGCAGCAGATGGCAGCACCAACGGACGTGTGTATCTCAGGCACAGCAACATGCAGCCAGAAGGAGGCAGCAGCATCCGCAATTTCAACATAATGTGAGTCATATGCATAGCATAGGCAGCAGCAAATGGCAGCACCAGCAGACGTGGGTGTCTTGGGCACAGCAACACGCAGCCAGTAGGCAGCAGCAGCATCAACTGGAGCAGCAGCAGCAGCGCGGTGCGAGCTGTGCCGGATGGGCCGATGCATTGAGAACGACAGCGGCCGGCAGCACCAGGGGAGCGCGCCCATGTCAGTTGCAGTGACCCTGCAGAGTGACCCTGGCACCAGAGCGGCAGCATCAGCACCAGCAGTGAGGGGGGCGGGGTTGCAGGGGACGCCAATGCATGCGGATCCAGGGCTGGCCGCGGTGCCGACAAACACGGCGGCCTCAGGCGCAGTGACGCTGCAGCAGCGATGACACTCAGCACCTGCTGCAGCAGCGGCGGCAGCAACAGGCAAGTCATGCAGCACAGTAACGCGGCGATATCGCGGCACCAAGGGGATCCCCGCAGCGTACCCGGCACAGCCATCCTGCAACAACAGGCAGCAGCAGCTGGCAGAGCCGGCCAGACAGCACCATATTGCTCGGTTTTGGCAACCAATCCCGCGGCCATGCCTGATGCCAACAAAGGCTGCGGAAGAAAAAACGAGGCTGGCGTGGACGCCCTCTGAAACGTGCAGCCGCTGGCCCCGCGCCCCCTCACTCACCGCTGGCCTTCCTCCAGGTGGAACATGCGGTTGAGCAGGTCCATGCACTCGCTGCTCAGCATGGACGTGTCCTGCGCGATCAGCGGGTTGTCGTACCAGTGCGCCTTGTTCTGCTGCTGCCACACCTGCGGGCAGGCAGGCAGGCAGGCAGGCGGCAGGCAGGCGGGCAGGCAGGCAGGCGGCAGGCGGCAGGCAGGCAGGCAGGCAGGCGGCAGGCAGCAGGCGGGCGGGCAGGCAGGCAGGCAGGCCAGGCGGGCAGGCAGGCAGGCAGGCGGGCGGCGGGCAGACAGGCGCAAAACAGGGGGCACGTCGGCGCCAGCGCATCCAGCAGCAGTGAGGATGAGGAGGGCGTGTGGTGCCACGTGGTTGTGCAGGAGCTGCCCCGGTGCTCATCTGCGTGCCTCAGAAGGTTCCTGCTGCTGCTGCTGCTGGTTGTCACCAACACTTCCAATCCCCGGGCCAAAGTATGACAATGTGGCGGTCGCCTCCTCTTAGTGTGCATTGTCGCCGATCTTCGTGCTCACTGCTGCCGCCGCTGCTGCCGCCCAGACTGTCGCGTGACAGCCGTTTGCACCTTTGACAATCAATCTCAGGTGCTCTGGTGCTGCGCATCCCATCTCCTTTCACACAACTACAGCTGCCGCCGCCGCTGGCGCTGGTCCACTCATCATTGCCGGCCTACAGACGCATGGACCCCCTGCCACGCATGCGCAACCCATCTCACGTGCGCGGAGACCTCCTCCAGGTTGGTCGCGTTGCTCATCTCCTGCCCCTCAAAGGGGAAGCGGCCGATGAGCATCACGCACAGCATCACGCCGGCCGCCCAGATGTCGGCCTTGGTGCCATCGTACAGCGCGTCCTGGTGGCAGGCCTTGGCGCCCAGCAGCTGCGGCGACATGTAGTCGGGAGTGCCTGCGCCGGCAGCCGCAGCAGCATGCCGCAGCAGCTGGAAGCTGGGTGGGTGACCGGCGAGTCGGTCAGCAAACCAACGACAACCTCAGGCGTCCACTTGCTGTTGATCAGCCACGGATGCGCCAAGACATGCGCAGGCCTTGCGGCCCAGCAGCTGCCACGACGTGCGGTCAGATGAAGTGCCTGGAGATGTGATTGCGGCAACAGTGGCTGCAGTCGGCATAAAACACATCCCTTTGTGCAGAGCAATGGACGCGGTTCACCACAAGCGGCTGCAGCCATGCAGGCAGCGCAGGGGTCTGCATGGCGCAGCCCGCACCTGTGATGGTTGTGTAAGGAAGCTGATTTCCCCTACTCCTGTGCGCACAGCAGGGATTGAACCCCCGCCGCAAGAGCACAGTCGGTATCCGCCGCAGCCCGCACCTGTGATGGTGGTCATCTGCGGCTCCTGGCTCCACCACTTGGCGAAGCCAAAGTCGCACAGCTTGATGCGGGGCGGGTCGCAGTCGTCCAGCAACGTGTTGTCCATCTTCAGGTCCCTGCAGGGCAAGCGGTTCATGTGGTTTTGATGGGATGAGCTGCAGATGTGGCTTGCAGTTCGACGCTTGGAGACTGTCACACATTAAGGCAGTCAAGCTCTCCACCTGCACGATGCCTTGCGCCTGTCGCATTCGCAGTTGTTCCTCAAAAACGAAAGACGCAACACCCAGCGGGGTGCTGGTTATGGGCGGGTCAGCAACAAGCAAAAGACAGGCTGCGCCGCACCGACCTGTGCGCCACCTTGTTCCTGTGGCAGTAGTCGACCGCGTCGATGATCTGGGCGAAGAAGTAGCGCGCCTCATCTTCCTCCATCACCAGGCCGTCGCGCGTGTCGAACGAGCCAAACTTGAGCAGGATGGTCTTGAGGATGTAGTCGGCCATGTTGCCGCCGGCGACGTACTCCATCACCAGGCCCAGGTGCGTGCTGCAGAAAAATAACATGTTAAAGGATGTCACAAGGATGACGGCAAGCAACGCATTAGGGAGATCCATCACCAGGCCCGGGTGCGTGCTGCAGGCCGGCAGCTTGTCAGAGAGATGACGGCAAGCAACGTGTTACAGAGATGACGGAAGCAGCAGGCACCTAGGCAGGCAGGCAGGCAGGCAGCGCTCGAAGCACGTAAGCCATCTCTGGCAGGTACGGCATAAGAGCTCTGGGCAGCGAGGGTTGTGACGGTGCACTCCGTAACATTCTCGCCAGCACACGAGGCACTCCAAACCACGCGCAAGTACGTGCCGTTGTGCGCAGCAGGGCAGCAGTGGCAGCAGAGCCGCCATGCACCACGCAGGCAGACCCAGCTCAAGAGCGGTCCAGCATGCTGCATGTCACCGTGACAGCTGCACACACACACACCATCAGCAGTCAGTCTGCAGTGACTGAGCCCACGAGGCGTGCTGCAGCATCGCCGCTACAGCCTGACAGGCAGGATGTGCAGCGCCGCCGCTACAGCCGTGAGTCGTCACCCACTCGAGCGCTCGCTGACAGGATCAACAGGGTGTCTTGCTGCGCAAGCTCACCTGCCAGCCACCCTGACGGAACAAGTGAGCTCATTACATGTTTACATTTCTTATCAGGGTGACTACGTGTGTGCAGTGTCATGCTTTGTAGCGTTGCAGGCCTCTTCACGGTTCCCTGCTCTGGCGGTGTTTGGCTCGAGTAGAGGTGGCTCAAGCGAGCGCAGCCACTCACCGCGTCAGAATGAGCTCGCGTGGCTTGACTATGTTCAAATGGCCCTTGCCCAGCTGCGCCCCTATCTTGACCTCGCGCATGATGTTGGTGCCCATCAAGGGAGGGATGGGCCGCTGCATCAGCTTCACCGCCAGCAGCTCGCCAGAGGCACGGTCCCTGCAAGCAGTGGGAAGTAACAAAAGTCATGACAAGCTTTCTTGACTTCAAATGGCTGGGGCCGGCCGCTGCATCAGCTTCGCGGCCAGCAGGTCGCCAGAGCCATCGTGCCTGCAAGTCGTGGAATGCAGCACCCTCATGGTATGCCAAATAATGGTACTGCCAACCGGCGGCATGGATCAGCGTGTCATGTGCTGCTGTTCACGATCCACAGCGTGTATAGTGGCCCTTGCATGAAAAATGACCCGTGCATACGCTGCCCTTCCAGGAGGGTATGCTTGCACGTGTGCATGTGCTGCTATTGAAGCCGCGTATAGTGGCCCTTGCATAGAAAATGACCCGTGCATACGCTGCAGACCTTCCGGGAGGGTATGCTTGCACGTGTGCACGTGCTGCTGTTGCAGCCGTGAACGGCAGGACGTCGCCCACATCAGACGCACTGTAGCGGCTGCCACCGCTGCAGGAGACTGCAGCTGATGCCTACCACTGCCTGACAATGGTGCTGCTGCTGTCAATGCTGCTGCTGCTGCTGCTGCTGCTTCTGCCTGAGCCGACGCCTCCCACACTGTGCCTCCTGCTGGTCCACTGCGACGCGTGCTGCTGCTGCTGCTGCTGCTGCTGCTGCTGCTGCTGCTGCTGCTGCTCCTGCAGCTGCGCTGCCGCTGCTCACACCGCTGTTGTTGTTGCTGCTTTACCCTTGACAACAGCCCCTTGACATCCGCAGCAAACACGCATGGTTCTACTGACCCATTGCAACCCCTGCTGCAGCGCTGCTGCTGCTGGCAGTGTTGCTGCCGCTGAACCTTCAGCAGCTGCCCTCTCAGCAGCAAGCCGCATGTCTCCTGTTGACCCACTGCACCTAGTGGCTGCGGCATTGTTGCCTCTGCTGCTGCTGCTGCGGCCGGCGGCGGCGGCAGCGGCGGTTGGACCTGCTACTCCACCGCTGCTGCTGTGCCGCTGGTGCCCCTCCTCTCACCTGCAGAGCCATGTGTCTCCTGCTGACCCACTGCCCAGCAGGTGCTTGACCTCATACATCTCAGCAAGGCCACCTGCATCAATATGACATGTTACATGACAGTCACTGACGGTTACAAACTACTTGCATATGCACATGATGCAGGTGATGCCCTGCCATGCCTGCCATGCAGCTTGATGTGTGGGCGTGATGCATGTGCGTTGTGACATCTACTCGCCACATCAACTCCATGCTCCTGCCAACGCTGCTTGAGCATCCGCCCACACAGCAGGTACTGCAGCACATGCCTTACCAGCTGCAGTGCTTTGTTGCTTCAAGAGCTGCTTGCATAAACCTCTTTGACCGCTACTTTGGGCACGCCCTCATCAGCAGCACACAAGTTAGCTTGCATTGTCAAAGCCCACCTGTGGCATCATTAGCCCGGTTCACTTCATCAATATCAACCTCAGCACCTTTGCTGCAGCAAGCACCCATCACTGCAGCTGGTGCAGCCACCTCTACTGCTGCTGCCAGCCAGCGTAGTGCTTGGTTCCAACTGCTGCTTCGGAAGCTAGTCCTGCCTGAACCACACAGGACAATAGCAGCCTGAGCAGCTGCTGCTGCACGCTGCTAGTGCAGACTTCAGCACTGCAGACGTGGGGGCCAAATGCTCTCTAACAGGAATAACAGCTGCCAGCACATCCTGCTGAGGAGACACGCTAGCAAGCTGCTGCTGGTATTGCGCCTGCATCAACCAACAGGAGCAGCAGTGGAAGTGGTGCCAACAAGAGCCTGATCAGTCCTTGTTAGTGGAGGCTGGTCGTCTTGCTGTATTGGCAG
This sequence comes from Scenedesmus sp. NREL 46B-D3, assembly GCA_014080715.1. Lineage (NCBI taxonomy): Eukaryota > Viridiplantae > Chlorophyta > Chlorophyceae > Sphaeropleales > Scenedesmaceae > Scenedesmus > Scenedesmus sp. NREL 46B-D3. The sequence continues at coordinate 325,270 of JACERP010000091.1, read as the reverse complement.
CTTGGTGTTGCCACAATCAATGACCTGAAAGCCGTGAAGCTTGAAGAACGGAACGATCCGAAGGTAGGTGCTACACAAGGGCACTTCTTCTGCTATTCACATCCGTCATCTTTGCAGCTCAAATGTATGCTTCCTCACTATCTTTACTTTTAAGCACTTTGTTACCAAACATTCACCTGCAGCTGTGTATGTATGGAGCTGCGCACGCTCTTCGCTATTTCAGGGCTCCAATTCTTTAGCAAGCTAGGCGCTCAAGCTACGCGATTGAAAAAAAATCACACTTAGTATATTGAACGGTTGCTCAGTAGGATGAAATGCATGATCACCACAAAGGTGCACTGGTGAGCTGTGTCTCTTGGAGTTGCACGTGGAGCCGGCAAAGCAATCAATCAAAGCGATCTACGTCAGCTGGACATGTCAGCTTGGCTTCCGGGACATAATTCTAGCCTGGCTGTAACATCTGGGAGTGTGGTATTCTCAAGGGCTTACTGCACCCGTCAACCGCCAGCAGCAATGTAACAGATAATTACGTTTTGAAGTTAGCATGGAAGATGCTTGCACTCGTGAGTATGTGATGCGGTTGAGGTAGGGTTGTTTGAGAGGCGCTCGACAACAAAAGCAAGGCGGGCAGGCACAAAGGCGCACTTGCAGCCCACAATAGGGTATGACGAATCACCTTCAATCAGTCAAAGTGACCGCATCATTAAGGGATGTGTGATGTGAACGTGTGCTGGCTGGCGAGGATGGTGTCCAGCCGGTGCAATAGATCTATTGTCTAGACAGGGTTGCAGCGGAGCACCTTGTCCATCACGGCAATTTATTCAAAGCTTCAGTGTGCCGTGTCTGTGTGCCGCGGCGTACGGGTGCCTGTCAAGTAGTCACCACCAGTGAGTGGGAAGTTTTAGGGTTTCGAGAATAAATGTTGAGAACCCTGCCGCTGTGCGGCAGCACTGCACAACAGGCAATTGCAGCACCGCACAAAGGCAATTGGTTTTGCAACACCCACCCACCCACCCATCCATCATCATCATCATCATCATCATCATCATCATCATCATCATCATCATCATCATCATCATCATCATCATCATCATCATCATCATCATCATCATCATCATCATCATCATCATCATCATCATCATCATCATCATCATCATCATCATCATCATCATCATCATCATCATCATCATATTACCCTTGATAGCAATAGCATCAACGCCATCGGCCCCGCGCCCCAACATGGCAACACCCACTCACTGACTTGCATAGCCCCTGAAAATTTGCTGCTGTGTCAAAAGTGCTGCTCCTTGTCTAGAAGCAGCAGCACTCTAGCATGCAAAGACAAGCCCACAGTGTCACCCTACCCCTGCATGCGAGGCTGCGCATGAAAGCAAAGCTGGCTCCACCCACTGTACTGCGCCGCTGGTTGTACTGATGAGCACGTAGCAAGCATCCAAGTCCAGAGAATTGCTTCGGGGGCACCGACCCTTCCACGTACAGGAATCAAAGGTAGAGGCTACGCACGCACGCCCTTGAACACCCCCAAAATAAACCTGAAGCAAGCGAAGAGTGCAGCAGCAGGCAGAGTGTGAGCGGGCCGGTGCCAGCTCACCCCTTGTAACAGCCGCTGAAATGAGCCGCTCATTCGAGGCTGGAGGCTCGAGGTGACTAGCACAGTGTGGACGAACCTGGACTGCAGACACATCGAGCATCTTTGGTTCAGCAGTACTGGTGCCACTGCTGTCTCACCCCAGAAAAGCTGATCCATAAGTTGCTGACTTAGCTCAGCCTCAGCCTGAGCTGCAGCCCCACCGAACACTGCCTGTGAAGAAGCAGCAGCACTCTAACCCAGCAGCAAAAAGCAAGCAAGCAGTGTCACCCTACCCCTGCATGCGAGGCTGCGCATGATGAACATGTAGGCCATATCCTGTCACAGGGTCTCTTGGCATGCTATGGCTTGAATGGGTAATATGATGATGATGAGGGTCTCTTGGCACATCAACCAGGCTGACAGCCCAGACCCCATGCAGACTGATGCAGGGCTGTCTGAGGGCCACTGGCGCAATGCATGTCAGCATAGCAAGTTTTCCGTTCAACCAAACAGCACCCTGCCAATTCTGTGCTGAATACGCACCTCAAAATAGTCATTGCAGCTTTGAAGCGGCACTCATCCTACTATCCTCCTTCATGACGGCAACTCATCACACTCTTTGCTGCTCTTTGCTGCTTGTTACACTCTTTCTCAGCAGTCCGACAGAATGAATGTTCAGTGTGTGTGCAACCACGTGTGGATGCTGCACCCATTTGGCCAAACCCCGTCTCTCAAGGTGCTGTAAAACTGACCGCACAATGTGCAGAGAAATTCTTCACGTGCTACGCGCCGCACCGCACACGCAGGGAGGCGGCTTCCATGGTCAGCACCAACAGCCAGCTGTGCGTGGACGCTCACACCCACAATCAAGCACGCATTTCCTCACCCCTCCAGGTACCAATGGGCACGGTAGCATTTGCTGTACGTACACACGAGTGTGTATACACGAGTGCCTCTGTGTGTCACACGCGCGATGGTGATGCCACTCGGTTCAGTAATCTGATAGTCACAAACTGCTGTGAGCCCACAGCTGCTCACGCATGTCGCCGTGGGTCCAAACTGGTGTAACATCCATACTGTGGATGCGCACCACTGCATCCGCTGCTGCCACTGATCCACGGTCCCCAGCCGCCACGACGCCATGCTTTGCAAATGCGCACACACATGACCGTCTGCTGCTAGTTCCTCAGCAGCATGTATGCGTTTGCAGCTGTGACAACAAAAGTAACTGCGCTGCAATTGGCCAGATCAGTCGCCCAGGGCAGGCTGCCAGTCTCTCAACAACACAGTGCATCCATTGCTGCAACATTCATGCCATCAGGCAGCTGAACAGTCCCAGCCTTGCATTCCAAACAGAGCAGCGCCCAGACCATATCATTTCAGTACAGGCAACCATCGGCCAATCAGCCATTTGACGACAACTGCCGACCCAGCTGGAATCGCAGCACTAGTCATCCAGCGTGGTGTTGCCGTACTTGAGGTACAGTGCATCCATTGCTGCCACAGTGTCATCATCAAGCTTGGTGAGGCATGCTGCGATGTTCTCTTGCAACTGCTGCAGCGAGGTGGCGCCAATGATGACAGCGCCCATGTACCACCTGCAGTGTCAAACCAGACATGTCACACGCCAGCAGCAACAGCAGCAGCAGCAACAGCAGCAGCAGCAGCAGCAGCAAGAAGAGGTGTGAGGCATATGGTGCAGTGATGGTTGCTGCAGCAGTACATGGCTGAACCCAGCACTAGGTTGCAGTTCACACAGAGTGGTAGCGCCAGTGACGACCGAGCCCAAATGCTGCATTTGTCCTTAACACCCAAGGCACATGCAGCACCAGCAGTTGCAGCAGCAGCAGCAGCAGCAGCAGCAGCAGCAAGGAATGCGGGGCACATGGTGCAGCTGACATCCCAGGCTGCCACCTGCTGGCAGCCCACTTCACCCTGCAGGCAGCCGGTGAAACAGGCCTGGCTGCGGTGAGACCCTTGGCCTGCGCAAGCCCCACACGCCTGCATGCACAATCTGTGTGTGTGCATAACTGAATACCCCAGCAAGCACGGCGAAACAAGGTCACGTTACGTGCTCGCTGACCCTGCATGCCTGCCATGCCAAACGTCACCCTGTCTGTCCTGAGCAGCTCAAGGCAGCTCAAGGCGGCCCAACAATCTTGCAAGCTGCCTATTTGCCAAACCTAGCTGTGAAGACTCAAAGCAGCTCCCACCTGCTGGCAGCCCAGGCCTGGCACAGCGTGGCCGCGGTGAGGCCCTTGGCCTGTGCCAGCTGCACGAGCTCGCGCGCTGCGTCGCTGGTGCGCTTGGCGTGGTAGCGCGCCTGGAAGCCGGGGAACAGCGTGTGCCGCGAGCGGCTGGTGTCGCAGCCGTTGAGGTACTTGCCCGACAGCGCGCCGCCTGCGTGCAAAAGCAGGTGGCAAGGAGAGGGGGCGACTGGTTAGGTGAAGGTGGTGGCATGTGCAAGAACGTGCGATGGGAACGGCTGGTGCTGACGCATCGGAGGTCCTTCCTTGTGTGATGACGCGCCGCTATGCACCTGCATGCACATATGCACAGTCGCAGTCACAGTGCCGGTGGATTAGTGGTGCACAACGAGGCATCTGCACGAGTTTGCAGCTAACGCCATGCCCTTCAAGTTACCTGCTGCTGATTCATGCTCACAAACCGCCACAATGTTCGATTACTTGATGACATGCCTGACAAACTGCCACTTGATTGAACGCGGAGCGCAACAGCACCACCCGGTCAGTGGTGGTCACAATGTCATGTGCAAGCGTGTGGGTGAGAGCGGCTCAGTTGGCAGGTGTTGAAGCTATTGATTGAGGTACACGCCTGACCTTGTGCCACTTGCGGTGAGCAAACAAACACAGCGGCGCAACTTTTTGCCAGTGCTGCTGGTTGTGGCGCAAGGGAACGTGCGGCGTGAGCAGCTGACAGTGACGCCCAACGGTAGCCTGACACACAACAACATGGCTTGTGAAGCAAAGACGCTTTTGATAGCACACTACACAGCCGCTCAGGAACAAGGTCGTGCTGCAGCTAATTATAACAGTGTTCGGAACACTGACTTCAAGTTGCCGCACCTGCCAGCACGCCGTAGGCCAGCAGTCCGATGTTGTAGTTGCTGGGGGCGCAGGCCTCGGCCAGCTCGCCCTCAAACACGCGCAGCACCGGGGAGAAGTCGTTCTGGATGGACACAGGCAGCGGCACGCCCAGCCGCTTGGCGGTCTCACAGAACTGGCAGACACCTGCAGTGGACCCACAAGCAGGATGGGATGCACAGCAGTGGATGTTAACATGTTGATAACACTGTCATGAGCTAACAATGCCCACTAGGCACCAGGTAGCCGGATCAACCAGGCAGCAAAGCATCAAGCTGGCTGGACGGCAGCCCCAGATTGCACGCGAAAACACTGCCAACGCCTTTGCAAAAGTGCAGATACGTGGCGCCTTCCAATGAAAGAGAGCAGCAGCGCGGCGGGGCGCGCACAATGTGCAATTGTTGTGTGTGACCCCAACTGGGGGCACTGAACTGACAGATAGACAGCTGGTGAAATGCACCTTCTCAAGCACACACGTCCTACAGATATCATGCATGCGCAAGTACAGCACATGCTATACAGCAAGCATCAGCGAGCTGCCTGCTCACCGAATGTGGTCTCATTGCTCAGGCCCCAATGCTTGATCTTGCCGGCCTTGATGAGCTCACCCATGGCCGCCACCTGCAGCAGCAGCAGCAGCAGCAGCAGCAGCAGCAGCAGCAGCAGCAGCAGCAACCATGCAGCAGCAGCAGCAGCAGCAGCAGCAGCAGCAACCATGTAGCAGCAGCTGTAGTATTATTGGCAACCTGTTGAGCAGGCTTGTGGCCATGAAGCGTGAGTCCTGAATGAAGCGTGTGGCCGGCACTGCAGACCTACAAGTTGTGGAGAAGCAGGGCCTGTGCCAGCTCATCGCAGCAGGGCAGTTGGCAGCTGTGATAGGGCAGTTGGCAGCTCTTCTGTAAGGGGTGACCGGCCAGCAAGCAATGCATGCAACCATGGGGTCAGCCGGTGGACGGAAGCTCCAACGGGTCGCTGCATTGCTCACGCAGGCAAGGCAACCGGAGATGATGGCGGTGTGAGTTACGCTGATCATTCGCAGGCGTGTTGATGCTACTGTGCGGCCCACCTGCTCCTCAATGGATGGCGCGTCCCTCTCCCTGTCCGGGTGATACTGACGCCCACCAAAGATCGGCACGTAGCGTGCAGGCCTGCGCCAATGGCAAGGGCAAAAGCAAGTCCAGCCACAAGTTTGACCTGCGTTCCTGTACAGCCTACTAGCATTGCATAGGGAACCAAGCACACGCAGAGCACCGTACGCTGGCCGGCTGGAGAGATGCACATGGCTATGGGCAGAAGACGCCAGCTTTGCAGCGCGGCGGCTGCCAATTCCAACAGGAGCACTCAGCCCACCAAACAATGCGAATCTCCCTGCATGAACAGGCCCACCAGTGGATCTATTCGAGGTGGCTGGGCCGGCCTGCAGCTGGCACAATCACGACACTTCCACCAACGCCGGCGCACTCATACATGTACAGTTGATCGATAACAAGCAAACCAAAAATGCACTTTGAAGCATTATCCAGCATGTAGAGCTCACCAGTGGATCTGGTACAAGTCGATGTAATCTGTCTGCAGCCGCCTGAGGCTGGAGTCGCAGGCTGTCAGGATCTGCTCACGCGTGAGGTTGGGCTGCGGCGCCGTCCCGTAGTCGAGAGGGGGATCAGCCCTGCACAACAGACAGGCGCGCAGAATTCGTTACATAAGAGGGTACTTACACATGGGTCCAGTCGCCCTGTTAGCCGGTATGAGCCACACCCAAAGGAGCACAGTGTCAACGCGTGACAGCGAAAAGATGAGCGCACGGTACAGCAATTGTGTGCATCCAGATACGTGCAAAGTCATGGAATGCTGTTTGTACAACATTGTACAGCTGAACTACAGCATGGGCTGCTCAGCAGATGATCATGTGGGGCATCAGCAGCAGCAGCAGGAGTTGGCGGCGGCGCCGCACCTGTTGGCCACGATGTAGGAGCGGTCCATGCCAGGCATGGCACCCGCGACCTTGGTGGCGATGATCAGCTGAGCACGCGCGGCCCCGCAGCGGCAGCCACAGCAGCAGCAGCAAGCCACGCACAGCAGGCAGGCAGGCAGGCAGGCAGGCAGGCAGGCAGGCAGGTAAGCAGGCAGGCAGGCGAAGTCATCAGCAGCAGCGACCAGCTGCTGCAAATGTTGCTGGGTGACAGCTTTCACCTACGAGCCCTGCTGCCAGCCCCAGCAAAGCAGAACAGAACAGAAGCACAGCTCAACAGCAGTGGCAGCTGGCGGCCTGTTGCTGCACGCATCTCAAGCAAGCAACTGCTGACACACCTCAGTACAAGCTGAGCTCAAGCAACCAGACACTGCCTTCTGGCACAGTACGCTGTACGCCCACCTGGCTCCTGTTTCCGCGTGCCTTCAGCCAGTTGCCAATGATGCGCTCCGTGCGAGCGTTATTCTCCTTGGTGGGCGGCACTGGGTACCTGCAATGGGGTGTGGGCATGCAGACTGAGTAATCGGCAACCATGTGGGGCTGGGCACACATACGTCGCTGAACAGGTGAGACCGCCGAGCTGCAGTGGGCGCCATCCACAAAGACGAGCCAGTGCATGCTGTTGCATGCCCAGAACACAGATGCAGCAGCGCGCAGGCAAACTAGAGCAGCCAGCTCCACAGCACAGCACCAACAACAATACTGCTGTGCAGCGTGACTGCAGCCGCACTCGTCAAGTTGTTGATCTCAGGACTGGCCCAATGCTCAGCTTGCAGGACTTGCACGTGCCACTGCTGCTACTTGCAGCTCTGCTTGCACCCATCTCACGGCTTGCACCCATATGGGCGTGCATCAGGCACCTTCTTCCAATGCCTGTGGCTAGCTTTTGACTCCAACAGCACGCACCAAGTCTGCTGCATCTGCTGTGTGGCATGCTCAGCACTCACAGCTCCGCAGTGTCCAGGAAGTTGACGCCCTGCGACAGAGCATAGTCCATGATGGCGAAGCTCTCCTCCTCGCTGTTCTGCTCGCCAAAGGTCATTGTGCCCATGCACACAACGGGCACCTGCGCTCGCAGGACACGCGGCAGCAGCGCCGACACCGGCAAGCATCCCTACCCTGAACAAGTGTGGATGCTTGGCAGACAACTTGCAGGAAACAAGGGTGACTTCTGTCGTTGTGAAATCCCAGCTTGCGTGGTCCAACAGGTGTAGCACTGCAGCCGAAGAAGTGGAATGCAAGGTTGCAGACGCATGCAGGTGACTGCCTGACACTGAGCAGCAGCAGTGCCCTGGCAACACGTGCTTGCAATTTTATGCCGGCCAAGTGCACTGTTCGGCGAATTGTCGCCTTTGTTTTAGATTTATTTACACACAATGGCTCAGCTGACCCCCATTCTGCCACAATCGCCTGCTTATTGGCCGGCCCGCCCTGCTGCTGGTGCACCCACCTCCAGGTCACTAGAGCCCAGCTTCTTGTACTTCATTGCCGACCCAGCTGTCATTTCTAAGCACGTTGACGATCTGCTGCCGTTTGATGAGCCCAGCACGTCAGGCACTAAGGGGTTGCGCTGGATGACGAACGTGTGTGGTTGTAAGTGCACCGCAAGCTGTTCGCTGGCAACCAAGACGCCAAAGTAGCAGTTTAAACCCCAAAACTTATCACCCGGACTAACACGGTTTAGCAGGAGACTTTCGGGCTGTACCAACAGGGTTTCAAGGTTTAGATTAGGGAAAAGTCAGCCCAGTGGATGTTCTGAGGCACGGCAGGTCAAAGTAAACACTAGTCAAGATCAAAATGGTCTTTCAAGCGTTGTAGTTGGTTCTTGATCATGTACGATTTCGCCGTGAGTGGCACTGGTACTGCTCGCTGGTAGTGCTGCTGCCAGCAAGCCGTGGCTATAGCAGCATGCCTCCGAACTGCAGTTGCGAAGAATACTGACTGATTATATTATGCAGGATCTCTGCCTTGCAGGCAGATCATGAGCCTGCTGGGCCTCAGCGCTGCTGCTGTTGCCGGTGGGTGGGCCAGGCTCGACATGTTTGGAGGTGCTGTCAGGCAGCGCACAACATACCCCGAAGTTGCAACACTGTCTAGTATACTAAGAATGATTACAGCATCATTTGAACCCAGCTGCAATGATCTCGGGCTGTGACAGGTCACTGACGTTTGAATGATGTTGTTTCCAGGTGCCAGGGCGGGCACATGTTGCAGCACTGGTGGTGCATCAGCAGATGAGCATCAAGCCGCACAGGCATCAGGAGTGCAGCTGAACCTGCAGCAGCTGTCGGCATCAGTGGCTGCATGCAAGCAGAGTGCAGCTCAAAGCCAGGGGCAAGGAAGCACAGACCCTATAACAGCAGTGCAGGTTGGTCGTGCGGGAAAACGATAGTGCTTTGCCGCTCAGTGGCAACACCATTTGGGTGCGGCTGCACCTGGGAGTCGGCTGTGAGAAGTGCTACAACCACTGCTGTTGCTGCTGAGGTGGCAGCGCTTGTGCGCATCCTGACACCTTTTCGTTCGCTTGCCGTAGGCGGCAACAGCGGACGTGCTGGCATGCGACAATGCTTGCAGCCACTTGACGGAAACATTCCGTCCACGGTAGCACTGTGTTACTGTTGAGTCTTGTCCGCACTGAGCCGTTTTGGCTGCTTGCTGCTTGCAGGATGGACTGCGTATCACCCAACAGCAGCTTGTTCGTTTGTTACAGCAGCAGCAACAGCAGGAAGGGCAGCAGCAGGAACACCTGGCAAGCAGAGATTGTCAAGCCGCACAGGTGGGTAGGTGAGCAAGTCTGTTTGTGACTGGCTATGTGATCGTAGCTCAACCCTAGAATTGTACAAGTGCTGCCACAACACAGTCAGCAATGCAGGAGCTTGACTTCTTGCCATGCTTCTACGTGTGTTTCCTACCAGCCTGTGCATGAACCCGTCCCTGCAGGACCCTTCCATCCAAGTACTGAAGCAGCTGCTACAGCTAGCGGTCGGCAATGCAGCAGCAGCAGCAGTGGGCAGCAGGACACAGCATCATGGCGTCAACACTATTCCAGCTGTTGCTGACAGCAGTGACGGAGAGCAGCAGCACTGTCATACCGCAGGCTTGCAGAAGGCTTGCAGGGCTCGGGCTGAAGCCCAGCCGCCACGGTCAGCTGCACAGCAGCAGCAGTGGGGCGCAGCAGCGCTCCAAGCAGTGCAGCTCTTCCGCTTGCAGGACTTGATGGAAGCCAGCAGCAGCAGCTGCGGCGGGCCAGGTACTGACACCTGGCACCAGGCACTGTCGCTGCAGCCACAGCTGTTGGACGAGGTGTTGGAAGCGGCAGCTGCTGCTGTGTTGCAGCCGCTTCTGCCTGCAGGAGTGGTTGCAGGACATCCTTGTGCTGTTGCGCATCGCCCACACACTCACCGCAGCACTGACAGCAGTGCATCGCAACAGACAGAAGCCGGCAACCGCAGCAGCAGCAGCAGCAGCAGCAGCAGCAGCAGCAGCAGCAGCAGCAGCAGCAGCGTCGTGGCGTTGCTTGCAAGCAGCCAGCTCCCATGGCAGCAGCTGCCTGCTGTCCTTGCTGCCTACCCACTGCTGATGCTCAAGGTACGTGTGGTACGTGAGCCAGTCCTGCACGGCAGCCTGCAAGTATAATCTGATTCTGTGCTTAGCATTGCAGGGACAGACACAGCAGTTATTCAGCAGCCAGCCGAGGACTGCAATGCCACTGCTGCACTATGTATGGATGCACACGTGCTGCCAGGTTTCACGGGAATGCAAGCACCATCACATGCGCGGCTCTTTCGTTGTGGGTGTCATTTTGCAGTACCTGCTCACTGTTGTGCAAACTGTTGTGCGCACAGGCCAGCGGCACGCTGCTGGGCTGGCTGGAAGCGACAGGCCAGCAGCGGCTGTGGCAGCTGGCAAGCATCACGCTCAGGCCAGCCTGGACTGCCATGGCAGCAGCAGCTGCTGCAGCAGCAAGGACCGCAGCTGCAGCGGAGTCTCCACAGCATCAGGAGGTGTTGCGTCCACTGCAGCAGCAGCAGCAGCAGCAGCAGCAGCAGCAGCAGCAAGAAGACTGCAACAGGAGCAGCAGCCAGCTGGCACTTGCAGGATCGTTCCTCCTGCTGTGCCCTGAGCCCTGGCAGCAGCAGCTGGTGCAGCTGCTGGTGCAGCTGCCCACTCAAGAGGGTCTCGCGCAGCTGCTGCAGCTGCTGCCTGGGATGCCTGCTGCGGGGCTGCAGCTGCTGGGGCTGCCGGAGTCGTGCCAAGGCGCTGCAGCGCAGCAGCAGCAGCAGCAGCAGCAGCAGCAGCAGCAGCAGCAGCAGCAGCAGCAGCAGCAGGCAGGTGATGGAGGCGGCACCAGCGGCAGCTATGCCCTGAGTCCATCACAGCTGCTGGACGCATGTGGGGCTTGGCCGTCAGAGGACGAGTGGCAGCAGCAGTGGAGCTGCAGCCGCCCCAACAAGCCGCAGCAGTGCCTGCCACAAGATGCCCCAGGCAGTGACATGATAGCGGTAGGTTCCAAGGATCCGAGCAGCGGCGCCTGCTGTAGGACAGCCAGTGGCATGACACACCAGATACGAGGTGGCACTGATGTTGGGGCTTGCGAAAGCGTGTGCGCTGTCCCTCTGCCCCACCAGGATCAGCTCCACAGTGACGAGCCATGACAATTGAAAAGCTGGAGCTGTTGCGCACTGCCAGCGATTTCTGAGTCAGCATTGACTGCACTTGGTCAGCCGACCTGCAGGTGTGTGAACGGGCATCCTTGCCTGGCAGGGCAGCATGCTGCTGCTGCTGCTGCCGCTGCGGTATGTTGCTGTTCAAGACATGTGTTCACTGGTGCAGCTGCTGTGTGTGCGTACACCTGTAGGTGCTGTCGGCATGGAGGCTGGTGGTGCAGCACCGCTGCTGGTACGAGTTTGCATGCCACCAGCTGGTGCACTGCAGCCTGTCTGCGCCGGCGCCGCCGCAGCAGCAGCAGCAGCAGGGCAAGCAGGCACACAAGCAAGGGCTGTATGGCAGCAGCAGGAGCAGCACCGTGCAGCTGGCAGGGCACGCCGCCGCCTTTGTTGCCTGGGTGCAGCAGCCGGGTGATGCTGCTAGGTGAGGCAGCAGCAGTCTTGCAAGTCACACCTGCACCTGCAATGAACATACGTCTGATGACAGGCTCGTTTATCGCCATTCCCCATCACTTTACACGTTGTGTGCTGTTGTCAGCGTGCTGCTGCTGCTGATGTTGGCGGGAAGCACAGGCACATGACACCTGAAGATGCACGTGGGCAGCCTTCTAGGATTTGGCATTCACCAACTGCTGCGGCTGAACAACACTGTGCTGGTTGTGCATTTTACCATTGACACTGCTTATTAACACGTGCAGGTGCCTGCAACTGCAGCAGCTGCTGCTGTCTCCAACTACCACAGCCAGCAGCTGCACGACAGAAGACGTGCCGACAAGCAACCACAGCAGTGACGCAAGCCCTGACACTTTGCTGCTACAGCGGGCGCAATATCTGCTGCAAGAATGGAGGCTGGCGCTGCTAGGAAGCACGCAGCAGCAGCAGCAGCAGCAGCAGCAGCAGCAGCAGCAGATAAGATCAAACGCAGCAGTAGAAGCACCACAGACAACCGAAGGTGTACATAGCAGCATGCAGCACATTAGTAACTACTCCACGGCAGCCTCGCTCACCACAGGCAGCAGCAGCCATGGCGGTGAGTCACTGGGGTTTGCTGGCGCAGCATGCCTGGCCGAGATTGACTTGCCAGTGGCAACGATGCAGCAGCTGGATCTGCTGCTGGGCGGTGAGGCGCCGCAGCTGCTGCAGCTGTGCTTTCCTGGGTTGCTCAGCAACCACCACCACCAGCAGCAGCAGCAGCAGCAGCAGGAGGAGGAAGAGGAGGAGGAGGAGGAGGAGGAGCAGCATGTTACTGGATTGCCAGCCACTGGCATGACGGCAGCTGCAGCAGCAGCAGCAGGAGTAGCAGCACCCATGGTATGTGCAGTGGCTGATGCTTTGGAGTTGATGTCTTCGGCAGGTGTTGAGCTGCTCACTGCCAGCTTGAAGTGTGGCGGGCTCATGGCTCCCGCACAGCAGCGACCGCAGCAGCAGCAGCCGGGTGAAGTGTCAAAGCATGTGGTGTGCAGCCACTGGCTGGCACAGCAGTGGCTGGCAGCAGCAACGAGCCGAGCTGGCAATGTAGGGGATGGGCAGCAAGGGATTGGTTGTGTGCAGGGTGTCGCTGGTGGTGTTGCTCGTTTGCCTGCTGTTGCAAAAAGGCTGCTGCTTGCAGTCACCGCCTGCATAAAGCTGCTGCGCAAGGAGTAATAGGTTGAACATTAGATTGCGGCCCCTACCGTAGGGTCTGAACTCGGGGGCCCTGCATTGTTAGTCAAGTTGAAGGTGCTCAGGCTGCAATTATGTTTGATAGTGCGGTTCAACCGCACTAAGTTGGTTGGTTTCATTGCCGGCGTCCCCGAGTAACAAGGTTGCATCATACAGTCAGGCACTGTGCTGTGTTTAAGCAGCACGTGTTGCAGCACTCAACTTGGTTAGGACAGCAGCAACATATTACACACGTAAGTGGTCACGTGATCAGCGATATTGATGGGCCCCAAAAATTGTGCGAACCTTTTACATCTGGCGGCACATCTACATACTGTGTAGACAGTTGGACACTGCAGTGCTGGCCTGGCCGCCGCAGCTGCAGGCGGCTTGGCTACCGCGCCCCAGCAAATGCACTGCCAGTGGGCCTTTAGTAGAATGTGAGCAGGAACCTTTTCGTGCTGCTAATTGCAACCTGTTACCGGCACCGGCATGAATCTAAGCCAGGCTTCATGGTGTGCAAAGCATTACAATTTCAACAGAAGCAACAGCATGCAGCAATGCAGCCTGTGTCGAGTGTGGCACTGAGCTTACAGGTACACAGGCAGAACTTTGACCAAAATGCCAGGAACAGCTGACTCACAGCACTGTACTTGCACACAGAGCTTGCTGGGTATGCGTGATGGCATGCTATTAAACCGCAATATCATGAGTGCAGCAACTGCGTCTTGCCAGCAGCTGATGCAGTGAAAACGGGGCATGCAATCACGATTGGGAAGTACAAAACACAATGACTGCTGTGATAGACAGGTAAGCAGCCAATGACAATAGACACTGTGCCTTCTGCCCCTCTTGAATGTGGTTTATTGTCTTGTGACAATTGTCCATTCACTGCAGCTGCAACCATTTCGCTGCATCGCAGCGCAATACTTGCCGCCATTGTCCTGACAGCGTACTATTTTGCACAAGGTTTTCAATGCTAGAGTGCTGCTGCTTCTTCACAAGGGACACAGCAGCATGCAACCTGCCCAGCCAGTGCAACATAGGGCCTGCAGCAGCAAGCATGCGTAGCAAGAGCTCAGATCCCAGCTGCTGCCCTCCCTTGCACATCAGGTTGTGTTGGTGGTGCTGCTGCGGTATGGTATGCTTGCACGCCTGCTTGATGAGTCATCCTCCACAACTGTTATCCAGCTGCACATCCTTGCACACATGTGTGCCCTTGCTGTGGCTACCAGCACCTCCAAGAGCCCTCATACGCGTTGAAGCAGCAAGCAAGCACTCAGTTGCCACCGCAGCAGGTGGCGCTCTTCTTGCTGTTGACAGCAGCAGCAGCAGCAGCCAGCAGCAGTGACGCCAGGGTCAACATCAGCCCAAGCAGCAAAGCAAGGGCAAGGGCCGACCTGCAGCCAGCCGTGCATAGTCATGCAAATGTAATGCAGCTGCTGATCTGCTGCTGAGTTTCCAGTTGAGACATTGCGAGACGACGGAGCGCTGACAGTGCTGGACGTCAAGTAGGCAGTGCAGGCTCGCACCACCTTGTGGACACCAAGGCGCTCACCAACCACAACATGCGCCGCACTGACAGTCGGGCCCGCACTTGCAGTCAGAGGAGTTGCAGGTCTTGCAGCACTCGCTCTTGCACTTGCAGTCTGTTGCCGCGGCAGCAGCAGAGGGTGACCCAACAGCCACAGCAGCAACCAGGAGTGTCAACAGCGTTAGCGGCGACCACCCCAGCTATGTTTTCCCCTAAGTTCAAGTACAAACAACTCATGAATAATTTGTCTTCCTGATTATTGGCATCATGGCATCGAAGGGCAACGAAACCCTAGATACTGGCAGGTTGACCACTCCCTCAAAGCGGACATTCACCTGCCGCGCAGTCGCAGCTCGCGCCACAGTCGCACTTGTCACCTGTGCACGGCATGTTGACTCTGCTCTGCACATGTTCCAGAGACAAGCCAGTCAGCAGGTGAGCAGCCAAGACGTGTCTACTCAGCATCATGCACCCGATCGGCGGCCACAACGATGTTCCAAAAAACGTAGCGATGGTCTTAAAGGTCCCGAACGTGGCTAGAGATGATCAGTGCTGATCTGTTGATGTTTTCACAGCTGTGCTTACCTTTGTTTTCAGAAGCACTGCAGCACGAAAGGAGCGATCCGAGCAAGTGGTTGAGCACTTTCATGACTTGAAGCAGGGAAGCAGTCTCTTACGTAAAGCACGGACTTCACGTGGCGCAGTATTGCAGTTGTCAGCTACGGTCATAGGGTTGTGTCGTTTGACAGGTTCTGGTTAAGCAGAAGAAGCGACCAGCACCTTGAAGGTCACTTGAATCCCTGCAATAACAGGAGCACAAGGTCGCGCGCAAGGTCGTAAGAATGGCTGGCGTTACACTGCCACACTGCCCAGCAGGCAAGCATCTGTAGCATAGCCAAGCCAATTAACTTCCCATGGGCTGCTGGCCAGCAGCCTAGCTAAGCCGTCAGCTGTCCATGTATCATCCACAGCCGTGCGGCAAGCTAAACACCTGACATCCCACTAGGCAACCCTCGTCTACTGCAGACTTGGCTCGAGAATGGAGCAGCACCCAGCACAACTCGATGCTGTTGTGCAACAGGCATGCCTGATCATCATGACAAAAGGATGGTGGCACCACCCATGCGCACCATACGATGCAAGTACAGGGACTGCACATGCCTAAGGTTCTGACCTCCTGCAAGAGAGAACCCTCCAACTGCTACCTTCTACAAAGTCCGCCACAGAAAATTTGTGCACAGAACAATTGTGCACAGAACAAGCCCGACGCGTGTGCCCATATGGTACATGATGTGCCCATCTTCTTCACGACTTGTAGTTCATGATAGTGAACAGCGTCCAGCACCACCTTGGTGTAGAACACATGCTTGCCCCTACAAACTCTTCGCCCCACAGAGCAATGCTGGCTGGAGCCACGCAATGCTATCCACAAACTGCTAGATTGTGGTGCCGTTGCTGTCACAAGCTGACATGGCATGCTGTAGGGACTCAAAACCTCAACCTGTGGGTTCAGGCTGCAGTCCTGTTTGACCAGCTCACTGCTGTCTGCAGGTCACTGCTGCCTAATCAGACAGCTGGCTGCGACACACATCGGCAATGCTGCGCCATGGAGTGGAGTCTTTGAACCTAGCCTGGCAGGGCACAGCCGTGCCGCCTGCTGCTGCTGCTGCTGCTGCTGGTGCCTCAAAACACCTTCATCCCCACAACGAAGCCTACCAGGAAGCCAGACACGCTCGGCACACCCTGCGGGACAGCAGCAGCAGCAGCAGCATGTGTCAGTGCAGCCCAGCTGGCCGTCGCGCGCAAATGAAATCCACATGCTGGCATCCTGAGGTGCAACGCAAGGCCACAGACACGTACTCTCCCACACATCCACCAGGGCTTGCATTCGCCCATGCTTGTGGCGCGCAAACATTGCAGTGCCCATGCCCCTGCACACGCCCCGACCCGTGTGTGGTGTTTGCGACAGCATACAGCACTGCATGCATGCATGCATGCAAAGGAGTGCCCCACAGCCTACCACCCTCCCGCATGCAAGCTCTGCTGCTTGCACCCACTGGCGCATGTCAGCAATGCCTGCAGTGTCTTCTGCCGGACAATGCATGGGCCGACGGCGCTTGCCATGAAGGCAGGTGGTGGGTGCACAATATTGTGTTGCTCCAAGAGCCTTTTCTGGCATGCAGCTGCTTGATGTTTCACACATGAACAGGGCAGGCGCCGCCTCACCTCGGTCATGATGACCATGCCTTGCTTCAGCACACGCTTGTAGTCGTCGTTGTCAAGCCGCCTGCAGGAAACCAAGGTGTTACAGGAGCATAAAAAACATTGAGAACTAAGAATGACAGCAAGCAGCGTCAGGCCCAGACGTGCATGCGCAAGCATACAGCAGCACGGCATGCAAACCTGAGCCCTGGTTTGTGCAGGCTAGCTCCCGAAGCAACTGCTTCCAGCACCAACACCATGTGCTGCGGGTCCAAACACAAGCTTCACCAAGCAATTGAAACAAGCCACCAGCACTGCTTCTGCACTGCCGCAAGCGCCAGCACGCCATCATGCCCGCAGACGCAAGACTGTACAACACTCTTCACTCACCCATCGCCTGTCCTGTCCAGCACTTGCTGCGCCTGGTGGTACACGACGGACCAGTTGACGCTGACCACGTTGTAGTGCGACAGCACCTGCACCAGCAGCAGCGACATGCCAACAGCTGCGGCCAGCGAGCGCCCAACCCACTGCAGGCCATGGCAGCAGCAGCAGCAGCATCAGATGACAGCTATCATCAGCAAAGCAGGGCAGATGTGGGCTTGAGCTCTGCTGAACATGACAGCGAGGGCTGATGAGGTGTTGCTGCAATGCCAGGCAACTGTCAGCACTCCTCCTGACAGACAACAGCGCTGCAGGGCAAAGCATCTGCCACAGGTAACGTGTGTGGGTTCTCGTTACTCGTGTATGACTGCAGCGCGGCAGGCATGAGTATCCTTGCACACAGGGCTAGTGGCTGCTGCTGTGCTGTTTGTGATGAGCTTTAAACCGAGCAGCTGCTGCTACGCTCGACCAACCTCGTTGCTACTCTATTCACCTAAAACCGTTCTTCTTGCAGCACAAAACACTATCAGGACCGAAGCTGCTCACTTTTAAAGCAGCAGCCGACGCAGCACCCAGCAGACCAGAGAAGCCCATGTTGCTCATGATTGGGCCAGTCAAGTCCCACATCCTGTCCACAAACGCGTCAAGTTCCCAGTCTGGCAGCAGCCGCTGCTCATCCTGCTTTGCTACTACGCGAGATCTGCTGCCCCATGCAGCTGCTGCAGGACCAGCTTGTGCCAGCTGCTGCAGCAGCACCAGTCCTGCAAGCAGGCGGGAAAGAGTGCTGCTCGCGCAGCCGCTGCCGCTGCGGCTGCCATCACTGCCATCTCCACGCTGTCCTGTGCGGTTGTAGTTGCTGCTGTTGCCGCCATTGCCGCCAGCACCACCGGCTTCACATGGCTCGCTGTCTCTGCTGCCCACTGGTGCAGCGAATACTGCTGCTGCTGCTATTGCTGGTGCATGCAAATTTAGTTGCTGCTGCAGGTGGCCTGAAGTTCCCGCAAAATCCTGCAAGCATGGATAACGAACCAGCGGTTCCGACGTTGCAGAAGGATGCTCCCCTAGCCAACTTCACCAACTGGGGTTTGAAATGTGGGTGCCTACGGTTAGGCTCACCCACTGCATGGCTCAGCTGGTTGGCGCAATGAAAATTTGGAGCCCCTGATATGCAAACGAGGCAAGCGTGCAGCCGTGGCTCGGCGTGTTGACGTAGGGCTGAAGGCGAGCGTGTTGCTGGTTCTCGCAGATAGCCCCTGCTGCAGCTTGCAGGCATTATAAGATATCTATAACGGAAATATGGTAAGAAACCGCTGGCTTACTCCTCACAACGCATCATAGACAGCAGTGCTACGCACCCCTCACATTTAGGTGTTGCAGAAAGCGGCACACAATCTCAATCGGGTGCGTAGCTGTGGTGCTGCATATACGGTGCCTGCGACGACTTGGGCACAATCACCTAGTTCCCATGACCTGTTACCACTGCCTGTTCCTCATCTGTTGTGAAGGGTTCAAAAAAGAACGCACACTTTGCTTGTCAAGCCAAAGCACAAGACAGCAAAGGCATCATCATCATCATATTACCCAGTCAAGCCATAGCATCAACGCAGCAAAGGCATCACACATATGCTGCCAGTGTACTGTATGCTAGTGCCGTGTCCCCTCACATATGCTGAACTGGGGTCCCCGCCGCAATGACTGAACTGTCTAAGGATCGGAGCAGACAAGGTACTGCCATCACATACAGGACATGTTACAGACATGCAAGAAACCCAGGCCCATCTGGCTGCACTTACTGCCAGTGCTCGACACTTGCCGCCCATCAATGACGAGCTAGCTCAGTACCACACACATGCAACAGTGACAGGCATACACGATGGGTTCTTTCAACGGCCCTTAAAGCGCAGTCTAACGCTCTACAGCGCCTCGATAACAAAGCTCACCATAACATAAAACCAAGACACAGACGGGACAAAGACAGAAGGAAAGCATACAGGAGACAGTACTGCACGCAGGTGTGTGATCGTCTGATGAGGCAAAGAAAAATTGCACGAATAATGATTGGCAGCGCATTCTGCACTGCATTCCCGTCGCATGGTACAGGCTGTGGGGCTGGCAAAGCCGTATTCTAAACAAAAAACATGTGTGGGTTGTAGGCAATGTTGTACAATACACTGCTGCTGGCTGCAGCGGTGACGCCTGCACTGGCAAGGGAACCCATACAGGCCCTGCCTGAACCAGCAGCGTGTACCAAACCACCCACTCATGGGCTACACAGAATTGAACACTGGTACGTGAGCACTAGACACAACCTCGACAAGCCAAGCTGTAACCAATCAAGCCACGTGTGGCCAGTGCCCCAGCCCAGCATGGCCGCGCAGCTGGGCGCTCATTAAAGCCAGGCACAGGTGCACACTGTGCATGTGTGTTGGAATGCAGGTGGTACGCAGCCAGAGGAAACATCTGACGATTCTTAGTGGGACGCTTCCCTTGGTTGGGCAGCATCCTGCAAGGGTGTCCTGCCTGCCTGCCTGCAAGCATGCATGTGCCTGCAGGATTTGGGTGTCAACTCTAAAACGACCCCCGTGATGCATGCTTCGTAAACATCACAAGGGCCTTGCGATCTCTCCTACTCTAATACACTGGCACGGGCAAGGAAGTCATGCACAGCACAACCTACACAACCGGAAACATCCTGCCAGATGGCTGCAAGCATAGCAGCATGCACCCGCACATGCAGCATGCCACGTGAGGCGCGTTGTGTGGCGCGCTTGTGTACAGCCACTGCTCACCCACTGCCTGCACCGCAGCAAGCAGCCACACACTGCCAGCCGCTTACGCCGACACAGCACTGTTGCGCCCGACAACGCATCAGGCACTGTCCTTGTCCTTTCACTCTCATACCTGTGGTAACAACACGCCCCAGCCCTGCTCTGTAAGCCATGCAAGCAGGCTACACGTTAGCTGCCTACTGCCATGAGGCACACACCATACAGCAGCAACCAACAGGAACACGTCAGTCCCTGTCACCACCAGCCAGGCGACACCCTGCCAGCGATACCGCAGCATGATTGTGGCAGCTTCAAAATCACATAGAGCACAAGCCAGATTAACCCAGGCCAGCTCCCACATGGCGCGTGCATACCACAAGTGCCCTTCCAAGACCTTGAGCCAAAAAAACACAACCCGCAGCAACAAGAAGCAAGCAGCGCCACTTGCAGCTGCCACTGGCAGGGACAGACCGTGCACTGCAGAATGTACACCGCGCCCATCAGCTGCAGCCCATCAACAGCAGTGGCAGCAGCTAGCTGCTGCAGCACACCGCAGCCATGCTGCCGCCACGCCCACACATGCAAGGTTGCCAACATGTTGGCCTAGTGCTGCACCCAGCACCCAAAAAGCAGACACACGCACGCTCTACTGTTCACCCCAAAAACGCATTGCTGCTGCTATGCAACGGCGCAGCTGCGATCGCCACACGCATGCAACACGATGCAGATGCCAACGTGCTGGACGCACTGCAAATTCGCAGCACACAACTGCAGCAGCAGCGCCGCTAGCTTCATCCTACTCGGCACCTACGCACCAGCTCAGCCAGCTTCAAGTCCCTGCAGGACTGTCAATGATGCTGCTTCCACACACAGTCAACCCTGCTGTCTGCGGAGTTGTCTGCCTTGCCACCAACAACCAGCAACTGCTTGAAGACTGCCGCCATTGCTGCTGCAGCAGCTGCCAGTGCAGGCGCTGGCACACACAGACGCAATGGCGTCCATGGATTGGCAGCAGAGCTCCGCCATCTCGCAGGAAACACGCGTATACTGCCCCTCCTGCTGCGCCGCAAGGCACCCAAAGGCACCCGCCATCAATCAAAATCTCAACAGCAAAGGGCTTGACAAGGCCTGGCTTGAGCTCAGCTAGTACGAGGAGCCGATGATGCACCAACAGCGCCGAGGCCAACAGCAAGGCGTGCTGCTGCTGACTCAGTGGCCTGGCTCCATCGATGCTATCAGCCCGTTGAGGCGCATAGTCTCAACGTAAGTCTCTGCCTTGTCCTGTGCACACGCAACCACCATCGCAACGCCTGTCTCATGAGCCTCCTGCAGCAGCACGCAAAGCAGGCAACCACAGGTCAGCAGCCGCTTGTGGCAAAACTGACCACGCGAGGGTTTACGCTGTGTAGCTACCATGGCAGGTCTGGTCCTGACGCGACAGTCCGACCATATGTGTTTCTGCCAAATGGTGCGCCCTGGCATGCGATCCTCATTCGGCAGTCGCCCGCCGTCAACTATCCTCCGCTGATGTCCTGAGCAGAGCTGGTGTTGTGGCACCTGCCACAAAATCCATGACACCTGTCCTCACTGGCTCAGCACAGTCAACGACGTGGACCACGTTGTTGACTGTGAACATTTGCTGTCCTCACTGGCCAGGCACGTGTGCGTTGCAGCTGCCGTTCATAGCTAATGGCTGCTGAGAAAATGTGTTGCAAGCATTCAGCACTGCAGGGTGTGAGCGTTCATGCAAGGCGTACTGATGGGCATCGCCTCCTCCTCACCTGCATGACGAAAACAGCGTCATCCATGGTAAGCCCCTCGACCGTCTTCATCAGGCACTTCACTACGTACTCGCGCCTGTTGTAATTGTCGTTGTGCAGCATCACCTTGTAGATAGGAGGCTTCTTCTTGCTGCTCTCAGTCCTGCAGGCACAGCCACAGCAGCAACGGACCAGGAGAGCGCGCAGCAGGGTCAGAAAGAATGCGTTGGACCAATGTGGAACGGCTGCAGCACACGCTGCCGAACACCAGAAACTGAGGTATTCATAATAACTTTTTAACAAGCAAATAACCACAACTGCGAGATGGTGGGGTTCAAGGTATCTGTGCCGGCAGGTACCCTTGCACGTGTGAGTCACTGCAGTGAATCACAGTACCGATTCAAAACCAGACAGCAGATGCGCGCTGCCATGCTGCAGTGGGCCTTTTAGTAAGCACCTGTGTTGTGCGACAGCTGCCAAACACCTAGCACAGGGTGTATACTGAGGCATCAAGATCTGTGTGTGTGCTGCCCTGCCAACAACCTATTAACAACAGCAGCAACAAACTTGCTCACCCCTTTTCATATGTTGGGGTGGTGATGGTGGGGGTTTCCAGCAACCCTCCCTTGCCAGCAGCCACCACATAAAGCTGCTTTCTGCTGCCTGCAGCGACGAACGAGGCAGAGAGCACCGTCAGCACATCAAGCCCGCCACCAAGGCTACTGCTGTGCCAGCCACTTTCCTGTTGCTTGCAAGCGTCCTGCACCCGCTGTCGAGTTGCCGCCTTAATCAGCTGTTTGCAAAGATAAACTGCATCCTACGAACGCTGCGAGCAGCCAAGCGTGCAGCATGCTGCAGAATTTCGACTTCGAGGCAAGCAGCCTACCCCGCCATTGTTCAAACACGCTCACCTGCTGGCTGCACGAGCCTTGTTACTGGAAAGTGTGCCCTGGGAATCGGCGTCACGCGCGCCTGTGAGGCAAACACGGAGGTTAACTTATGCAAGGACACCCCCAACGCCGCGAGGCACTGCTGAGCAAGCAGGCGCTCACCCTGCCGCGAATACTGTTGCATGCGCTTGACACGCCAGAGGAAGCACTTTGAAGCAACATGTTGAATGAGATTCCGGTACCAGAGAGATGAGATGAGAACAGCACAGGCTCGGCCTCCTATCAGAGATCACAAGACCTTTGACGGGGAAAGTATGCTCCAATGTCAAGACCATGCGGCAGGGTGCTGATATGTGCCGGACCGGCGACATGTTACTGCAGGGTTGCCAATGGTGGGCTGAGGGCTTTGCTCACAATGCTTGCCAAGCACCAATTACATTGTCCGTGATAACCAGTTGAACTTTATTTTTTGCCTGCATGTAATTGGGTGCTTCCTGCTGCACCAGACCCTTAAGCTTGCACGTGTCAACTCGTCGTGGCACTAGAAGGCAACAGCAGCAGAGCTGCCAGCAGCATGGCAGATCAAGAAGAACACGATTACATGTCAGCTAGTTCAGATGAAGAGGACGATCAATTTGAGGACGCTGCGCCAGGCAGCCCAGAGAGCGACCCTATCAGGTGAGTCAGTGACTCTCTGCTAGCAGCGCTGCAACATACAACAACAGCTCTGCATCCCTCAAAACAATCACGCATGCTTGTAGCTGCAACTGAGAAAACATGCTGACATCTGATTACTTTGCCAGCACATCATCTACATGGCTGCAGCTCTGCGGCCCATGCATGCTGTCGTTCAACTGCGTTACTTGGCATGCAGCAGCTACTTCATTCAGCTCTCTCTTCCTGTAGTCACCCGTGTGTTACACTTCCATTGCACATCATGCATTATGCGCCAGCAGGGACAGGGGCTGCATGGAGCATGGCTGTGACCATTACAAACGGCGCTGCAAGCTGGTGTCGCCCTGCTGTGGTGAAGTGTTCTGGTGCAGGCACTGCCATAACCAGGTTCAGGACGATAGCGAGCAGGTATGGTTGCGTGCAGTTGATGCAATCAGATAACCAATGCGACTCTGCTCACTGTATCATGGGTGTTGCTTTTATCAAGTCTGCAACGGAGCTGCCCGGCATGATGCTGCAAAGGCTGCTGTAGCAGCTGCAAGTTTATTCGACTGCAGCCGGCTCAAGGTGTCATCCGGCAGCTGCGTACTGTTACTTGCAGCAGTCAACCATGCAAAGGCGCTGCGGCCTTGCCACACTGCAGGCAAGCAACGGCAGTGCAAGGAAACGACATACCCCATGCAGCATGGATTTAATCATGCTGCCGCTGCTGTGCCGCTGTCCTGGCTGTTATTACTCCAACGAATGGCACTCCCTGGACCGCAGGCGGCAGTATCTGCACTGTGCCGTGCTCTCCAGCTTGGGCGCTTATGCGTGGGCCCCGCCGCTGCTTGCAGGACGCCGCCAAGCGGCACACTCTGGACCGCAAGCAGGTGACAGAGGTGGTCTGCGCGCTGTGCGACACCCGCCAGCCTGTAGCAGCATCCTGCAGCAGCTGCGGCGTGCAGTTTGGGCGCTACGCGTGCCTCAAGTGCAACTTCTTCGACGACACGACAAGCAAGCAGCAGTTCCACTGCGACGACTGCGGCATCTGCCGGGTGGGCGGGCGGTCCAACTTCTTCCACTGCGCCACGTGCAACTGCTGCTACAACACGTCACTCCAGGGCAGCCATGTCTGCGTCAGCAACAGCATGCACCAGGTAGGTGTACAGGGCGTCGGCGGGCAGGCGGCGACAGCTGGAGACAATGGGGTCGGTGTGTTTTGCCTGTCTACAGCAGCAGCATGCAGCAGCTGGCAGGTGGGCGTGCCTGGTGCTGCGCCCACAGCAAGGCAGCTGTCAGTCACCAACAACAGCAAGCACCAGGTGCAGGCGTGGGTGTTGAGCTGGTTAAAAAGCGGAGTGGTCGGTTGGTTGGTGGTCAAGCGGGTGGTGGGCTGGGGAGCAGGTGGCAGAAGAGAGGCAAGGGTAGGTCTGTGGGTGGCTGGGGGACACCCTTCATGAAAGTGCTGGCTAGATGATGCCTGTGTGCACTAGAGCACCATCAGGGCGAGATTGATTGCTGCTCACATCACAGCATAGCAGCCAGCTGTGTTTTCGCAGCATCCCTTGCACTGCAAGCATGCTACTCGCTGCAGCCTGGTGCTCAGGTCATGACACTGCTGCTGCCGCCGCTGCTGCATCGTCTTCAACTGCTGCCGACTGGCTGTAGAACTGCCCAGTGTGCTGCGAGTTCCTGTTTGACTCAATACGGCCCATCTCCGTGCTGACCTGCGGCCACACCATCCACCAGGTGTGCACCTGTGATGACTTTTTTGCTTGCTCTCGACACACGACAGCGACAGTGTGTGCCGATTTGTGGTTGAAGGGTGCAGCACTCAGCATGTTTCTGTGCACAGGTCAGGAGCAGTGCATCTCCTGCAGCCAAGCGGTCACCCCTGCCATGCACACCCTTGCTTGCCTGGCCCATGGTGGACCTGTCTCCTGCACTGTGCCTAGGCTTACTGTCCGCAACACTACAGGCGTCTCTTGCTTACATCTGCTTGCAGTGCGCCAAATGGTGCTTCTGCGGTGCTCTTGCAAGTCCAGTCAAACATTTTGGAGCATGTTTCTCCCTTTTCTCCATTTCGACATGCTGATCTGCCTTTGCTTCTGCTGTGTGCCGAGCCCAACCACATCGACTGTGCGCTGCATCTGCCTTGCACCGGCCTGCCGCCTCACACCTGCAGGAGTGCCACCGCGACATGATGACGCACGACTCCATCACGTGCCCGCTCTGCCTCAAGTGCATCCTGCCTGCGTCAGAGGCGGAGCGCTACTGGACCTTCCTGGACCAGCAGGTGAGGCCGGTTGCCCCTGTCGCTGTGCGCATCGTGCGCATGGCGCCCTCTAGTTGCTTGAGACAGTCCGGCTCCTCAACCCAGTTGATTTGCCATCAGAGGCCTTTTGGGACCAGCAGGTGTGGCCGCACGCCGCTGTCGCTTTGCGCATGATGCCCTTGTGTTGCTTGATTTCGTCCAGCTGCTCAACCCAGCCGATTTGCCATCAGAGCATGGCTACTCTGCCCAGGCTGCACTGGAGGTGTCAACGGCCGGAAGCGCAGACTCATTTTTGCTGCTGCCCCCTCTGCTGGTGGTGCTGCTGCTGGTGCTGCTGCTGGTCGCAGGTACGTGACACGCCCATGCCTGCAGAGTATGCGCACCTCCAGGTGAGCAGGCGTGGGGGGGGGGGGCGTGCAGGGCGAGGGGTTGCAGATCAGAGTCTGTGTTTGTCAAATTGGAGTGTGCTTGCCTTGCTGTTCAATTGCGACGCCACACGGAGGTGATCACTGGTCTCATTGTGGCACACCACCACCTGCTGCCTCAGACTCGAATGCCCATTACACACACCGGTAAAGTTAATCGCTGGCCGTCGCCAGCGAGTTGCATCAGACGCAGCGGGTGATGCCTCCAGCCAGCTGTTTCCAGTGCGGCCCACCCCCTGGACGTCCCAGGCCTGGCTGTGTTGAACATGCCGACAATGTGGCAGCAGCCACTCACACCTGCTGTGCTGCCCTCATGCTGTGTGTGGCTCCAGGTCAGCAACACTGCACAAAAGCAGCAATTAAAGCACAGTTCTACTGCACGAACTTGGACATGTCCTCACTGCTGTGCGTGCCTGCAGGTCACCGTGCTGTGCAACGACTGCAGCGCGCAGTCACAGGTGCCTTTCCACGTGGTGGGGCACAAGTGCGGCCACTGCGGCAGCTACAACACGCGCAGAATCGGGCAGGCGCCAGATGCTGCAGCGCTGCCAGCGGCTGGCTGATGGCACGCGCGGTGGCTGCCGCTGCTTCTGGAATTCCTGGTGCAGCCTTTGCTGTTGGTTACGCTGCTAGCCAAGCCTGCAGGTATGCCTATCGGCTGTGGCTAGGCTAGGTGTGGCTGCATCAGCAGTAGCAGCTGCCGCGCTGGTGTTGGCGCTGTAGCAGTGGGAGCTGCTCCAGCAGACGTGAGCTGGCAGGCTGGCGGTCGGGCAACTGCAGGTACCACCAGAGGGGCGAGGCAGCTGCTGCTGCAGCTGCTGCTGCTGTCGTCTGGGCGCTGTGGGAAGCCAGCCAGGCAGCACCAGCAACAGCTGGAGCTCAAGCGAGTCAGCTGTGCTTGCACGGTGCTGCAGAACATGCAGCATCCCTGACAGATGTTCAGTGGCTGTCACTTGGTATGTGTACTGTTGCTGCTGTTGCGCACTGGACGCATGGCTGCAGCAGCAGCAGCAGCCTGTTTGCTACTGGCAGTCGCGCCGTCCCGGGCCGTCAACTGCAGGGCAGCAGTATTGCAGCAACAAGACGCAGGCCGCTCCAACAGTGATGCCCGAGGCTTTCAGAATCCGTGCACGGCCGGGGCAGCTTGCAGGAAGCTTTGCAGCCAGGAGCAGCATCAGTGACGGCGGCTGTTGCACCGTCTTGAAAAGCCCCAGCAGACAGCCGCCGCTGCAGCAGTACTGTTTGCAGCCGAATGCGCTGGCAACCAGGTCCCCATGACAGTTGCATGAGGCGCTGTCAATTGACATCAGCTGAGGCTGCACGTGACAGCAGCTGTTGCTGGCCTGCAACAGAGGCAGCCGGGCTGAGGCCGGCACGACGGACCAGGCCGACCATGCAGCTGGTGTGCTGCTGTTGGGTATGGCTGTGTCACGGTACGTCCTGCACATACTAGCGCCGCAAATTCACCTGTTGGCTCTGTGGTTTTGGTGGGTCGCCGAGGTGTCATGTGACATGACATGTGCTGTCTGTACTTGGGTGCTGCGGTTGGCAGCACCTCAGCAGCAGCTTCTAGATCTGGTCTGCATAGGTAGTGGTGTGTTGCATGCCATGTAGTCGTAACCAGAAGTGTTGCATGGTGCGCAGCATTCGTCAGGAGCTCCTGGCAAACGCATGCGTTGGCAGGAACTTCCGTTGCCGCACCTGTTTTGTGGCAGGGGTAAGATCACTTTGGAAAGTCACACCTTGCTGTGGCAGGGCTCAAGTGTGCACTGCCCAGTAGGATGTGGCAGCACTGTGACATGCTGGCGGTAATACACCCAGTTGGTGGGACAGACACTGCAGCCATTTCCCAGAACAAGGCGCTAGCATGCAGAACACATTGCTGCTTTGTTCCTTGCAAAACAGTTGTACTGCACCCTAGGGTGCAGTACAAGGCCTTGCACTGGTGAAGGAGTTGTGATACTTATATTAGCACGAGTTTACAATGGCGTCCAGTTGTTTGGGTGCGAGGGGAGAACTGATCAATTCAGATCATGATTGCAACAGTCAGCCCAGGGACAGCTTTGTTGATCCAACTTTGTTGATCCAGCGCTGCGCAGTGTGCTGTGAACAACCTGTTTTTCCGCTACACATCATGCAGCACACGCATCATCATCATATCACCCATTCAAGCCATAGCATCAACGCCATCGCTGCCACACGCTGCAGTGACGTCAGCACACGCTGCCGTAGGAACGGTTCCAGCTTTGCATGGCGCCACTAAGGCGTGAGACTGGTATGTACCAGGTTTTGGGTGTCAGCCCTCAGGGTGTATATGTGAACGTGCAGCAGGGCTGTATATTGAGCAGTAGAACCTGGCCTTCAGCTGATCAGCTCATGACCAAGTTCACCGCCAAATCTGTTGTCAAAGGACACTGTTGCGTGCTTTTACAGCCGCTATCCAGTCATCATAATTACGAGTCTTACCTCTGCAACTCTAGTAGATCTACTACTTCTAGATCTGGAAGGCCCTAAATGTGGGTGGCACAAATGTGTGCCTTTTAAAATGGTGCTGGCCGTTTCTTGGTGCTGAACATTTACGTCAGGGAAGTACAGATCACATTGTTACACGCCACAACAGTGACATACCTCCACTTCCTCCAGCGAGGCATGACAACCCCACCCACTGGAGGCAGGGGGAGCATTGGCGTCTTGTCAGTATGCAAAGTGCAGAGAAGCACCCATGGCAGGTGCACAATGTAGCACCCTTTGCAAGTGCAGCGCTCACACGACAGCAGTGGCTGATGAGGCCCTCAGCGTTTAGTTCACCAACCGTTGCCCACTGCCACACAGCCACGCCACCAGCCCTGCCGCCCTGCCTGTCACTTCACGCTCACACTGGCCCTTCTCGTTCCGCTCCAGTGGGGCGCGGGGCCGATGGCGCTGATGCTATGGCTTGAATGGGTAATATGATGATGATGATGATGATGATGACGCTCACACTGGCCGGTACGCCAGCCAGAACGAAAAGGGGAACTGGAAGATTGCCAGTGCCAGCAGCAGGTAGTTGGCCGTGCGCATGTCAGTGCCTGCACAGCCCAGCAGCAGCAGCAGTCAGCAGCTGCGGTCAATATATAGCACATCATTACATTGTCAACGAGCTTCAACTCTGTGCCAAACCATACCAAAGTCAAACCCAAGCCACCCAAACAGCGGCATCGCAGCCAGCACAGCCTTGCTACACCCAGCAATGCGCATCCCCTTGGAGCAGTGCGCCCGGTCCTTGCTGTCCTGTTGCTTTGCAAAGACCACATCCTTGCTTCATCATTCCCAGCACAATCATGCCCTCACCTTCTTCACACCTTGACACTTTAGCACGTGACCATGCGCGCAGACCATACCCACAACACGTACCTGTCTCTTGTAGGATGATGCATGGTGCTGTGTCACAAAAATACGCTAAAACTGAGCAGTCTTGCCCCTGGGTGTCTGGCATGAACTGCGCAGCACAAGCACCTGCAGGCATTTCTGACGTCACACTGCCGCAGCTCACTGTGTGCCCGCGTCTCAAGGAAGATCACCCGCTTCATGGTCTTCACCATGAAGATCGCCATGCACAGGCTGCCGTACGCACCCAGCGCGTAGTACCCCCACTTCCCTGCAGCACGCGGCATGAAGCAAGTGGTTCGCAGCGGCGTGAGGCGGCAACGGCAACGCGCAGTCAGTTGCACCGTGCATGCGTGGGGCCTGGCAGCAAGACAGTCTTACACCAGCAGCAATGGCAGGGCTCCAGGCAGCAAGCCGTGAGGCATAGGCTCCAGGCGAATGCTGTGACACAGCACACGATAGCACAGATCAGCGAACTCAGCGATCTGCCTGCCATGGACCTACCACAGAGGTGATGCAGATGATGATACAGTGGTGAACCTCTTGGCAGCCAGCTCTGCCCAAGAAACTGTACCAGCGGCACAGCCAGCAACACGCAACTCGCAATAATCACACAGCACGCAATACAATGCACAACACAACGCACAATGCATGGTGACTGGCCCCGCGTGCAACAATGACTTCACCTGCCAGGAAGCCTGCCGCAATGGTGATGCTGATCATCACAAAGGGGTAGCCGGTGTATGCCAGCAGCTCCGCCCAGGGCACGCTCGGCACGTTGAGGCCCTTGAGCAGCAGCCGCGCCACCACCCAGTGCACCGCCCAGGCAAAGCACCCGCTGTACAGCTGCAGAGACAGCCGGCAGGTTGCAGCAGCAGCCGGGCAGTCGGGCAGCAACGCAGGGAACTGTTGGGCAACGCCTGAGAGAATAGGTTCAACAGCCCACAACCAGCTCACACTGTGTGGCCGTGTGACGCACGGTAGCGGCAGCAGCAGCAGAATGCAGGGCGCATGAGAGTCAGTCAACACACTGCTACAGCAGGCCACACAGTGGGCCGGCAGCCGTTGCAGCCTTTACCAGAATGCAGGAGGTGGTCAACTGACCATCATGCACCACGTCTATGCAGCACCAGCCAACCCTGGAGGCAAGCGTTTGCTCATCCTGGAACCTGACACAACACCTAGCACAGCTGTAGCCAAGAGGGTTTTGCTGCTGCCCTGTGCTGTCACTGTCGAGCCCTGCATCACACCAGCCACGGTTCCCACCAGTCGCATCAGGTATGGCTCACACTTGCTACTGCCCACTGCAGTCGCATTAGATGGCTGCGCTGTGCAGCGGCTAACTGCTCCAAGCCTCACCAGCCCCATGAAATGCCCAAACAAGCCGCTTCACGCGCCTTGACAGCTACTGCGCAGGCAAACTCATGATGATGCTCATGAGCTGCGTTTGTGAAGGGTGCCCGGCAAGGACAGTCTGGGAAGCGCTGCTAAGCCACACACTCGCCACTGCGGGATTTGAACTCAGGCCTGGCGCTCCGCAGCCGCAGCTCACCGTGCTGCTCATGAGCTCCGGCTTGAAGCTGTGCTTGAAGGCCAGCACGATGCACGACAGCAGCGCGTACGACCACAGCCCCATCAGCGGGATGAACAGATCCGGCGCATTCACGTCCACCGACGGCGGCCGGTAGCGCTGACCACCGGCAATCTGAGGGCGCGGCGGCGCAGCACACGCACAGTTGCCGCACGAACAGGCCATGCGTAAATATAATCAGCAAGACCTGTGACACTACTGCAGGGGGCACAACTGTTGCCGCTGCTGGGCGGCGCCCTGCGAATTTCAATGCCGTGGAAATGGCGCTGCTCAGAACCTGGTGTGCACAGTGCTGGCGTGTCTGCTGCTGCAGCTGGGTCCAGCTGCTGCAATGGAGCTGCTGCTATATCGCCTGCTGGCATGCACGGCAGCTGCACAGCCTGCGGCACTGGCATCTGGCCTCGCCCGCACCTGCTCGTGCATGCGCGCATACGTCCATTTGCTGAGGAACGGCAACAGCAGCATCAGCAACTTGTTGGCCACTGCCAAGGTGCAGCAGCAGCAGCAGCGAGGCAGCAGGGTAAGGCGCACCGGCAATAGCACCCACAGATAGCCAATGACAGTGGCAACAGCACACAAACTTTAGTATGAACACAGCCCCTCCACTGATGAGCCGGGGGGGGGGTGACTTGAACGCAGCTGCTTTGGTGCGGCTGGCACATACGACTGTTGATGCTGCTGCACATGCCCACAACTTGCAGTCTACAATGCACTCATGCCAGACGCTCAAGTGCTGCAGCCACCTGCAGCTCAATCAAGTCTGCAACGGCTGCAGCACCAGCTCGCCAGTTTTGCGATTCCCCATCCTCCACAGGACATGCTGCTGCTGTTCCTGATCCTGCTGCTGTGCTGGTTGCCATGCTTGGCCCGGTAATGCAACCCTTCTGCTACTGCTGCTGCCGCCGCTGTTGTATGTGCCGCTGCTCTGCTGCCAGCCTGCAGCGCACCATAGCTGTTGCTGATGTTGAACAGCGCGCTCATTGTGCCGCCCGTCATGTTGGTCTTGATCCAGCTCACGCGCTCCTGCATGTAGTGCTGCGGCGCTGCAAGCAGCCCACCCCCTGTGACAACAAGCACAGCATCGGAGCAGGTGCATGCACATTTGAAAATGCCAGCAAAGAAGTGTGCGCCGTGCAGCTACTTTGCATGGTGCGGCTTTGAAGGCCAGGTGCGTGCTCAGCAGGTTAAAAGCACCGACACTGATGACACAGGGGGCTGGCGCACCGCTGCTGCTGCACGTCCGTTCCTTGCGCCAGCTCTTTGTGCGTGTTCTGCTGCAGCTGCACTCTGCTGCTGCTTGCTTGCTGCACTTCGCGCAACATGCTGCTCAAACTCGTGACTCCTGCTCGTTTTCAGCTGCATGTTCTGTTAGATGCACACCTGTCATCAGCGACAGTGGGTTGAGGTTGCTCATGAAGCCGCTGCCTGCCATGGCTGGCGCTGCTGGCATCTGCAGGAACACCCCACAAGGCATTCACAGCAGAAATGGCGCTGAACTTATTGCTACCAGAATCACAAGCAGGCAGGCACTGGCAGTGCACGAAGCAGCGCAGCTCCTCAAGCTCCAGCCGCTGCTGTGGCACGAGCAGTTACTGTGCAGTGTTCCTGCAAGCAGTACTGCACAAACACTTGGTGCCGGGGAAGGTTCGCATGGTGAGTGAAACAAGCACGATCAAGCATGTCGACCTGCCTGCGGGCCGCCTGTTGATGGCGGCGCTTGCGGTGTGTAGGACGCTGGCACGTACTGTTGTTGTGCGCTGTGTTGTGCTGGCTGTGCAGGCACGAAGCCAGGCTGCTGGGGAGAGTAGGCATTTGCCACCATAGGCCCCGGGTAGCTGTTAACGTGCGGCGTCTGCGCCTGCTGCTGCCCTGGCACTTGCTGATAGGGCTGCTGCATGTAGCCTGGATAAGAGCTGGGTTGCCCTGGCCCGGGCTGTCCTTGCTGCTGACGCCCTTGCGAAGGCGGGCCCATCGGAGGGCCATAGTTGTATGGTGGTACCCCTTGAGGTGGAGGCGGACCGTAGTTGTAAGGGGGCTGCATCGTATCGACTGCAGCAGGACAAGCAACTTCCAACGGTGTGGCGCCCAAAAGCGAAGTACAGACAACGCATGCGAAGGAGGATGCAACTGATTTAGCAGTATCTGGTTTCTTCGGCACTGTGGTTACATCAGGCAATCGAGCCCGTGAGTGTCAGTGGGGTACAGTACAGGGTCTGGTCGCAATTGTGTGCTCTCTGCATCACACAGCTCAATAGGGCAAGTACTTGCCTGTATGCATGAGTTGAAGCGTGTAAGATCAGGGAGCTGCTGCTGCTGAGGTCGGTGCAGCAAGCTGCACATGCATGCTGCATGTTGCGTGTGGACCTTGTACAGCAATGACAGGCTAATGATCTGCAATGGAGGATTGTTGTATGTATGTTTTGAAAACAAGCTATTCAATGGAATCCATCTGAATGTCATCCCAGGCCAGATTTGCTTTGCACCATGATGTGCCAGGCATGATGGCGCCACGATCATGCACTGTGCAAGTACATGCAGGCATCAGCTGGCGCACAGCAACTACATCCCTGTAGCACGCCACGGTCAAGTCGGTATCTTCAGCCATGTGTGCAAGGTTATACATCAGCATCCGCCCCTGCCTGCTTCTGCTGATTGGAACACATGGTGGTGACCTATGGTGACTGCTCGACTGCCAGGTGGACTAGGGCTTGGAATGTCACCAGAGCCTGCCACCATCTGCTGTTCCGAGAGTTGGTTGGCCATTGTCATATGCTGGGTACTGTAGTGTTGCTGTGATCGTTCCTAAGTACACTTTGGACTCGCACTCGTTCAAGATGCCCTTGACCCCAGCAAGACCGCTCTGGTGTTGATTGAGTTCCAGGTAAGCAGAAGGTGCACTGTTACATGCATGCTGACGATGCAGCTATACATCATCTTCACCTGTTGAGCGCGACAGCTGCTGCTATAGCTGACACCTGGCCCAGCTGACATTGATCTGACGTGGAGCGTGCATGTTTTTCCCTGCAAAGAACGAGTTCACCACGGAGGGCGGCAAGTTGCACGATGCTGTCAAGGGCGTGATGGAAAGGTAAGCAGCGGTGCTGTCAACCTCCACACCCCCTGACTGGCAAGTGTCAGGTGTTTGCCCTGCCTCCTTTTTGGTCAACCAAGTAACTGAATAGCTAATTGTGCAACCGCAGCAGTTGTGTTCACCTGTGACAGCCCACACATGCCAGGTGACGCTGTGCTCACCAGCAGCTGGTGAGTGTGGTTGCTCATGTGAAAGCTGTGGGAGAGTTCACAGCACCACTTGCATGCTGCGCTGCACACGTGCAATGTTACTTACAGATGTATTGTTGTTTTGCTTGCAGCACCAACATGTTGGCCAATGCCAAGGCCACCATGGATGCAGCGAGGGAGAAGGGAGTGCTCATCTGCCACTGCCCCATCACATGTGAGCAGCAGCAATAGCCACGGCAGCAGCAACAGCACCAGCACCAGCAGAAGTACCAGCAGCAGCAGAAATGCACTGCTCACACATGCTAGGTTGTGCTGCTGCTTCTTGCATGTTCCTACGACAGAACAGCAGCGTTGGCTAGCTGTGAGCTGCCCGCCGCTCCAGCAGTTGCTGCACCAACTCTGAACTGTGCACAGTGTCAACTTGCTTCCATCATCTACCGTCATACCACCATTGTCAATAGCAGCGCCAGCAGCAGCAAAGCACCTCATCAAAGAGTGCCCCTGCCAGGGCAGACCCACATGCACAGAAAGAGCACCCGTCCCTGCTTTGATCTGCATGCTCCCATGCCCAGTCTCATTGTTATGCCCATCCCGTGCAGTCGCTGATGAATGATCCTGGCACTGCTACTGCCCCTGCCTCTGCCTCTGCCTCTGCACGCTTTTCAACCCCTTCGCAGTTTCTGATGACTACAAGGAGCTGGCAAAAGAGCCATACGGCATACTGGCCAAGTAAGCAACAGAGCGGCACTTGAGCGCATGCTGGTGTTGCTGACATGCGACTTGATCAGTTGCTGTGAAGAAGCACACCAGAACACACTCGACATCCTGAACGCGTTGAACAAGGGCAGCATTTTTGTGATCAGCCGTGCCTGCAGTCAGTGCAGGCCCTGCAGATGCCGCTCCGCTCGAGCTTTCCTTCCTGCCCAGGCTGCATGCCTGCTGCCAGCTGCTGCAAAAGCAAATGTCCGAAGAAGCTGCTACGCCCTGGCATGAACCGCCTCCCCGGCGCATCTGCAGCGTGAAGGGTGGCGGCGCCTTCAAGGCATCGCAGTGGGGCGGCGCCTTTTGTGATGCGATGGAGCCTGCGGGTGCAGATGTCGTCGTGCAGGGCAAGCGGGGGCTGTGCGGCTTCGCAAGCACCAACCTGCGGTTCATCCTCAGCCACAACCGCATCGAGAATGTGGTGCTTGCGGGCTTCTTGGTGAGTGCTGCTTCCAGGCTATTATTATTCAGCAGCAGCGGTGGCGGCAGCGGCAGCAGCGGCGGCGGCGGCAGCAGCAGCAGCAGCAGCAGCGGCGGCAGGCTTCCTGGCAAGGAGCGGCAGCAAGCACAACAGAGCACGTCGGCAGCAGCGGCCGGTGGCAGCGGCAAGGGTGGCTGTGGCAGCAAACACAGAGGGTCCTGACGCGTGCGCCAAGGACACTGTCATTCAGCCACACATGTTGCTGCCAGCTGACTCTGTTGCTGTGCCTGAGCTCTTATTCCACCCGCCTGCCCGCCTGACCGCCCGCCTTGCTGCCTGCAGACCAACTGCTGCGTGGAGTCCACCATGCGTGCAGCGTATGAGGCGGGTTTCCGGGTGCTCACCCTCACAGACTGCTGCGCGGCAACCAGGTGGGCGGTGCCAGCGGTGCCTGTGTCGCTGGGTGCCTGGCCTGCCAGCCCACAGCATCGGCTGGTGTTTGTGATGGCATCGTGGCATGACTATGAACACAAGTTTATGTTAGTAAAGCAGCACGTGTAATGTTCCGCAGGCACTGAGCCTGTCAGGCCTTACAGCTGTCTCTGTCGCTGGCAGATATACGCTGCAGGTGTTCATGGACCGCCAGCTGTGCTGCCTGCTGCCTACTGCTGTGCGATTGCCGCTGATTGCAGCTGGTGCTGTTGGCGCTGTGTTCATGTGGCGCACTCTATGTTGAGCCTGCCCAGTGATATGCCAGAGCTGCTGACTCATCCATGCTGCTGCCGCTGTTGCTGTGGTGGCGGTGCAGCCAAGAGGAGCATGATGCTGCGGTGAAGTACACCTTTCCAATGTTCAGCTTGCCCACCAAGCACACAGAGTTCCTTGCACAGCTAGCCTAAAGTTGCAGCTGCCAGGTAAATGCGTTTGCACATTCGGGTTGCAAGCCACTGTCAACAATTTTCACCAGCACTCTTGCACAGTTTATTGGCGTGCTTGGTGGTGGCCACCTGCAGCAGCAGCCACCAGTCTTGTGCTGTTGTCTGTTCTGGCGCTTGCCATGTGTGCATGTGCCGGCAGTTGTACGCATTTGCCCACATCTTCATAATCAAGATGATCCCAGCCAGTGACCCGGGCCATGAAGCGCTTGTGCAGTGACAGCACTGTCTCTTATGTTGTTGTGTTACTGCGGGCTGTTTTGGTAGCCAGCCAGCCAGCCAGCCGGCCTCCCGCCAGATTTGGTGCTGTTTTTGCGTTGGCACCAGAAGAATCCACAGCACTTGCAAATTCCACTGTGCGCTGTGTCCCAAGTGTTGTTGGGCACTGCCAGGGCTGGGTTCGGCGTTATGGTGCTCACTCCAGCAGCTGCCAGCCGGTCAGCGCTGCTCTGGCACATCTGATCTCATATGACGGTCACCGCAGGTGGTGACTGCGTCTCAACACGACCTCTTCCTACTTGACGCTCACGAGCATGCTGGGATATGTCGTGCAGTCGGCAGCAGGGCTGAGTTGGTTTCATTTCTATCTATCACCTGGCCTCAGCAACCAAGTCTCAACCAAACCAAGTCCAGGACAGCACGGGTGCAACACTAACTGCACCACAAGACCCCCCTTGATCAGCAGGGGACGCAAACCCACAAGAAGCGGACCAGAAAGTGACGGCATCAATGATGTAGCCTCCTTCTGCTCTCCTCCTGCTCCTCCAGGGACAGCTGCATTCTGAACACGGCATCCCAATGCACACCGCGTGAGATGCTCCCCTGGCGCCTGTCACTGCAGCTGGCCCAGCTGGCTCACGTCCATCTCGACCTTGCGCTTGCCACCAGCCCCAGGCCCTGCAGCATCACCATCAAGCTGACCAGCAGCAACCGCACCAGGCGTCGCCAGCTGCTGCATCAGCGCCTGCAGGCCCATTGCACCGTCAAGGTCGACCAGGCCCAGCCAGTGCGGACTCAGCGACGCCGACAGGGCGCCAGCCAGCGTGCTCAGCAGCTCCATGTCGCGCGGCTCGCCATAGCGCAGCGCAAGGGCCTGGCAGCAGCAGGGGCAGCGGCAGTAGTGGCGCAAGCAGGAGTGTCGCCAGCAGGGCAGTAGTAGTGGTGGCAACAGCAGCACAGACAGCACAGGTACTCAAGTGTCAGGCTGTTGCTCGGAAACTGCTTGATAATCGCGATGTATCACACAGCCATCCACTGCATCCAGTCAACGCTGTTGCTATGGCTTGAATGGGTAATATGATGATGATGATGATGCATCCAGTCAACGTTGTGCAACCGCTTCACCGTGTATCTTGTGAGTGCTGCATCACAGCAGCCTGCACATCGTGCGCGCAGTGCATCGCACTCACAGCAACAGGCACATACCCGCCCACTCCAAGCGCTCTCTGTTGAAAGCCAACAGCTGTATCGTCAGCAGATGATGCACATACGCACAGATAGCCAGAGAGCAACGACAAAACGCCTCACCCGCACGAGCTGGGCCACCCTGAACTGCTGCGCGTCTTCTGGCGCTGCGGGCACGGGGCCTCCAGCAGCAGCAGCATCTGCAGCGCGCACCGCACTGTCCGACAGCAGCAGCAGGTGGGGCTCTGATGCGGGCGCAAACACCTGCGGGGGTGGGTGGGCACGCACAGGCAGCGCCAGGGGCAGGCCGTCAGACGAGGTTTAATAATGCTCTCCACAGTGCGCGGAAGTGGGTGGCAGCCGTGTGCATTCAGTGGAAGGCGGCCAACACATAACATACCAGGCCACCCAGCAGACAGCGCGTAATTGGCAACAGTCGAGCTTTCCCCTGCCGAACATAGCCCATACATCTGCAAGGGACAAGTCAAGCCGGTGGCTAGAAAGCACAAGGCAGCGCGATGCTGTGCAGAGCACAACAGCACACTGTTAGTGAAACTTGTCAGTAGCAGTTGTAACAAATTTATGACAAGTACTCACCCTGACCAGCTCTGCCAGCCGCTTTGCAGCCTGTACATCCTTGACGCCAGCCAGGAACTCCCCAACGCGCAGCATCAGCGCATATGTATCATACCCGCTGGCCCTGAGCCATTGAGCCACCAACGGCTCTGCTATATGCTGCTGCAGCTGCTGCTCGAGCTGCTGCACAAGCGTGCTGGCTTGCTGATGCAGCTCCCCGAGTTTGGCGGTGCTGGGTTCGTCGCCTGCTGCCATGACTTGCAACAGCTGCGGAGCGTCGATGCTGCAGCTGAATTTGTGCATGGACTGCAGCGTGGCTGCGATCTCTGGCGCTGCCTGCTCTTCAGCCTGTTGGTGACGTGTGCAGCAGCAGAAACCACGCAAAGCGGGCAACTCAGCAAGTGCAGCAGACAGGAGGCACACATACTCATCTGCTTGCAAGGCAGCTGCACCATCTGGCAGCGTTTCTGTCATCATTCGGTAATGGCAGCAGAAAGAGATGCACGCAGGGGCTGGGCAGCTCAAAAAACAACACGGCAGAACAAGCCAGCCGATTGTATGGAAGACCGAGCACATGAACATGACACCAGGCATTGCAACTGCAATCCTGCCACTTTTACTCAGGGCCTGCTTTTGCAGCTGTCACAACATGCAGCAACCACAAGGACAGGTCACTCTTGCTAGGCAGGTGCGGTGGCCGCTGCCGGCGCAGCTGCTCCCGCAGCACCCGCACCTTGCACCTGTGGCAGCTGCAGACGAAGCCGTAGTGCTGCTGCAGCAGCTGCTGCCGCTGCTGACGTGGCATGCCGCCGGCTGTGCTGAGGTAGGATGTGGCCAGCTCCTCGCCCGCCGGCACCGCCACCGCTGCACGCAGCAGCAGCCGATCCCGCAGCAGCACCGGCGCTGCTGTGTTGGGCGCGCAGCTGTGGTTCAGCAGGGAGAACTCGGGGAAAACGCCTGGGCACAGACGGGTGCACACCAGCAACATCAGCAGCAGTGAGCTGGCAGCTGTGGTTCAGCAAGAAGAACTCTGGGAAGACGCCTGGGCACAAACGGGTGCACACCAGCAACAGCAGCAGCAGTGAGCTGGCATGCTGGCTGAGCTATATGCACTTACATGGCCAAGCCAGAGGAGGAAACACCAGCCAAGCATACAGCGGGCACACACATACATGTACAGCAGGCAGCAGGTGATGGGCGAACACATTAGGAGGAGTACCAGTACAGCCGGAAGAATGGCAATCGTTGTGGTAGTGCATGGGGGAGCAACGGCATCCTGGACAGCGCGAGAAACCACCAGGCATTGGTTGAAGCACAGCCAGTGCCCTTGGTCATAACGTGACACGCCTCCCCATGTAAAACGCACCAACCACACTGCGCTGCTGCTCCTGCCTGCAGTACGTCAGCACCGCATCTGTGTGGTCATCCCCGTAGGCGTTGCAAGCCAGCACTGCCTCCAGCTGCTCCTCTGTCAGCTCGAC
Organism: Scenedesmus sp. NREL 46B-D3; assembly: GCA_014080715.1. Lineage (NCBI taxonomy): Eukaryota > Viridiplantae > Chlorophyta > Chlorophyceae > Sphaeropleales > Scenedesmaceae > Scenedesmus > Scenedesmus sp. NREL 46B-D3. The sequence continues at coordinate 285,627 of JACERP010000091.1, read as the reverse complement.
TGCCGCTGCTGCTGCTGCTGCCGCTGCTGCTGCGCTGCTGGATTGCTTGGCTGCTGCAGCCCCGAACCCCTTTGCTGACGCCTTCTTGGCTTTACTGGATGCCTTGCTGGTGGTGAAGTCCTTGAACGTAACTGTCTGCAGAGGTGCTGTGCTGCTGCTGCCGCCGCTGCTGCTGCTGCTGCTACTGCTGCTGCTGCTGCTTGGCCTGTGTAGGAGTGACAGCTTGACTCTGCACGGCAGACGGCCAGGCACCAGCAGGTCCGGGGGAGCCAGCGGATCGTTGATGTGCAGATAGGATTTTCCACGGCAGAGGCTGGACAAGAAGCCTTCATGTGTGTATGCATGCTTGCAGCTGCAACGTGCACCTGTATCCCCGCGACGGAAGCCGTTTGCTGCCAACACACATGTCATGCACCACATTGTTTGAAACCCCACAAACAGCGTGGGCATCCATACACTGGCTCAAGCAGCTGCACCCTTCATCTGTGTAGTGTGAATCAGTACACATTCCTGCGTGCACTGTTCCTACGTTTACAGCTTGGGCGAATCACACCCTTCTGCTGCTGCTGCTTGTTGGTACCTGCAGATCCCAGCAGTACTGTGGCCGACACGCTCACGCCTCACCTGTCAGCTGCTGACAGACCCTGCTGTGAAGTCTTCCAGTGCTGCAGCAGGTGCTGCGGCTGCAGCTGCTGGCCCAGCTGGCCCTCCAGCACACTGCCCACTGGCTCACTCACAAACAGCAGGCTGCCTGGCTGCAGGTCCTCTCTGGCAACAACACCACGCCCACGCCCTGCAGCAGCAGCAGCAGCCGCCCTTTTCATTGACAAGCTGTACATTGGGTCCATTGATGCAGAATGATGGCAGAAGGAAGCATCACGCTGGTGTGGCAATCAGCCAAGCAGCGCATGTCATGGCTTGTAACAGTTCGAGCTGCAGCGTCTGCTCCTGGCCAAGGTAACCTGTGCCATATCCGCACATAAAACGAGCATGTAAGCAAAGACAGGTGTCCGCGTGCAGCACACTGTGCTTGAGCTCTGTTTGCTGGGGCTGCCATGTGAGCTGAGTGGAGGTCCGTACCAGGCTGTGGGGCAGACACCTCAACAGGGCCTATGTGCCTGTCAGGAACAAACTCGCTGGTACATAGACGCTGCAGGTTCACTTCAAATGCGTAAGAGCGCTGTGGGTTGTTGCCAATCTTCCTGATGGTGGCAGCAGCACGCACACTCCTGCTCTTGCTGCTGCTGTCCCTGCCTGGCAACAGCACAGACCGCGGTCTGTGCACTGAAGGAAACAATGTGCGTGATATCATCACGTTTACAGCAGTGCAGGCTCAGTGCATTCAGTTTCGGAAGTGACTGCGGGACACTGCCCTGGTACTGCATGCACTACACCGAAATGGCACTTAATTTCTGTTCATGTAAAACCGTACCACTAGAAGGAGTGCTTGATAAGTGAGCAAACTTAGTCTGTGCCGGTGACATAATGACATGCCTGTTCAAATTTGCCTCGAAGCCCAGTCGTTGCTCATGAGCCCTTCCTGGTCGTTGCCAGGAGTGTTTGAAGTTGATTTCAATTGGTCCAGCTGCACAGACAGAACCCACACTTGAAGTGTTGTTGCTCCTTTGCGAGTCCGCGAGCGATCAGTAGTTGCATCTCAGTAACAGCCTTTCTATTCTCATCGTTTCAACTTTTAGTAGATCAACTGCACACGACGCACAGCATGGCGAATGCAATCAATCTGCAGGAGCTGGAGCAGGAGCTCACACGCACAAGGGGCATGTTTGAGCATTGGTCAGCCGGCATCATGGCACGAGCTCAGGAATGCAATTCCAGCCATATCAGCAAGCTGAGGGCGGGCAAAGGTACGCTGTCCCTGCCTGCACACCTCTTGGCATTCTGTGCTGCTCATGCCGCTGCAGCGATAGCGAATGCTGACTGCTGCATATCCGTGCAGGGGAGCTTGCAGCCCTGAAGGAGCGGTATCAACACGCAGAGAAGCAGGCAGCACAAGTGCGGCAACGTGAGTTTTGTCACCAGGCCCACAAACTCAAAAGGTTGCTTGCTTCCAGGCCCAATTGCAACACACAGCCCAGCATGGTACCTGCGCATGGCACCTGAGCTTCCTTAAGTTCCCTTCGCCGCTTATCTGCAGAAAGCTGTAAATTTGTTCCCAGTAACAGCTTTGTGGCCGCCCAGCAGGTGCGCTAGTGCTGACCAGTCCCACCTGTGAACATTATATTGTGGTACCTCATGTTGTGCCTGCAGAGATGGCACAGGACACAGAGCACGAGCAAGCACTGCAGGAGCGAGCAGATGCGCTGGTTGCAGAGCAGCAGCTGCTGCAGAAGCGACTGCTGCAGCTGCAGCAGGAGCTGGAGCTGGAAGCAGCTGCAGTGCAGCAGCTGGCGTCAGGTGTGAACTGGCTGTGGTTGCTGCGTAACATGAACCATGCTTTCGTATGCTAGTACCCATGCATATGTGTGTGCAGGCAGTCCCTGCGTGTTATGTGTATGTCGTGCAAAGCCTTGAGGGTGTCTGACCATGGAAAGGCATGCAGCGCAAGCATGTCCAGACAAAGCTTGCAGCAAACGCACACCATCAGCAACAAAGCTGCAGATACTGCTTCATGGCATGCACTGTTGCTGGCTATCAAAGGCGTCACGGCATTTCAAACACCCTCCTGCTCCTGCAGAGGTTGCAGGCAAGCAGTCCGAGCACAGCCGCACACTGTCCCACTTGGACCAACTGCACAATGCATACCAAGAGTGCCTAGGGCTGAGACTCATTTCAGAGGAGGGTGAGCAGCAGCACGACACACGACGATGTATGGCAGCTGCAACGCAGCGCTGCTAGAAGTACGTGGCATGAGAGGGAGCAGCTGCATGTGGATCCAGTCACCAGTGTGCTTGATCATGTTGCCGTGTGCTGCATGCTGCTGGTTGAGTTCCAGCTATGCAATGCGCGACCTGCGGCAGCACCACAGCATCCTCGCATGACGTGTCATACAGCAGCTGCTCATGCAGTGCATGCATGGTAACCATGCACCATGGAAGTAGTGCTGTGCTTGCCTTGCATGGCTGCTCATCACATCTGCTCTGCCTGCCTTGTGCCGCAGGTGAGCTGTACTTGGAGTTCACACAAATTGACCCGCAGCAGCCAGAGCGACCCTTTGGCTTTGCTATGCAGGTTGTAGGCGACGACAACCACTACACAGGCAAGCGCAGGCTAGTGAAGATGTGCCAGTGAGCAGGCTTGTGCAACAGTTGGCATGTGCTGCATGGGAGTGTAGCGCAAGGCAAGGCTACAGCTGCTACAAGCAGGGCAGCAACAATATTGGTGGCAGGACCATGGGAGCATCAGCTGCAGCAGTAGTGTGCTGGCTGAGGTGTGCGTTGCTCTAGCAAGAAGAGTCAGCAGCTGAACCTGCACATAGCTGCATGCGTCCTGTAATAAGCTTGCAGTTCATTTATGACTGCAGCAGCAGCATGCGGGCCTTTTTTCTTTCTGTTCAATGTCTCTGGCTAAACTCATGCCGATGTGTGTGTGCTGCTGCAGTAACACGCTGTGAACCTGAGGTGGAGTGCCGCCAGCAGCTGGAAGCCGCGCTGCTGCAGAGGAGGCGCGACTTTGGCGGCTTTGGCGACTTTGTGCGTGCAATGCGGCAACAGTTCAGGCTCATTGCTGCCACCGAGCAGTGAGGGTGTGGTAGTTGCTGCTGTGCGTGCAGCTGGAAGCAGCGCTGCTGCATTGAGGCATGAGTGAGGCCGTTTACTGTGTGCAATGTGGCAGCAGTTCACACACAATGCTGCTGCAGGGCAGTGCTGCAGAGCCGCCCTTGTGTTGCATTTTTCACACCGCTGCCTGCGGCTTGCATTTTGTTGTGGCAGGCGTCGTTGTGCTGCGCTGCTACTTCGCACATGCGCACCGCTGCAGCTGTGCGTTTTCTGCGTGCTGGTTTGAGCCATGCATGCTGCCACTTTCTTTCAAAGTCGCAGTCAATGATGGATTACCTCACAGACGAGGGCTCTCAAGCTGCCTAGCCTGTTACAGATAGACTGAGCAATCATGGGTGCTGTTCCGTGGGTGTTGGGATCCCTGGGGGCGAGGCACAGCTGGTGCAGGGTGTGCAACCACTGCAGCGGTCGTCAGGGGTTACCTTGTTGAACAGCCATTCTTTATACACCAAATCTAGGTGAAACAGCAAAGAACCTGTCCAGGCTGAGGTGGTGTTGCATGTTCCCTCAGCCGCTTATGACTTGCCACACACTTGACCAGACTGGCCTGACACTGGCCGACGAAGTGTGCCAGATCACTGGTGAATGTATACTCTCGTTGCCGCACAGTGACGCGTGATGGTATCACTGCTCGTAACCTGCTTGGGTTGGTCTTGAGCTGCCATGCGACGGCTAGGGTTCTCTGGCTAGGGTTCGTTGGGTAACACTAGAGTCGGTTGTGGCACTATCAACTGTAAAGGGCGAGGAGGGCACTGATTGATGTTTTACAATATGTGTACCAGGTTCTTTCTGCAGCACCTGCAGCTGGCTTGAAGGAGTGATCACCTGCACCCAGGCCACTAGTAGCAGTACCGTATGAGCACAAACAGCAGCAACACTGTATCATCATGAGGGCCCTGCTGCGTACGCGACGTTTGTTGACTAGCGCGCTGCAAACACGTTCTTTGCACACTGAGAACGATATCTACAAACCAGCCAAGGACGGCACCATTCCGACCATGGTTGGCGAGTTGATCTGCGCCATGATGGAAGGTCAGCAACTAACAATGGGACGAAGCACGCGGTGTCTGTGGGCTCAATGCACCAGGTTGATGCATGTCTTAGGGTTGCCCTCTGCTGTCGCAGCACTGCTGGCTCTGCTGGCTGGTGCTGGCACCTGCTCTTCACTTACTAACCTCAGACTGCCAGTTGTGCAGTAGGAGCGTTATGACCATGCGCCTTCTCTGTGGAACACTTTGTCTTCTTGCTGTGCTGCAGGAAAGGGCAGGGGCGTGATTGCTAGGCACTCTGTCGCAGCAAGCGAGCTGCTGCTGTGCGCTAGGCCAGCAGTAGTGCTGGAAGGGCCGCCAGATTCAGAAGGAGCACCTGATGCTGCGAGGCTGGTGCCAGCACTTGTGCAGGCAGCAAACGCGCAAGATGTGCCACAAATACGCGCGGCGCTGCAATTCCTGTACGATGGAACAGGTGTGGGCCGGTTGCAGCACTGCCAGCACGTCACAGTTGCAGCAGGTCTTGATGTCTTGATGCCAAGCATGAGGTTGTCAGGACTGAGTTACAGCAGCCACAAGCAGGCAAAAACAGGGTGTGGAGCGCACGGCAGTGCCGGCAGCCTCGCGTTTGTGCTATGCTCATCCACCAGCTGTATGCCCTGTATGTGTCCTCGCCCACATTTCTCTTACTGCACTGCCGAATCCATCTGCTGCTGCTGCTGCATGGCCAAGATGCCTCTAGGCTGCAACTGCCAGACCTACGCACCATGATGAACCTGAATAAGCAAAGCAGCAGCACCAGCAGCAGCAGCAGCTTGCAGGAAGGTCTGCAGGACAGCTGCTGCGACCATGGTCACAGCTCAGGCCATGATCATCACCACCATCACCACGACAGCCACAGCCACAGCCACGTTGCAGCAGCAGATGAGAAGTTGACCGAGCAGCAGGCTGGCCTGTTGGTGAAGTATAACGCTTTTGCAGACGACTACGAAGACCTGGCAGCAGCTGCTGTGCGGGGTGCAGCCCTGCCTCACAGCCATGTCGGGCTGTGGCCGCAGTTTTCGCTGTTCAACCACGCGTGCCTGCCAAACTCTGTTCATTACCTCGTGGGGCACGCCATGGTGGTGCGTGCGGTGGAAGGTGTTCCTGCAGGTTGGTGGTTTGTGGAAGGGTTGGTGGTGGTAGGGGTAGCTGAGTGAAGCACCCAGTAATGCACATCTGTCTGTACGGCCAGTACAGCAAGTTATCACAGGGGCCCAACGTCATTGTGGTTGCTGCAAAAGAGCTGGCACTGGAGCTGAGCAACAAGCTGCAAGCTGCGTGCGGTTGTGTGTGGAGAAGCATGCGTGCATGCATGGAGTCGCAGCTGGGCGAGCGCAGGCAGAAGCAGAGGAGCATGCTTGCAGTCGCAGTGACGCAAATGAACGGGCAGTGTGGCAGCATGCACCACGCCCAGGCGGGCGTCCCAGCTGCCGGGCGACTCATTGCACATACATACCGACATGCTGCTGGCTGCGTCGCAGGCGACGAGGTGACAGTCAGCTACCTTGGACGGGAAGAGTTTGCGCCGGCGGGCGCACGCCAGGCAGTGCTGCAGGAGCGGTACGGCTTTGTGTGCAGCTGCGCGCGCTGCAAGCTGGAGGCGCGGGCGCCGCAGCAGCTGCAGCAGCAGCTGCTGGACACCTATCGGCAGGTGGTGCAGGTGCGGCGGTGCTGTGGTGGTACGTTTACGCTGGCTGTTGTGCAGCAGCTGTGCTAGTGCGAGGGTCGCTTGCAAGCTGCCAGTCCAGTAACCATGATTCTGGCAAGTGCAGCAGCATGGCAAATGTAGGCAGTGCGTGCTCTCCACGCACACCAACTGCAGACGGTAAGTTATGATTTGAAGCATCTTCAAAAGAAGCACCGGCAGCAGTCGTCGCAGCAGCATACCAGCACGCTAGCCAGCTGGAAAGCAGTTGCCCCGCTGTTTGTGTATTGCAGTGTCAGCTGCTTGGCTGTCCTTGCTGGGCTGTGGCTCGCGGTGTTCGGCTACCGCCAGCACAACACTCGCCGGACTGTGCCGCTGACTCATGCCTTCTGCAGGAACTCAAGCCCCGCTTTCTTGAAGCAGTAGAGCACCAAGACCAGTCAAACCTAGCAGCCGTACAGGCCCAGCTGCTGTCTTTGGAGCACTCCCTGAGTGCCTCCCTGCAGCAGCATCGCGCAGTCCTCAGCGACAGCGCCATGCTTGTCCTGCAAGCAGCAGTGTACGACATGTACGAGCTGCTGCTGTTCTGCGAGCAGCTGCTGCCTCAGGGCAGCGAGGGCGAAGCGAAACATGCAGCGCTCGCATGCATCGGCCGCTGCCTGGCGATACTGAACTGCGTGAGCAAGGGCGCAGAGCTGCACGTGTATCTGGCCTCGAGGCTGCTGCAGCATGCAGTGGACCTGCGGGGACCAGACTCTGCACAGGCTGAAGCAGCAGCGCAGCTCTTCCTCGAGGCACACAGGTGAGGGATGAGAACACAGACGGTAGGTGGGGCCTGCGCGGCAGCATGATAGCCCCTCCTGTGCTCTGCTTGGGGAAACAGGTGGCTTGGTGAGTTGGTGAATGCTGCTGTGCCTTGGCGCGTACTAATGTTGGGGTTCCCGGTGGCTGCTGGTGCTTGCAGGATGCGGTATGGCTCGCAGCTGGAGCAGCAGGTGCAGCTGGAGCTCATGGAGGCGAACAAGCAGGCAGCAGAGGAGTTTCTCATGTGAAGGATGTCCTGCGATGTAGCGCTGCAGACGTAGCACTGCAGCCCGTTCAACGGCAAGTTTGAAGGGGTGACCCAGTCACATGGGCAGGCATGCATGTCTGTAGTTGCAGCTCTACCAGAGCAGCGCAACAAGCATCTATTGTTTATCCATGAACAGTTGCTGCTGCCCTCATGTACTTGTGGTTTTGGTAACGTGATGGCGCTTCATCATCATCATCATGGTGATGGCGCTTTACAGGTCATGGCCAAAGCAACACAGAGTTCTCCAGCCCACTGCAGCGGTGTGCAACAAATGCGGGAATGCAGACATCTAGAGTGGAAATACCTAGATCAAGAGACATACTAGTAGCAGTACAAGTAGGGGCTGGCAAGGGTATACATACCTATGTAGCCTACTGAGGTAGTCAACCCTAAACCATAGGGCTGGCAACAAGTTCTAGCTGCAGCCACCGCATTGAAGCAGTTGCCAACCAGTGATTGAACAGCCTTTTGACATGCTGAGCATGTTGAAGGTTGACGTCAATGCACAGAGCACGGGACCAGCCACTCATGCAACAAGGTCACAAGCTCCCCTGCAGCTGCCATGATGCCATCATGCGTCATGGTGGTGCCGTGCAACACAACCTCTTCCATGCCATTACTTGACCCGCCGTTACTCGTAATGAGCCATCTCCGTGATCAATCAGAGCTAGGAGCTAATCGTCACCACACATAGGCCCTCATAAAGGGATTGGCAATCCCTGTGGATCGTGACCAGATTTTGAATGTCATGGCTTGTCACAAGGGCCATAATCCTGCGTCCTTTCACAAGAACCATGTTTACTGAACACGGTGTCAGGGTTCAGTTCTAGACAGAATTCTGTTCAATCCCAGACGCCATAGCCAGCGCTTCAGTGCAGCCTGTCAGATCTCAATTCGCGCTTCTTCAGCCCACCACGAGCCTTGAGGGCATTAAATAAACGTTGCGTGCAGTCACTCTGTACACATCTGTTCCTTCTGAAACAACATCCAATGGAAATATGAAACAACATCCAATGGTTGCGTAAGGTGCATATAAGATATGGCCATATCTGCAGCGCTGGCCAGTCTATCAATCCTCTGGCTCTGGCACGTCCTCAACAAACTTCTCTACTGCCAGCAAGTGGTTTCTGTTGAAAAGCAGCCGGCTTGGCAGGCCCTGAGGCACATCATCTGTGTATGCCGACAGTGCAATGCCGTTGAGCCTGAACTTGTGCCCCCCGTAGCTTGATGACTCGTCAAGAATCTCAACGCGGATCATGCACTTGGCATGGCTGGTCACCTGCGTGGCAGACACATGCAGCACTTGTGACTTGTGTGTGCAGCGTTTGAACGCAAGTGTTTTCACTTTCGCAGCAGTTGCTGCGGCGACGGCACGCCAGCAACCAAGTGGGTCACTGCACGACATGCTGGGCCAGCAAGCAGGCACTCCTGCGGGAAGCTTCTGCTTTGCAAGGTTGCAGGACACATACATCATCATGTCTTGTGAGTCCTGCACGAGCATAAGTTTGAATAGGTTCTGTTCAAAGCTACTCTTACTTCTACAATCGACGGACCACACCCTAGAGCTGTGATTTGTCCTCTTGTTTGCCATCATCGTGATCCTCATGCAGCCGACTCCCGGGAGATGGCAGCATGGTGGTGTTTGCTAATAGCGCCCCTGTCCTTTGTCCCACCTACTGACACTGGCATGTGAACAGCGGCGACTTTGCACTTGCTCAGCAACCGCCACCCACCTGTGTGCTGAGGCTGTCAAGCTCTGATGACCGGTCCGTGTTCACTGCATCATCCTGAGCGGCTCACACTTGCAGCCGCTGATGCAGGTGACCAGTGCAACACCCATGCCTCGCTGGGGACCCTGCAAGGTAGCAGCCGAGCATGGGTTGCCAAATTCAATGCCCAGCAGGTGGCACATACAAACGCCGCCAAAGGGCTGGCCCAGCAGCTGCTGTGAGGCTGGCTTTACTGGAGGGCATGTGCATATGCATAGATCTGGTGCTGGAGCAGGTGCTTCCAGCTTGGAGGCTGGGCTGTGCAAGCACTGTCCCCCGACCCTTAGGAGTTGCACTGTGACTGATACCCATGCAGCCCTTCACTAGAACTACTAGCATTGCTGGTGTACCGCTGCTGGTCTGCCAGTGCACCAGCTGCTGCTGATCTGCCAGTGCACAACCGGCTGCTGATCTGCCAGTGCAGCAGCTACTGCTGATCTGCCAGTGGAGCAGCTGCTGCAATGTGGCCCCCCTCCCCCCGGCGCTCACCTGCTCCCTTTCAGGGTTGTTCATGTGACTCCTCAGAAACACAATCACCAGCGCTATCTTGTAGCCGTTCTCCCGGTCTTCCTGGGTCAGCACCTGGCTGGTGTCCAGCTGAAAATCAATCGCGGCGCCAACCGCCTTGGTGGCCCAGCCGTACTTGCGGCACCCAGGCACCCTGCAATCGGCCCTCCCCTCGTCAACCCATCCCAGCCGTTGTTCGACACCGGCCGGCTTTTCAGCTCCATGCCAGACACACAGGTGTTGTCTCGGTCAAGCTGCTTAGCTGCCACCGGGCTCACGAAAGACGGCAGCGCCGGCGGAGTAAGATCCTCTGAACCCTTGCCGTCTGACCCGCCAAACCGCGGCTGGCTCCAGGACAGCTGCCGCCTGCGCGACACCCGCGAGTGCTGCAGCAGGGGGTGCGTGTAGTGGTGCGAGTTGTGCAGCAGCGCCAGCGTCACCATATGACGCATGCCCCAGGCAACAAAGCCGCCCCCATACATCTGCGCGCCCACCAGCTTGGGATGGATGGGGTCTCCTTTCAGCATCTCCTCCCGTGTGAACCCAAGTTTCCGCTTCGCCTCCGGCATCATCGTACAGGATGTCATACAGAGCATCGCGCACTGAAACATACGGCACACCGTAGCGCTTGGCTATGATGGAGTGCTGGTCCTCCCCTGTGGACAGCGCAGGATGGCGGCACACAGCAGGTCCCCGACTCAATGCAAATTATATTGCTTCGGCTTGGTACTTTTGCAGCTGGTTTAATGCCTGGGGGACAGGTTTTGCAGCTGTAAGCTGGAGGCACTGTCTGAGCTCTGCTGCTTCTGTCCAAGGCAGCCTGAGTTACATGCGCCTGCTGGAAGCGAGCTAGCTGAGACGATCGAGATGGTGCGCTGGCAGCAGCGGCTGGAACGGGACGCTGATGTGATGCATTTCACGTGTGTTTGCTGCTGCTGCTACTCAAACCCAAGCTGTTCCCGTCACCAGTACTCCAGTAGATGTGCTCTGCTTGCAACTGCTGCCGCACTCTGTGTCACCAAGCAATGTGCGCACCCGTGCTGAAGTAAGCGTTGGGGATGTCCACCCCGCCCACGGTATCCGTCCTCCAGTTGAACACCCCAAGAGAGATCAGCGCTGCCTCTGGCGCCCGCAGCATGATGTTGCGCAGCAGGTTCTCATAGCCTGCCACCTCAGGCTGCGAAGGGCGCATGCACTGCAGCGCTCCACAACCTGCGGTCAGCAGCAACAGCAACACAGTGAAGACGCCTAAAGTAGGTTGCGTTGACCTAACTTACGAGTGCAACTGCTGCGTGCTTTACACGGAACGGCTACATCCACTCGTGCATGCTTATCACACGGCATGCTTAGCAGACTATCTGTTGTGTGGCATCGACAACTGCTGTGTTGTAAGCCCTTACCATTAATGGAGTACTCCACCATCACCAGGTCTGGGTTAGGAGGCATGTCCTGTAGAGCATCACCAGCAGCAGCGTAATGAATACACCGTACAATCTTTTGGGGCAACGCTATTTGGCGTGCATGTCGCTGGCTTCTCGCTGCTGATATTGCGGCTGCCGCTGCAGCTGCAAGTAGATCAAGTAACAGCGGCTGCTAGCACCAACATGGTACCAACCTGGACCTACATCTGCCAGTCAGTGCCTTCGCAGCCATACACCTATGTGGCAAGCCTGGCAGTCATCAGCATCCAACCCTCCTTTCTCCACCTACCTGGTAATAGCACAGTGAGGCAATTGCTGCTGTCGTGGCACCATGCCCCAGGTTCATCAGGCTGAACTCGACCTCCGGAAACGCTGCCTGCATCCAAGCTACTGCCTCCTCAGGCCAGCTTGAGTTCTCGCAGGTGGCGTAGTGCCCCACTGTGACACTGCCACCAAAGGCTACAACTGAGATCCTGCTGCCTGGCGTGGCGAGTTTCTTTGACAGCAGGCGCCAGTTCCTGCCCTGCACCTCGTACTTGAAGCCGCTGCGAAGCACGTGGTCTGCCTCTGAAGAGCGCAGACCTAGAGGTGCCGCCCACATGCTCTGCATGCATGCCAAAGGGTTGCAGCCAAGCATATGGGGTGTGTGGTGATGCTGATGACTTCACAGTGCTGGCAAGGCACACCAGAATCAACAAAAGTAAGGAACAGCGCAATGTCGGCAGTGACGTGAGGTTTCACTGATGCAAGGCACATTTCTCATGGAGCTGTCCTCTGTCTTCAACTCACGTGCAGTACTTGCTCCTTCCTGCTGCTGCTGATGCTGCTTAGGCCCCTCCCCGCCTGCACTGCCTGGAAGGGGCGAAAAAGGTTCGCACTGCATGTTTTTGATGCTAAAATAACGCAAATAAGCAGTGCCGTGCTCTGCATCCGGCGCGCCAAGGTGTCGAGCATCCGTCTTGGCGCGGTACTGTGCATAGGTACCCCGCAACGCTCAGCACCAGAGGCTACAGCGCTACTTCATTGAGCAAGCTAAAAGAACATTAAATTAGCAGACCATAGTATGCACACTGTAGTTTACTTCCTAAGCAGAATACGCTGCATTAATCGATTTGCTCGTGTGTTGGTCTACGGCAGCATCAGTATGGGCAGGGCAATCGATCCCTAATTTTCTCAACCTCTTGAAGCCATCATCACACTGTCCAGCTATCCTCATTGACAGCCTGTCAGTGTGTCATTACTCAGATGTGTGGGTAGACTGGCAACCAAGCTGAGGCTGCACTGCTTTATCCAGCTGTTGCACAAATAGCCTGTACAACGGTGCTAGAGAGTGTAAGTCCCTTACCAGACCTTCCAATGATGTGGTTTCACTTTGTTGCTGCCTGTGTTCTGGGCTTGAGAACCCTTGATATGTCACTAGTGACATACAAGCAGTACTGCTTGCACATGCGTTCACATGCAGTACAAATCTGTCTGCAGGTCTACGTGTAGTAGTATGTTCTCCAGTCTCGGCACATGTACTGAGTTTCCTGCCCTGTAGTATGCCTGTCAACAGCAGTTCTTGCCATCAGACCCTGGAACAGCACAAGCAGCACTTGAAGCACCTGCACTCTGCCGTCAGGCACCTTTAAGCTATGCGAGCACCCCCATGCCGCACTGCGCTCTAAAGGCCACCTCAATGTAGTGACAGGGCCTGCAAGATAGCCCTTCAAATGACCCCCGACACAACATAACTGCAGGTGCCCTTTGTTCAGGAAACCACCTGCAGTTGGGGTGTGTAGTGTGCTGTGTCACCAGCAGCAAGCCGCTCAGTATACAGCAGCATACAAGTGACTGCATGAGTGACATGAAGTATGTCTGCAGCGTGCTGCTGTGTGTTAGTGACATCTGCTGTGCAGTGTGTCACTGGCCACATTGATGACGTTGCTGGCGTGTGCGGAGCAGCACACAGAAAGCAGGCGATGAGAAATATCTGGTCCTACATACAACAAGTGACACAACCCATGCAATCCAAGCTTAACATTGATGAGCAATAGTGGCCGCTACTAATGAACGGCAAGGATAATGGCGAATGCAGCTGATGTGTGCATTACCAAGAGTCAAACAGTACCTCACCATGCAGCGACCGTTGGCTTACCCACCCCGGACCTTGCGGCAGAAAGGCAGTCCCCAACAGTTGCAACACATGGCAAGCAGTGCTATCCTAGACTGCAGTGTTCAGGTGGCGTGTTCAATGTGCACACTGTTGTTCTCCGATGGAAGTACGCCTGACATGCTCTCCTTGCCGCAATGATTGGCTTATAATATGTGCTTGCCAGTGCAGAGCTGTTGTTGCGGTCATCAACATTTGCTCATCGTGGATGGCGTTCTGTTCAACTTCCAGGTTACAAGTCACAAATCCTACGCATCAGAAGTTTTCCTTCTGTGCAGCAATCAGAGAAGGACAAGGACATGCCTAGTGAGGGCCTGAAAGTTCTACTGTGAGAACTGATTCCCGTCCTACTACGCAATGACTACAAGAATCCAGATAAAGGCTGCAACAGGCTCCGCTGCCAGGCCTCCTGAGAGCAGGGTGTCCAACGGGTCGGCTTCTCCTCACCAGGCCTCAGAGAAGCAGGGTGCCCCATGCGTTAGCGTTTCAGCTCCCAACACAATGGCACACAGTGGCACCAGACGACGAGATGACAGCCGCCATACGCATACGCGTACAGTGCATGACAGGAGGCAAGCAACAATGTACCTATAGCAGGAAAGCATGTTACTATGCTGGATCGCTGACTGCAAAACGCATCTTCACGTGTCACAACGACGTGTAACAAGTGCCGGGTACATTTACTGTGTAGCCCCATCGCCGCTCTCAGAACTGTCTTCAACTGTACAAGCACTGCTGCACATAACAACTCGCTGTTGCCTAGCATTCCTTAAGCTTGTCAACACAACTGTCAGGTCCAACCAGTTGCATCTATAAGTCCCGCTGGACTGCCAAACAGCTCCAACTGCTGTACCTAAGCACTGGCTGTACTGCCATGTAAGCCATACTGCTGACCAACCATCATCCAGGTCGACACCTGGAGAACCCTCTGTGTCCTCCCAAAGCACTGTACTTGTTTGAGGGACTCACGCCCTATCGCAATGGCGTTGTGTACACATGAAAGCCACATGCATGCATTAGCGATGGCGCTGATGCTATGGCTTGAATGGGTAATATGATGATGATGATGATGATGATGATGATGATGATGATGATGATGATGATGATGATGTGATGATGATGATGATGATGATGATGATGATGATGATGATGCATGCAATGCTGTCCACATACATGAGATTCAAAAATCAAGGTTGGGCGAGCACGCCAAGCATCTTCGTTGATTAGTGTGTTCATTAAAAACCAAAAACCCAACGCCTGTGCACGGCACAGCAGCCACCCACATGCATGCTGAGAGGCACTGCACGCAGGGCTAAGGACACAGCGGGACGGTAGTGACACCAACACAGCAATGCCACACCGCAGCACGCTACACACCAATGCATGTATCATAGACGGGCCTGTGACCCTACTTTAGTATCTGGTTTTTGGTATTTGGTGTATTCCCAATGGGTTGAAGCGGAGCCTTCAAAAGGCCAGCAAGGCAGTGGCAACAGAAACACCACAAAGATCAAAGCATGCCCAGCGCAGGTCCCAACGTCAGCGGTTCAGCTGACACTCACTCTGGCAAACAGTACTGTCTGCCAGGTTGATGCAGTGCAATCCCCCTCAAACCATGGATCACATACGTGTTTCGGGCAGTTGTGCAGGTGTGTGCAGCAAGCACCGGTGCAGCTACTAGTGCTGGTACTGGCATGTGCGGTGGGTACCCACCGGTGGAACCCAATGCATGTACCCCTGTCAGCAGAGCCGCCACACAGCTGCACTCAGCCCAAGCTTAGTTGACACCTGTGAACAAAGCTCAGCATCACGGTGATGCTCTCACAACTATGTAACAGGCTTTCTGAAATCAGCTGCTGAAATGACCATCAAAGCAGTATCAAAACAGTGCATTTGTGATCATTCACTCCAATGCACGCTCGTAGGTGAGCTGTTCAGGCCAAGCAATGGCCTCCATCTCTGTGGGCAGACCAGAACCTGCTACGCACGGGGCTTGTTGTCTTTGTTTCTGAGCACAAAGTTGTAGTTGATTGTGTCAAACTCACACCCAACATCCAGCTCTGCTTGACCCTCCCTGATGAGCCCGTGGCTCTCCACGCCCCTCACATAGTACTGATCATTGACTCTGATCCACAGGCCAGAGCCAGACTCGCCCGGTTCCATGACATCGCATGTCATGCCGCTGCCTTGCATAACAAGGCTGCTGTCCTCGCCGTTTCCGTCATTGACAATGTTGCAGGAGCCGTAGCGGTACGTGCCGACACGCTGGGTGACGGAAGGGTACCTGTTGACAGCGGTTGCAACACATTGGTTGATTTCTTGGTGTGCGCAGTTGTGTACGCGTGGCAAGTTCAGACTTCCCATGGCAAGTTGTTTGTTGCCCTGACCCATAACATGACATGTAAGTCCCCTGGACGTGCGCTTGGTTCACGCAATCTGCGGCCTAATGCAGTAGACTGCATACGTAGGCACTGGGTGCGCCTCACCATCGACCAGGACACATCAGACCATGCATGACTGTTTGTACATGTGCTTGCATTACATGCAGAAAGCAGGCATGACAAACACATGTACACACAAGAGACTGATGTCAGCACGGGGTATCATGAGCCACAGCAGCCAGCTGAATCAAACGGCAGAAGCAGCAACTCACCCGGCCCAATTGACCCATCCACTCAAGCCAGCAGGGTTTGTCTGCAGACCCAGGTACCCAGAGGTCCGAACCTTCTTCAACGTCAACACAACAACATCATACCTGCGATAGGGAGCACGAAGAGGCAACAATCGTTAGCGCTGCTCTGACACTTGCGGCGGACATTATAGCATGGCCCTTGAGCTTATTGGTGCAAGGCCTATATACAGCGCAGCAGTAGTCAGCATGACAGCACCTTCACTAGTTGCTGCTGAGTGCTTCCTGGAATTGCATCGTTAGGCCAGCGCATGCAAGCATTTTTAGACCAGCGAGCATTGCATGTGGAGCCTGCATAGTGCAAGCCCAACCAGCGGTTCTTGAGTGACAACAGAGGCGCCCACCAGTATGCCGTGCTGTCGGTGGTCTCTGTGATCCAGCCGTTCATGTAGGTGTAGTAACTGAGGGCTCTGTTGCCTTGTGGGTACCGCCTGTTGCCCCTTGTATCCCTGTACGTGGCAGGCTCAAAGGAAATGTTGCTGGTGCTGAACTCCTTAGTTTCTCTGTCGTAGATGCAGTGAGCTGCAGATACGATGGTGTAGTCGCCGATCTGGGTGGCTGAACACGTGGCGCCATTGATGTTGACTCGGCCTAGCGCAGAGTACGGCCAGCCAGCATTGAAGGTGATGATCTTGTCACGCGGCACAGCCGCAGGCGTCACCGCTGACGTGGCAATCTGTGGGTCTCCTGCAGGTGACGGAATTGACATGCCACCCCAAGCAGTGGTGGAGTCTGCGGCGAGAACAGTTGATGCCTCAGCTGGCCCTCTCACGCCATCTGTGGCCTGTGGAGATGTGTCTGCAGCTGCTGCAATGGCAGCAGCGTACATAGCGCCAGTGTTGTCTGACCGCTCCAAGTACATCATGCTGTCTTGGATTGAGACTCTCATGGCACGTAGCGCATTTGGTCGAGGAGCAGGCCTCTGTCGGCTGCGTGAATCACACACAACAACATCAACAACAGATCTGTGAGTTGCTGCAAACACACGTGTCACAGCAGCAGCATTGCAGCATGCCATGCAAAGCGAGCCACAACAGCTTGGCGACACTCAACCTGCCACAACGACATGTGCAGATAGCAGTGCAAAAGCGGCCCAAGCGGCTTCGTATGCTATGACTTGATTGAAGCCTGCTGCAGCATGCAGCACAACCCAAGTTCAAGTGCAGTGCATGCAGCTGGAGGGCGATCGGGGTGCAGATGACAACACTTTGCATGCAAAGCTGCTTACGACATGGCGTCGCTTGTCACAGGCTTGGTTGGCCGGAAGCTTGGGCTGTGGGTGGCCTGGCCAATGCAGACAAAGCCGTCCCGATTAAACCGGTTCATGGCCCTTCTAGTGATCTGCAGCGGTGCAGCGGCGGTCGAGGCGCTGTCGCTGGTGGGGGCAAAGGCAGCTGCAGTGCACGGCAGGATGAAGGGGCGTTGCAAGAACAAATGATGATCAGTGATGTCGGTCGACTTTGATTGGGAGGCTCACGCCATGTATGGCTACAACCACAGCTTAATCCTCTGTCTGGGATGCAAACGGGCTGTTCTGCAGCTGCTGGCACAGCACTTGGCTGCTAAACAGAAAGTAGGCCAACAGCAGGCACGTGGTCATGTTGCTGTACCACAGAGCTGAGGTCATACATATGCATACATGTCACATATGTGCATGTATGGGTAGTACCGATACTGATGGCATGCCAGCCCTGAACTCGCCAGCAAAGATTTGTACAGCGTGTAGCACATAGTGTGCAACAAAGCGAGCATGTGCAAATTGCGTCACAAGAGAGCGGTGCTGCCAACACACCCTGTTACTGCAGATGTGCCGATCATTGGGTGATCCAATGTATACCTGAACTGGAAGTAGCACACCCTGAAGCAGTAATCAAACAGCATAGCAGCCATGCGTTAAGTAGCTGCAATTCTAACCTGCTACTGCGTCCTCGTGGATGGCCCCAGTGTCATCCGCTGCAACACAGGCTCCATTGTGCTTCAGTGGCAGCTGTTGGCAAAAAGCCAGGCAGGCGCTTTGCAGCGTAATGCCGCCTTCAGCGCAAACAGGCGAGGTGATGGCAGGACAGCCCTTCTTGCAGTCAAAGGTGGCAGCAGGAGCCACGGCCACAGCTGCAGCTGCAGGAGCTTCGTCGACGGGCCCGGTTTGCAGCAGTCCCCTCGCAGACACCGTCCCGGCAGCCACCGTCAAACCTGCAAGGCACGTCATAGGCAGCAGCTAGAGTCAGCGTAACTACCACCAACTTGTTGCGGTGGGTGCGTGTGCTGCGTCAGCGGACGGGTCAAAGAAGATCACACGCAGCACAGTGTGCAGCATATTATTAGCACTCTAGCGTAACAGATCAAACATTATGGACGGTTTGGTGCAACTAGCGCAGCATAAAATCTACTCACTGACGGTGATGAGGAGGAGGACCCTTGCCATGGTTGCGGCGGTCATTCTGAGTTATATCATGTGCTCTGCTGTGCGTACTTGGACCAATGGTAAGAACTTCGTATAAGATCAGGTATATATCGGCGCGACCGACCACCCTTCCTGCCTTCCGTAACACCTTCAGAGTCGTACTCGTGTTGCCCAATATTTGGGCCCTGAAATTGGGGTGCCTTGTGGAGAGCATCTGATGGAAGTGAAGTAATACAGTATCAATACAATTAATAGTTCAAAGTATGGCAACTATGGCCCGTGCAAGGGTTTTGCAGCATCTCGCACAGCAAGCCGACCAAGTGCAACATACCACTAATTGCATTGTGTTCCGTATCAGAACACATTCCGTAATTCTTTTCTGCTGTGGTACCCTACACAGGCAAGCAGATAACCACGCCCCGGAGCCACCGGAGAATACGGGAAACGATGACAACTCCGCAAGTCGGACGTTATCTGCACTGCACGCGGGTAGTCATAATGCTCAACAAAAGGCGTTTGTGATTTGAACTTAAGTGCAGTGGTACAGCTGTGGTACATGTATCTGTACAGGCTGGCGACAGCGTGCAGGTGCTCGTCGACGACGTCATTGCACTCTGATCTGATCCACCGACGAGAGCAACTAATCCCTACAAACGAGACGGCAAACCATGCACCTCTGGGCTGCCAAACACGCAATCAACAAGGGCGATATGCAGGTGTGGCTGCTATCTCTGGCTGTTCCTCGGCCGAGTTGGTCCCTGCACATGTAACAAGCAGGCGCACTGCAAGCCAGCAGGGAAGCAAGGAAAGCAAAGGCAGAGTCCCACACATGTAAGACGATGCGGTGTAGTTGCACTGCACCACGCTGCGAAATCAGCAAGCACCATAGCACCAATGGTTGACGCAAGGTCTGGACTCCAGATCTGGAGTCAAGACTCTGGACAGACGCCCCACCATTTTGAGGGACGCAGTAGCACGCGCATATCAAGCACTCAACAACAACAGCATGAAGTACAGGACACATGCACGCCCTGCATGTAAGCAGGCCCGCTTTACAAGCCAACTTTGCAGACATCACCTGCGCATAGGCTCGGGGATTGTCAGCCAGCGCACTTGAGTTCAGCTGCCAAGCTCAGCCGGCAGAAAAGTGTTCGACGTGGTACACAGCAGGTACATGCACAAACCCCGGGTCGGTTCCCTGCATGGTTCAAGCCTTCAGCATTCTGCATGTAAAGACACACATCAGGCTCCTGCAGCTCAAGCATGTGCGGGTTGCACACACGCGGTGTACGCACTGACAGTCGTCTGCCAACGCACTGCAAGAGCACCAACAGCGTACCAGCTGCTGAACACTGCCAGTGTCGCAACAGCAACAGCAGCGCAGGCACATTGCACGCACAGTGCAAGGACGTTTGCTTGCGGACTGCTTGTCCACAACAGCAGAGCAGTCAATGCATACAACAGGCCGCCCAACGACAACAGTGCTGCCTGGCATGCACCGCGCGCTGACCACCACCGCTTGTGCGCTCAGACGCTGGCGGGCAGCTGCAAACCTGCTGCAGACCTCCATCGCTTGCACCGCAGCAACCCACAGCACTCGCCATGATGCACGCATGCATTCCAGAACATACCCTGTCTTTTGCCAACTCAATGAAACCAAACTAACTTGAACCAAACAACCGCCCCCCTATCCCGCGAAACATGCTCCACACGTTGCCAACCCGTAACACAGCCCACAAACTCTGCTTTCACAACAAAAAACACCCCAGATAGGCTGTAGTGCAGCTGTCCGCAATATGCCGGCTGCAAGCCTGGCCTATGGTTCACAAGGGCCTCACAGCAGGGAGCAATGGCTGCCGCCTGTGCCCCCAACTCGCAGCAACCCACCTGTTGCACCTGTCGCTACACCGCTGTCAGGATAAACAACAGCACCGCTGGCGAAACGTCGCCACGTTGCGGCTGCAGCATTCCAGCAGCTGCCGCCTGCTGCTGCCGCCGCCGCCACGGCCGATGCTGCTGCTGCCCCACCCTGCCGGCTGAGCTACTGCTGCTGCTGCACCTCCTCAGCTGCTGCTGTGCTGGCAACAGGGCATTTGGGCTGCTCCCCCTCCTCTGGCACTGGCATGGCTGCAATGTTGGTGTTCGTGTACTCTGTCTCCTCCCCGATAGGCACAAAGTAGTCCTTCGTGGCATAGATGGAGCGCATGGCAGTCTGCCGGCAGCAGCAGGCACAGCGGCAGCAGACACCAAGGATGCAGCTGGTGACACTGGAAGCGCATCGATTCTTCAATGCGTGGCCAGATGCGTGTGACATACCTAGCACATGCTGCAGGCCCGCTGCTGATTGACGCAGACAGCGTGATGGTGTCCCAGGACAAAGCCGCACTCCCAGCGCGTCACCAGCAGCAGACGCTGCAACAGCCACACCAGCCCACCTCGCGCGTTTCCAGCGGAATGTCCTTCTCCAGCTGGTTCATCGTCTCGTCAAACAGCCCCACAAAACCTCCCAGTGCGCCTGTTGTGCACCAGTCGCAGCAACAGCAGCAGCAGCAGCAGCAGCAGCAGTTCGCGCAGCGGCAGTGCAGGTTTTGCAACACGATTGTTACGCAGCTGATGTAGGCATGCGGAAGCATGCGCCACGTATGCTGCTCCACGCTGAACATTGCTTTGCAAATGCCACAACCGCACGTGTCTGCTCTGACGCACACGTGACACTAGCTACTGCTGCTGCTGCTGCTGCTGCTGCCACACTTTGGCTTGCTGTCCCATCAGGCTGAGGCCAACGTCCAATCAGAGGCGGTGCACACTTCTGCTGTTGCGGCTGCTGGCACGCTGCTTGCCCCTGCATGCCGCTCTCACACAGCTGAGCCCATGCCCCATAACAGGGCACTGTGGGCTCTGCTGCCCGCTGCTGCTGGCACGCTGCTTGCCCCTGCATGCCGCTATCACGAAGCTGTACGCATGTCCCAGACAAGGGCACAGTGCACTATGGCCCCTGCTGCTGCTGCTGCCGTGGCGGCGGGGTCAATGCTTGCCCTCTGCATGATGTCTCACCAGGGTGAGGCCCTCGTCGCGGATCAGGCGGTAGTGGATCTGGCGGAGATTGAGGTTGGGGTCCTCCTCGTTCACCAGCTCCTTGCCACCAAACGCGAGGCCCATGAAGCGCAGCTGCACGCACGCGCCGCAGGGACGCCGGTATGGAGCAGGGGGCAGCAGGATACAAGTGCCAGCTGCATCAGCGAGCTCGCACAAAATGCGCGGCTGCTGTGCCGCAGCAAAAACTTGCTGCGTTGCTGACTCATGCCAAGCAGCTGCTGCCGCAACCCTCCAGACGGCTTCCTGCAAGCCTTGAAAGCGACACACTGACAATGACTATGGTGCCAAACAGCGCAGCACCAACCGCACCTGGTGCCGTTTGAGCTTCATCATGTCGATGCCAATGAAGTAGTGCCCGATCTGCTCGTGTGCCACCACTTTGTCATAAAACATGTCCAGGATCTTCTTCAAGCTAATGCTGTTCGCGCCAGCAAACGACTTATGGCCCTCTGAGCGTGGTGTGAGAGAGCCATAAACGGACAGCCAGCAGAAGCAGCAGCAGGGCAGCAGTGATGGACACAGCATGAGGATTGGCGCTGCAGCCGCTCTTGCGAGGAGACAGGACAGCAGCTCCTGGACAGTGTTAGGTGTGGCTCATGGGCTGATGACTCGTGCCACAGCATCAAATGATAATTTGCCCCTGTGCTCAGCTGCCCGGTTTCACAACAGTCGAATCACTTTGGATGCGCAGCTTGTGCAAGAGCAGCGTGTTGGCGATTGCAGTTGGATTGGGCGCAAGCACTGCCGCAACCACGTTGTGCAACACAGTCATGTATGCGATGCAAACCACACTCAGAATCAATGTGAGGCGCAGGCCAGGGGTACGCTGCGTTATCCAAGGTACTCTGCACACTTGCAGGATGCGACAAGGTGTGGTGGGGTGTAAGACGCAAAAATGCGCCTCAGGAGGCAAATGGCTGCAGCTGCCCGCTGCTGCCATGATCGCTGCTTGGCAGTACTGCTACTCCTGCTGCTCCTGCTGCGTAGCAACCAAAGCACACGCTGCCACTGGAAAGTGCTCGCACCTGACTCATGTGCATCAACACCTGCGCAGAAGCCTACATTAGAAAAGCTGCTGGAGCTTCGTCTACTGCTCTCCAACCTGCATCAACACACAGCAACAAGTAGCAGGCAGCTGCGGTGTGCTGAGCAGCTGCGATGCAAACAAGCAGCTCAACGGACAGCATGCTGGTGCTGCTGGCTGGCAACAACACACTTGGCAGGCCTTTTTGCCAGCTGCTGTGCGCAGGTAGCAGGTTGCATGTGCGGCAGCTGCAGCATGGGTTATTAAAAGCCATGCTGAAGCATGCCCCTAACACGGTGCTCTCCCAGCACGCTAGGCCAGGCTAGGCTGTGTATGATCCAACGCACTTGGTGTTGGTGTCTGATGTGCGCATGGCGCTCCTGGATGGCTTTTCAGCTGAGTTGTAGGTGTGTGCCTGTAGCAGGACAGGTCAGCGACAGTGGGCACATGCCAGTACATCTGCTGCAGCAGAAGGCCAGTCTGTCGTACCACTTACTGGCGTCTCCATTTCATCAGCCACAGCAAACGCAGGCTTAGGCTTGCAGGCTCAGAAGAGGCTGCTTCTGCGGCTGGCACTTCAGCAGCTGCCGTCTCTACATCCGTTTTGGTTCCTCTAGGGCTGTTGCTGCTGCTGCCGGCTGCTGCTGCTGCTGCAGGGGTGCAAGCTGCTGCTACTACTGCTTCAGGCAAGCTGGCCTGCTTCTGCTCTGATGGTTGTTTTTGATATGATGGATCGGCGGGAGGAGTATCAAGGTTCTTGTTTTTGCTGCTGCAAACGCCCATTCTGCACCAATGCGGCATGCGACAGTGCACACCAATGAGGACAACAGCAGGTGTCAAATCAGGTCTCCGTGAGGCTTTACAAACACGATAGTTTCCTTATTTCAAAACACTGATGTTACACTAGTAATGCAAGTGCAGGTGCTACACCTGCAAGAAGTCCGGGAGCTCGACCGTTTCGGGACACACCAGCCAGCATTGCCACCGACACAGCCGCTGCTGATTCGGAAACTGCAGTTGAAACCTCAAATCATTGAAAGGTGCCGATGTCGACGTTCAGCATGCTGGGCACCATCAGCCAGGGTTGCTCCCCTCACCTGGCAGAACCTTGCTCAAGCGTTAGGTTGCCCCTAGGTTTGCTTTTCAATGCAGAAAAGAGTGCATTCAACGTTCCGTAGGGCGGTGCGGGCAAGCACCGCGTCACAGCATGAGCAGATAGCAACAGTGGGAACGAGCAGAAGACCACATGCACGTGATTGCGAGCAGGTACAGCAGGCAAGGAGCAATGCGCACTGGTGCCATCTTCCTTTGTAAGAGCCCAGCACATTGCCAGCTGTTGTGACACCTGCAAACCTATCTGACTGTCATGACAGGTGGCTGCTGATGAGGCGTGTCACCAACTCACATTTTGGAAGTTACATGGGTAACTTCGGCCGTTTGGGGAGCCGATGACAGGCTCATTGGGCAAAGAGCAAAACAAAGGCAAGCCAAGAAAAGAAAAGGACAAAGCTGTCCCTACCAAATTCATCCTGAAAACCATCCCAATCAGATCTCAAACTGATTCCTGATGTCTTACGTCCATCATATGTACCAGTTCAGCCACAGCTGTTTGGTCTTTATGGTTCATCAGTCGCAGCACACAGTCTAGGTCACTAGGACCCCCAGTGTTCCGATATAGGCGACTAAACGGCTCACGCACTCAATCATGTGACAAGCAGAACGAACTACTAAAAAAAAAAAGCAGAACGAACTACTAATATGTGACAAGCAGCAGCACTCAACCCAAAAGCGAAGCAGAGTCACCAAATCATGTTCTTACACAGCATCGGCAGGCTGTCAATTGAGCCACGGTCAGCGCCTGATGGCATCACAACACGGTTCCCTGCGGATGCCTAAACAAGATAATCTAGTGGCCTGCCCTTGCACAGCACACCTGCAGCAGGCACAGGGGCCATGGCGAGGCAAGTGAGAGGGTACTGTTGCTGTGCCACACATGCCTGCAGCATGAAGCTGTGCCAGCACTCATGCCAAATGCCCCAGTGAACCCAACCAGCCCTGTGCACCCAACATGCTTCTGCAAGCTTGCAGCTGGCCAGGCCAGGCCAGGCCAGGCCAGGCACACATCACTTCAACATACTACTGAGCTAGTAGCTCACCCACTGGCACATTAGCAGTTCATCATAAAATAAGTTGTGTGTCAATGGTACCACAGGCTTAATCAGATATTAGAAAACCCCGTGCTGATGCATGCCGTGTAATGATAGAAGCTGCCAGGAACATGCACAGCCTGCAGAGCCAGTATTGATTTTGCAAACACCGTCAACCCAGCGTGCGAGCCCCTGCTGCACGTCGCATGCTACACCACCAGCGGCTGCCAAGGCACAACATGCAACTGCAGATGCACTGGAGCGCACTTCAGCATGCCAGTAGTAACCATACAAACACAATGAAGAGATCAGCCATTGAGCTTTGCAAGAGCCGCATGCCCCAGTGCGTCATCCTTTGCTGAGGTGGAGGTGAGCCTCTGCACAGCATGCCAGCAACACAGCATGGCCAGCATGAGTGGTTTGCATGTAACAACCAAGGGAACATGCATGCACACTAGTAGCATGATACTGTGCACACCAGACGAGGCATACAGAAGATGAGCATACCACCAAGATGCACTGTTCAGGCAACTGCAGGGTCTGCCTGTAGGGAGGGAGTACTGCCTACCCAACCATGTTCCGCATGTGCAGCTGACGAGCTGCTGCAGCACCCATGCTTGCGACACCATATAACACACCGGTTGTGGTTGAACCACATGCGCTGCCAAGCAGGCAAAGGTCATGCAAAACACAGAGATACTCGTGCAGGCATCGAAGACCGTGGCTTCTTCAAAGCACAGGCATGCCATCAAGTGACAATCATTGAAAGCCCCGTCATGTTCACCAGCCAATCAGTGTGACAGTGTCTCAACCGACCACGGATCGTTCCCGTCGTGTCAGACAGTGTGCTGTCAGCCCGCAACAATGGGCAGCTGGCCGGCATCCTGCTGCTGCGACGAGCGCCGTCGCTGCTCCTCCTGCTCCATAAGCCACACTGGTAAGCTCACACGGCGACCGCCCTGGTCACCTGGACCACCATCAACTCCCCCACCCCCACCACCACTGCTGCTTGCACGGCTGCCCGCACCTGCTGCCACTGCCAGGGGTCCCATCTCGAGGCCAGGCACAGCCCCGCCGGCAGAACCCCCACCGCTGCCAGCAGCCGCTGCTCCCAGACCCTGCCCCCTGTTGCTCCTGGCTAGCTGCTCAGCAGGCGCGTCATCATTCGCGCTGTCGCTGCCGCGCCGCTGCTGATGCATGGCTTCCAAGTTGGCATTGAGGAAGCCGCCTGCGGCATGTGTCTGGCGCCTGTGTGTCGCCAGGTCAGCAACTGCCTCGAGCACCTCAGCTTCCTGCAAGCACGCAACGTACCAAAAGGTGCAACACGGGTGTCGCCCTTGAGCAGCAGCTACGGCAACAGCTGCCTGCATGCAGTGCATGAACCAGCCGCCAGGTGCTACCTTCATGCATGCCTGGCACATGATACGATGCAGGTGCACGCCCCCCACTACATAGCCGTGCAAGAGCCCGGCAACAAGGGCAGTGCATCAGGAGCCCCCAGACACGGCGCATGCTGTCAAACAACCAACCTGCAGCAGCGTGACGAGGTCTGGCCGCAGGTACCGCCTGAACAGCATGACGGCGACGTCTGGCAGCAGCGCAATGGCGGGAGCGCCAATCAGCGCTGCCAGCCAGAACACAGGACTGCAGGAAAGCAGCCACAGCAAACAGCATGGTGCTCAGTTCAGACACTGTAAGAGAAGCCATCCCATTTGTCACCGCAAGCACCAAATACAGAAGGACACTGCAGTTGGGTAGGATGACACTTCAAGAATTTCTATACATTTGTTATGCATGCGGGATGCAGTCGTCCTGCCTTGTCCCTAAACTCCCACCTGCTGAACAGCCACGGGCCAGTGCCTGCCATGTCTGCCACGCCGCTGATATCCGTGGTGGGCCACAGAATGCTGATGACGTAGACAAACGGAAACATCACCGCCAGCGACAGCCAGTACACCAGGTGTGTGATCCAGTTCCAGCTGTGCGTGCGCAGGCACAGCTTAGCCGCCACAGCAAACGTCAGCGCGATGAACACAGCAGTGCCAACCCCTGACAAGTCCTGAGCAAGGCCGTGGCGGTCGGGCGTGGCCAGCGTATACCATGGAAGGAAGAAAACAGGCAGCGAGTGCCATGTCCCTGCCAGGATCCACAGGAAGAACAGCCTGAAAGGGCGGCAGAGCAGGACGATGGTGGCAGCGCTCAAGGACAGCAAGGGGAACAGGCGGCACAGTGAGCGTTGGAAGATGCCACAACACACGATGTAACAACACTCGCGAAGACAGCACACAGCCAGCCTTGTGACTTGTATATCAGCATGTCTCAAAAGCTTGCGACAGACACAGCATGAGCAGCGCTCGTCCTCCAGCTCACCAAAAGAAGCCGCCGCGTGTCGCTGTGCGTGTGACTGAGTAAGAGGCTGGGTTTGCCAGAACCGTCTTCGCGTGCATGTCCTGCTCCAGCACAGCATATGCTACAATAGGGCACGCTGTGAAGATCATGTTGAAGCTACTGATCATCAGCGTGGTGAAAATTGGCACAGCAGAGAAGCCTGCAGGGAAGGAAGGACATCAACCACGTTGAGCCAGCAGAAGCGTGATCAACCTGCAGCAAGGTTGAGTCCCACCAGCTCAAACCACTGTCAAGCAGCGGCACATCTTTGGAACAAACCAGCACTGTCAAGATGTGTGACTGAGATGCTGAGCTAGAAACGCACACCTGACGTTTCTGTGTTGCGTCAGTCCCAAAGGGCCGCACCTGCCACAAACTGCAGGTACACAAACACCAGGACGTAGGCCCAGTTCTTGTAGAAGCTGTACAGCACCACCTCCCTGTTACGCAGGAAGCTCCAGCGTCCGTGCAGGAGCAGCAGCCGCGACAGGTACCTGCAGTCACCAAAGCAAGCCATTTGTGCAGGTACGGTCTAATGAGGCGCTAGGAGCGCTGCCGTCTGCAATGCTGTTGTCCCGGTATCCTGAAAGAGAAGTGCACACAAGATGACGGCAGGCATGCATAATTGAGCAGCCTCTCTGTCAGCCACACCAACCTGAACTGCGCAAAAGAGAAGTCCGATGACAGCACTGCAGCACGGCCCTCACGCCCGCTGATGCCAACACCAATGTGTGCCGCACGGATCATGCCCACATCGTTGGCACCATCTCCAATGCCCAGTGTGATGGCTTTGGCTTTTGTCTTCACCATCAAGGTGACCTGGCAGCAGCACACAGCACAATAGACGACCGAGCGGGCTTCCTTGTTGATTTGTAGGTTGATACAAGTCAAAGGGCAACGCTGCGGCGCTAAACAGACCAAATGCAAACCTGTCTGTCACTTGCCAGACCATTGAAGAGCCAGTACTTGACATGTGACTGCACCCTGCAGCGATTGTAGCGCATGCAACCTGATGTTCAGCTCACCTCTGCCTTCTGCTTTGGTGTGACTCTGCAGCAAACCACTGCCTTGCACTCCTTGCACAGCCTCATGAGGTCGTCCTGCACATCCTTCCTCAGTGCGTACTGCAGCGCGCCACCCTCTATGACGATGCCGCAGTTTGTGTGGCCCTCCACCACCTGCAGCAGCTTGTTCTGCTGCTTGACCTCCGCCAGCTTTGCTGCAAGCACCTGCACCGCCACGACAGAAAGCCATGACGATCATACGTTGATCAATGAATGCATAGCCAGAATGCCAAAGGAGGGCATCATTGATGCTTCAGCCCACACATGTATGCACCCGAGTCTTGGCAGGTGAAAGGCATAAGCATAGGTATCAGCAATTGCTTTGGTATGTGAGCTAAGAACTGTTCATGTCCCCGGTGCACACAAGGTACATGTCAGCAGCAAGTGAAAGCACCTGCTGCATTGCGCCGACGTTGGGGTTGTCTTCGTCTGGCCCAGCAGCAGCCGCAATTTCGTGCTCTCGGAACTCCACCAGACCCATGTCCTCCGTGAACAGCCTGCAGCTGTACGCGATGCTGATGGCGGTCTCCACCTTGTCGCCAGTGAGGACCCAGATCTTGATGCCTGCTGCTGCCAGCGCCTGCAAGCACTCCGGCACACCATCCTGCAGTGCAGGCAGCGGCAGCATGCAGCAAAGCTCAGCGAGCAGCTACACGCAAGCTCACACAGCAGCGGCCACACAGAGAAACGACTGGTCATGTGCAGGCCTATGCACACACACAAGGACTCTGGCAAATGCAGCAAGTACCCGCAACATATCCATCAGGAGAGATGCATTACACACCTGCAGCTTGTCCTCCACTGCTGTGGCTCCCGCCAGGTGCAGGCCCCGCTCAATGCGCTCCTGCTCTGCTGCCATGCGGCCCTCCCTGTCAACCATGGACACCTGAGAGTGCAGAGGCAGCAGCAGCAGCAGCAGCAGGCAGCATAACCACACCGACAATGCAATTTAACGAACCTCGTTCAGATCCAGGTCTGCACATGCAAAGCTAGCTGATGCACATGCTTTGCAATTGTCCTGCCAACTGCGGAATTAAAAGGGAGGGTGCGGCATGGACCCAGCCAAGTATTTACGTTGGGAATAATGTCAGCAACACCATTGCTGACGGTGACACAGAGTAGTTGTCACACTCGTGTACTACACAGTGGGGCTGCCAGCAGCTATTGTGGGCGCCCACCTGGGCAGCAGAGTAGGCGGCCTCCCACTGCTCGTA
The DNA here is from genome assembly GCA_014080715.1 of Scenedesmus sp. NREL 46B-D3. Classification (NCBI taxonomy): domain Eukaryota; kingdom Viridiplantae; phylum Chlorophyta; class Chlorophyceae; order Sphaeropleales; family Scenedesmaceae; genus Scenedesmus; species Scenedesmus sp. NREL 46B-D3. The sequence continues at coordinate 256,270 of JACERP010000091.1, read as the reverse complement.
CTCCTCCCTGCTCAGCTCGCGCTGCCCCACCAGCAGCGTGCGGTACCCAGCATGCGCCATCTCATCCTGTAACAACATCATCACATCAGCAGCAGCAGCAGCAGCAGCAGCAGCAGCAGCAACAGCCAGAGCATGAGAACGCCTTTCACGTGCGCACACGGAACGTCCCTGCTATGCTGTTGTTGTCGGGCAGGCCGCAATGCAGATGACCCTGCCTCGCCATCACCATGCACTGTCAACTGACGGCTAAACGATGCACAAGGAGATGTCATAATGCCGGCCTGACCTGCGCACTGCTGACTTCACAGCCGCAATAAAGCAAACAGGCGACAGCAGCCAAGACGGCACGCGGGCCCGTGCGCTACCCACCAGGTGTTGCTTCACCGTCTCAGTCCCCGGCTCCCCTGCTGCCAGCCGCGCCAGGATAATGCTGTCTGCGCCCTTGCAAAACAGCATCAGCCGATCCTGTGGCGTACGCACAATGATGCTCATGCGCTTGCGGTCGCTGTTGAACTCGAGCGTTGCCAGGATGTCGTACGTGTGCAGGGCACCTCGGATGTCCACCTTGACCTGCTCTGTGGTGCGCGACACTAGGCGGTGGCCCAGGTAGGCTGCACCTTCTACCAGCGCCTCCTCATCTGGAGATGAAGCCTGTTGTACAGGCAGGTACGGTCACGGCAAGCACAGGTGAAGGCAGTGCGAGATATGACAGCATGGCGGCATCGGCACCGGCTGGGGCACAGGGGTGCACGAGAAATTTCAAACACAGTTGCTGGGCTGCTTACTTTACCTTACAAAACGGCTCCTATCCTGCGCATGTCAAGAAAAGCCATGTAAAACCCATGTAAATGGGAGTCGTACAGGTTGCATAGCGCTCTGTGACTCTTGCACTCACAGACACACCTGGTACAGCAGGGTGCCATCTGGGTTCACTGATGGCACCACTGTGTTGCACACAGCCAAGTTGGTGAAAAAGTCCGTGAGGGCTGGGTTCGGCTGCCGATTCTTGTCTGACTTGTCCTGCCTGAAGCACAGCGCTTTCTGCACGCCCTCATCCAGAGCCAGCGAGTGCGGCGTGTTGGCTGGCATGCCTGCAAGCCGCTTGTCTTCACTCGCATGCTGCCCATACAGCACGCCGCCCACGCTGGCCCAGACAAAGCCCATCACATTCTGCGTAGTGTGCCCGTCTTGTCACTGAGCACGTACTGCACCTGCAGAGGTTGAATGGCGCCCACACATGCATCCCGAGTCAGCAAAACAACATACTAGCACTGCATACTGTCAGCCGGCTTATAAGCAGCAGCATGTGCTGGCAATGCATTACTAAACACTGAATGAGGCTGCCAAGAGAACCCATTGAACGCGCAGCATCAATGGCATAAAGCAAGCCTTGGATGTACACCCTCCGCCGGTACTGCGTAGCCTGCCACAATCCTTGCAAGTGCTAGACGCCAGCACACACCTGCCCAAGCTCTTCGTTGAGAGTGCTGGTGCGGCACACAAAGGGTGTGTCGGTCTCTCTGTGGTACATCTGCCTGTCGCTATTGAGCAGCAGCGTGCACTGGAACACCTTGACCACCTCCAGCGACACGTACAAGCTGATGGGATCATGTTGCTCAGCAGGATCAAGAAGCGCAGGAACTGCAACAGTAGCATGTGCAGGCAGCCATGCAACATCTTGAGTACCAGAACCATACAGATCCTGTGTCGTGCAGCATGTGACGCAAGGCACTGCGACGAGCAGTAGGCGCCAGCCCAGCCGTGACCAGCGGCTGCAGCACTTGCCACTTGCAAGCAGCGGCCGGGTCGGCCAGGACCGCCACCGGCATACACACACAGATCGTAGCTGTACTTACGGCGACGAAGAAGGCGGCAATGCCAGGTGGAAGCTCCGGGTACGCGTTCTGGCTTTGCAGGTACCACCAGGATGGCGCGCTGTGCCGCAGCGACCACCACTGCTCCAAACCCGCCAGCACTGCACAGAACACCACAAGCGCGGTGAACTGCACAAACACCAGCACTTCATGTTGCGCTCCAGCTGCGTCACCTGCAGCAGGCGCAGCGGTGCAGCGCACACGCGCGTGTCAGCAGTCAGGTTCTGCACATGGATGAGGTCGGTTCCAGCTGTGTTTGGTGCATTGTGCTGTGCTGGTCCACGCTAAGAGCCAGGCCAATGGTGTAGCCATGGCGCCAGCCACACCGCACAACCTAGCACACCACGAGGTGTTGCTGCCGTCAGCTGCATGACCACCTGTGTCTGCCTGACATCGCATGCAGAGCGAGGCCAAGAGACGCGGCGCTGTTTGGCTTACTTTGCGTGGTGCTTTCGTCATGTTTCTGACAATTTTGCTGTCTTTGCCCACGTTGAGCGCCACGCCGACCACCCACTCTGTCTTGCGCAGCACGCTGCCACGCAGCAGCAGGTTGTTGATGTCCAGCGGCTGCTTGCCAGCTTTGGCGCTCTCAGCGTAGCCATCAAACACATAGAGCCTGCAGGACAGTGGCCAGCAGCACAGCAACTACACCCAGATCAGTGCACAAGCAGCAGGTCCCTCGGCTTGCAGGAAAGTTGCTGAACATCAACAGCTGCTCACCCCTTGCAGGACAACAGGACATCTAGCAACGACGCTGTGCAGTAATGCCAAGTGATCGTGTACTGCAATTCACACGTACAGCGTGCACCGTTGCATGAACCATGCTCAAGTGTGGCTGCCTGCGCCCGCTGTGAAAAGCCGTTGCGCACTTGTCGTTAGGCGCCTCGTAGCCGATTGTCCAGTCCCGCGCAAGCGCCTGGAAGTCATGCACCTCCCGGCCACCAATGAACATGCTCCACAGTACTTGATCTTGAGGTTCGTTTCGCCGTCCAGGTTGGCTGTCTCCACATAGCACAGGTTATCTGGGTCTGGCGAGGACAGCAGCAGCAGGTCTGCTGGAATCTCCTCGTCTGCTTTCACCTGGGTTGAGAGAGGCAAGTACAAGTAGAAAACAGGCCGTGTGAGCCTGACAAACACCAAAATGGTGCCAACTGTGGCAGCCGGCTCACATAAGACCTTTTACATGCCAGCTGCAACAGCAGAATGCAGCTAGTGCATCGCATGCGCTGCATCCTGCAGGCCACAAGCTCTGCCTGCCAGCTGAACACGTTTATCAGGCTGTAAAGAGATACTGCTGAACAGCGGCCACACATGCAGTGCACCGTGGGACCAGCCAGCGCCCGGCCCGCAAGTGTCCTGCAAGCCTTGGCTGGCACTTCAGCTGCCTGAAGAGTAAGGAAAAGCAACTGCTTCCACGCGCAGGAAAGCACACACCTGTAGCTGCCACTTTGCCCTGTTGCCAAACCATATGCTGTGCTGCATCATTGTTTGTTCACCTTGACAAGGTCTCCTGCACTACGTCTTTCCAGCACACCTCCTGCTGCTGAGCAGCGTCACCCTGCTCGCTGAGCAAGACAACCTTGCGGTTGTTGACTTGGCTGTCGTTCCTGCAAGCAGCAAGATGCGTACGCAGGCCACGCAGGTGCACCACAGCCATTCCACTATAGAAAGTGCTGCTGTGCAGGTTGTACACGCCTGCTGGTGTCAGGTGCCTGGACAGCGCGCACAACACATACAACTGCCTGGCACAGCACAGCAAGCCGTTATGCACCGTAATGGGGTTGGTAGGGGGCGGGAGCGTCATAGCAAACACACCTATGGCGGTGTACATCATCGTAACCCTCCTTGATGGCGTTCACTGCCAGCACAAACACCAGCGGTGCCACTGTAGTGAACCACGACGTGGGTGACAGCCCAGGAATCAGCTGCAGGATGGCCGTCAGCAGGAAGTACAAGTTTGCCACTCGCAGGAACTGCTCAAAGAGGTTGACTGGCAGAAAGGTAAGCAGCGTGTACTTGGCCGTTGAGACCTCGTTCGTTGCTACATCGCCGTGTATGTGCACACCAAACCCCTTGGCAAGGTAGTGCAGCAGGCTGCGTGATACAGCTGGCCTGCTGAGATGCGCCCTGACGTGGCGCGCTGCTGCTGCTTCTTTCTGCGACTGCTGCGTATGCGGTTGGTGCTGCTGCAATGACACATGCGCATCCTTGAGACCGCCTCCCGCGCCTCCTGCAGCAGACAACAGAATGCTGTCTGTTCCATTTGCTGCTGCTGACTGCCTGATATAAGGTGGCGCAGCCACTAATTGCTGCTGCTGTGGCTGCTGGCTGATGCAGCTGCTGCATAGGCACTGAGCGCGGCTGGCTGACAGTAGCATCCATGCTTTCGCCGCCTGCCAGCTGCGCACCTGCAAGCAGAACAGTCAGGACGAGGTTGCAGGAACATTAATGCAGGTCAGCAGTTGCACACAAAACCCGGCTCATTTCTTCATTTGGTGTTTATATACATGGACTGCATGCAGAGGAGCAATACAAGCACTTGCATGGTAGCCGAACTGAACTGTTGCAGCAGCACCTGCACACACACCACCTGCCTCTGCCCTGCAATGTTGACACTCGGACGACCAACCGCTTCAACGATAAAGGCCCAAACATAAAACTTCGTGCGACGTATGGTAAACACCCGCCATGCACAACAAGTGCCGCTGCTCCGCAATGTAGCTGCTAATAGAGTCAACTACTGCTCACCCGCAGCTGCTCGTAACCGGCTCCTAAGCGGCCTTTATATGTTTTGTATGTGGTGTTCTTTCATATCTCCACCAGCGTAGGTATGCACAAGTCAGTATATAGCGCAGGCAGGACGGCAGTGCAAAGCCATACGCAGCTCAAGCAGGTCGCCTGACAGGGCATCGATATAGTAACTGATAGTACAGCAAGCGATCTGCAGCCACGCCGTGGGTTGGTGAGGCGTGTCACCAGTGTTAAAGCACGGTCAGTGAGAAGGCCATGCGCAGGCACCTCGAACACTACCAAGACGAGGTGTTCGCTCCCAAGGAGCAAGCTTGAAAAGCAAGTTCAGGCCTGAAACTGCCCGAAGATTGTTAGCCACGCCACATGGGGATCCAAACCTTGGTCTACAGAGCCGTGCGCCCTTTCTGCATCCACCATACAGCTCCGTACTCTGCCACCTTGCTCTGTCATCCATTGATAGCAGCACCAGCTGCTAGTGTGGCTTCCTTTCACAACTGGCCTCCAGCATCTTTCAGTCAAAATGAGCCAATGCAGCTAATCTAGTCTGAGGCCTCAGGAGCCAGCTTGCAAACGCTGGTCTGCTGGCAAGCAGTAACCTTTCACACTTACCTAATTGCCAGGCCTCCCTCGGTTAGACAAACTGTACTTAAATTGAGGGGCAGGCAAATTCGCTTGTGACGACCTCATTGCACCTTGCTTGAAGCCATCATGTCATGATCCACCAGCTGCAGCTGGCACGGCAGTGGTGCCCACAACAGCCCCCGGGGCATCAGAACATCAGGTCCTGCAGGAAAACTTGGGCGTGGCTTCCCTGGTGAAAGTGTGCAAAGGTGCGGAGCGACGCCTTCCATGCAGCAGCTCATCTGCTGTGCATTGAAAGCAAATGACATACATGGAGCGGCTCGTGTGGTTCTGACCGCCCAGTCATCATCATCATATATCAGCCATTCAAGCCATAGCATCAGCGCCATCAGCCCCGCGCCCACTGGGCGGAAAGAGGAGGGAGCACTGCTCCAGAATGTTTGCATGCATTGCGGGCATCCCAAGACTTGACAAGAGAAGCAGCAATACACGGTGACACCATCCGACATCTTCCAGAACTGCCCCAGTGAATGTTAAACAGGCCGGGCCCAGCTGCCAGATGTGGCGTCGGCTCGCAGGAGTGGTTCCTGGGGTCAATCTTCAGTCATGAAGATGTTTGCATGTACCAAGCAGCAGCACTAACCCAAAGCGAAACAGTCACCCAACCGCCCTCATGCAAAGCTGCATTGGCATCTAAGCAATGCTGGCTCTACCCACTGTAATGCTCCACCAGCTGCACTTTTGGGAAAAGTTATGAATTTTGAATGTGCCAGCACACTTTGCGCCGCTCGAAGCCTCGTGCTGCTGCTGCAGTTTGCATTGCTGTAGCCTTGCCCCTATTTTTGAATTACTTTTTTACGTTGAAAGCACCAGTTATGTGTGATACTGAAACTTGTGCTCTACTTGTTTCTTATGACTTTGAATGATCATAGTATGGCACTACCTTGAAGCCTTGGAATCGCTGTAACCTCTACCTTTTACAAGAACGGTAAGGCAACTGATACACTAGCAGTACTCGGCTCTTCAAACTGATTCTGCTTGAAAATTGTCGCAGTGCTACTCCCACAGCACTACTTCATCAGACCATAACCAGCTGTACACAGCACTCTGATTACCACATCACAGTGGATGTTACACCACAGAACATCGCCATCAAACATCAACAACTATAACACATCCTATGGTGCCATGAAAATGCCTCAAGCATGCTGCGCCACACAGCAGTTCCACAGCAGAGCGGGTCCCTGTGCACTGTTGCCGCTGCTTAAAGCGGAGCTGCCCTGCTGCATTCAACTGAGCTGCTCCAACTGAGCTGCTGAAGCGCTGCACAGGACGAGTCCACCAACTTGCAGCAACTCGCTGGAGTCAAGGCTCGTCATGGCCTCGACTTGCTGTGTTGCTCCTTCCGTACAGACGCCGCTGCCGCCACGTTGACAGCTGCTACCTACGCCAAACTCACTGCTGTGACCACGTTGCCGCGCCCCCAGGCAGTTGCTGTGTTGCCCGGCGTTACGTAAGCACCAACGCAACCCATGCCCATCAGATCAGCGGCAGCGCTGCTGTGCCCAGCCGCTCTGCCAGCGACACCTGGCTGCGCACCAGGTGCGCAAAGTAGCTGAGCAGCAGGTCGTCCTGCACTCCCTCGTTGAACATGCGCTCGAAGTTGGATGGCTCCAAGTGGGGCACCACTGCCAGCGTGTCCGCCAGATACCTGCCGACGGACGCATCGCCTTCGCGGCGGCCAGCCTGCAAGCATGATTGCGGTCATGCGTTAGCTATGAGCACTTGCACCTAGAACACATGGGCAGTCTGCGGTGTGCAGCGCTCTCAAAAGCAGCAGGCAGTTGGAGCCACACGTAAGGCGGCCGACCTATTGCATGCAAACAAACAAGCAACAACAGTGCACGCGAGAGTGAATGTTTGTGCGCAAGCATCGCCAGCCGCTCACCACCACGTCCTCCACGTATGCCTGCGCCTTGCCCAGCAGCGCTGTGAGCCTGCTGATGCTGCTGGCCAGCGTCTCCTGCTCAGCTGTGGCCTTGCCCTTCTCGGGGTCACCAGACACCAGCAAGTTCACTGCAGCAGCAGCAGCAGCAGCAGCGGCAGACTGATGTAGGGTGCGCACATTATGGACAGCCCATGCATGGCAGGCAACAGAGGGGCCGCTCAGTATACAGCAGGGGCCCTGTCGCCCTCAAACAGTACACACACCACCCTGCCCCCAGCACTACCCTGCTGCTTGTTAATGAGCCTCTGCAGACGAAGTTGCACTCTACAACTGATGACTCCTTGCTCACCTCCCACGCGCTCAACGTCCCCGTACTGCACGTCGCACGGCACTTCCATGAAACCCGTGCCAAGCGTCTTGTCTCCGAGCGCCAGGCTGCGTGACACATACGTCTGGCAGGGCAGCTTGTCCTGCTGGAGGCTGGTGTCCAGGCGCAGGTTCACCTGGACCAAAAGCAGCAGTAGAACCCAGGATGCAAGGAATCGTCAGGCGGCAAGTTGCCAGGACTTTGTGCCACGACATTGCCTGTACTTGTGCAGGTCTTCGGGGCTGTGGGAGCAGTATGCTTCTTGCTCAGGTAACAGCTGCAGTGCAAAGCAGCACGCCATCGGGAAACTTCTGCAGATGTCCATGCTACCAAGACTCTGGCCACCTGCCGGCACAGCAGCTTGCTGCTACCATGCTGACCGCCTTGCTTGCAGTTGGCAGCTGCTGTTCTTGCTGCTGCTGCTGCAGGTGCAGTTTGACTGTCTGCAGCAGCTTGCTGCTAGCATGCTAGCGGCCAGCTTGCATCCAGCAGCAGCTGCTGCTTCTGACTGCCTACTCACTGGTCCATATGATGCTGTGACCTCCTTTGAGTAATGCTCCTGTATGAGTGCATCGCTGCTGTTGAGGCCGCTGCCTGTCGAAAACCTGCAGGTAGCGATACAACGAGCATACAAACATCCATTGACGCATGCCAGAGTATGCAGCACAAGTCAAGTGGCCGCTGAGAAGGCTTGCTGCGAGCTGTGGCAGGCTTACAAGCAAAGTGCCAAGACGTCACTGGTGAGGGCCAAGCACCAGCGACATTGCATGCACCCCTGAAAAGCACTGCGGACAGGCACTACTGCTAGCTGTGCCCGTTGCCACTGCTGTACTGCCTGCACTGCCTACTCATGCCATCCAGTACTCACCAGCCCACGATGATTTGTGATGGAGCCACACGCTGATGCAGCTCGTGCATGGTCCTGTGGTGAACAATATCCACTGCTACCTGTGTATGCGGCACATAGCAAAGGACAGCAGCGTGCGTGACCAGTCAGCCCGCCGTCTGCCGTTGCTTGCTGTTCAAACGCTGCTGCCTTGTCTGGCACCCTTGCCGCTTGCAGCAGAGCCGCTCGTGCCTGCTGACAAACAAGCTGCTGACCTGATCTGCGCTCTCGTTATGTGGCACCACGTAGCAGCGGCTGACATTCACGACGCCCTCTGTTGCAGTGCCCAGCAGAGTGCCGATGACACGGTCCTGCTTGTCGTTCCGCCTGATGTATGCGTCACATATCTGTAGAAGAACCACTGGTTGTACTTTGACTGTGATGTTTGCCCCAGTGAGGGGCAGCAGCAACGAAGCAACCATCCTGATGGCGAACGCAAGTCTGGTGAGGGTGCTGAGCAAGCAGCAGCTCAACTCAGATGCGAATAATATATAGAACCACGATCGTATAGTGAATGCCTTAGTGGCTTGCAGGATCGCGCCTAGCCGCCTAGATACAATGCACTCGAGCTTTGAGCCCTGCACACAACCCTGACAACAGGTGTCAGCTTGAACTGCTGTTTAGCTGATCCTGCTGTGGATTACGTTTTCAGTTCAAGCTTACAGAGGGTATGTTTGCTTGGAAATCTGACAAGGGGCAAGAGTGACTGTGAGCGACCCTCACCAGATGCTGTTTCGTCCTTGATCGTATATCGCCACAGAAAACTTGATAGTGTCTTGCCATTGGAAGCCGCTTCTGCGGCACACCTGCCCTTGAGGCAGTAGAAGCGTGGCAGCATGGCTGAAAAGTATGGAGGAGGAGCGGAGTCATACGCCCGCTTCAAGCAGTATGACTACAGAGCTGTGAGCACCATGCTTAAGCAGCCTTAGGCGCAGCAAGCACTGCATGTCGTGAGGGCCTAGTGCTGGTGCTGGTGCTGCTGCTGCTGGTGCTGCTGCTGCTGCTGCTGCTGCTGCTGCAGCTGCAGTCACATCGATGCACTGCATGCAGAGCAGGTGTTTGCATGCCAGCTGCATCACATGGCACCAAATGGCTACCATCAGCAATCAGCAGCATGCTGCATAGATCAGTGGCGGCTGCATGCACTGCCGCAACCACTGTGGTAGCAGCAGAGTGCCTTTTACCTGTGCATGTGCACTGCGTGTAGCAGCAGCAACATCAGCATCATGATGCATGGAGTTGCAATTGCTGGCTGATGAGCAGCAGCTGCACAATCACGGGACCTGTAGCTGCAGCATCACTGTTGACACATGCATACTGTTGCGTTGTGCCGGGTCCCTGTTTTCCATTTGGCTGTCGACTCATTGTCAGCAGCCTGGCACTGCAGCAGGAGCAGCAGCAGCAGGCCCACTACTTGTGCACGCTGGTAACCTCCCTCGTCCTCTTGTGATTGTCACCTCTATGATCACCATTGAGCAGAACCTTGCACATCTCACCTGTCCCGTCCCACCCCGCAGTGGTGTCCCTGACCCCCTCGCCTAACGCACACGTTCTGCTGCACCCCTTGCAGAACTCGAGCCTTGTGCTCACATCAGACACCCGCACTCGTGATGCCCACGAGCCCACTGGAGAGCCAGAGACGCTTGCAGGACGCAAGATCCACAAGATGGGTGACAGGGCTCAGCAGCAGCGGCCCGAGGGGCTCAGCGAGAAGAAGGGCAAGAGCAAGTGAGTCTGTTTGCTGCTGATTAGGTCACAGGCCTCGGCTTTGGCTGTTGTGACTGGTTCTGCAGCAATTGGAGTGAGGCAGCTGGAGCTGTTCATGATGGATGCAGCTGCAGAAGGTAGATTAGGAGATGGAGTGGCTGAGCCGCTCCACCACCAAGTTGCAGCACATTACATGTGCTGTGCTTGAAACTTGACAGCAGCAGGGACAGCACTCCTCGCTGCTGCAGAATCTTGTGTGTTGTTCTGTGCGCCACCAGGTGATTGCTGTTTTGCTGCAGCCGGTCTTGGTCTGCTGTTTTCATCTCGTCCCTGCTGCTGCTGCTGCTGCTGCTGCTGCTGCTGCTGCTGCTGCTGCTGCTGCTGCTGCTGCTGCTTGTTTGCTTGCAGGAAGCGCGAGGCTGGCAAGTCGGGCATGGACTTTGCCATGCCCGCAAAGCGCCGCACAGGAGGCGCTGGTGAGGGGCGGCGGCAGTAGGGCAGCTGCTGCAGCAGTGCAGCTGCTGCAGAGGCAATGGCAGTAGCAGTAGCAGCAGCTGCTGCAGCTGCTACAGGGACAATGGCAGTAGCAGTTGCAACAGCTGCAGCAGCAGGGGTGCAGGGCACCAATGCACGGAGTCCTGCCCTCTCCAGCAGCAGCAACAGCATCTGTGCACCCAAGTGTCAGAAGCAGTGGTTGTGCCGGATTCGGCAGCAAGGTGTTCTCAGCTGCATGCGCTGGCGCTGTTGTGCTCAGTGGTGACATGCATCTTGGCAGCCGCACTACGTTGCTCACTCGCATGCGTGCATGACAACATGACGCCAGCGGCTTGCATTGCCTGCTGTGCTGTCGCCCTGCCAAAGGTCTGTGTCGCTGGGAGCACTCGCCAGGTCATCAGGCTCACTGGCGCTGGCTATTCCGTAACTGTCTGTGCTCGCACGTCACTGTGTGTGCTGCGGTCGTGTCGTGCTGCTCCCTGCAGGCCCCAGCGTGCTCGACATGGACACAGCCGGGCTGTACCGGCCCCGCACCAAGGAGACGCGCGCCGCCTACGAGGCCCTGCTCAACACCATCCACTCCACGTTTGGCGACCAGCCTGCCGACGTGCTGCGTGGAGCCGCGGACGAGGTGCTGGCGGTGCTGAAGAACCAGCACATGACAGGTGTGGGCTCCCGGTGGTGCTTGTCGGTTGCCCGGGGGGTTGAGTGGCTGTGGGGCAGCGTGCTGTGGGGTGCGATGAGTTCTCATCACATGAGCCGCTGGCTGCCTTCAGAACCGGCGTGTGACAGAATCGTAGTGGTGTTCTCACTTGGTATGTGGTTCGGCTCAAACAGGCTAGACAACAACAGAGCGCAGCACTGTCAGCACGCTGTTGCTCCAGCCTTGCTCACCAGTTGCTGCTAGTTCGTTGAGTCAGACCCCAGCATCAGCATGTTTGTACATGCACGCATGCGTTGACTGGGGTCTACAATTACTCCTGCTGCAGACCCTGAGCGCCAGAAGGAGTGCGAGTCGCTGCTTGGCAGCTTCAGCAACGAGCGCTTTGCTGAGCTGGTGGCTATCGGCAAGCTGATCAATGACTTTGTTGGCGAGGGGGAGGCAGTGCCTGGCGGTGATGGCGAGGGCCTCGACGAGGACATCGGTGTGGCAGTTGAGGTGAGAACAACTCAGGGCTGCCTGTGCATCCTGCATCATAGTACTCCTGTCTGCTGCCAGCCGACGTTAACAGCCACGCAGAGGCGCTAGAGGCAGGAAGCGCTTTGACGATGGCTTTCAGCCGGCAGCGGTTGGTGTGGCATGTGTGCTGAGCTGGTCGCAAGCGGCATGCTCATGCTTGGGTGAGGCGGCAGCAGTGGCGGCAGGCCAGGCACGGCAGAGGATGGCATTGCCGGCGGCTTGCTTGAGGAAGGAAAGCCAAGGGTTAGGTGAAGATGTATGACACACGGGCGTGACGTGCAACTTATCAGGCTGGTGCGAGGGTCGAGGTCTGCTTGTGATTTTTTGGTACTGCTAGTCTGGCATTCCTGCAGCGCTGTTCCACGGTGTTGTTGTTGGTCAGGTGGTCTTGCTTTGAGCTAGATGCTGTTCGCAAGCTGACGGCATGCTCACATCCGTGAGGCAGGCGCAGTGTCAGGCGTGGTGCAGAATGGCGTGGATGACCGATGTTGGGGCAAAACAAAACAAAACACTGCCAGGGACGGCCGAGGATTGTCTGCAAGCCGTGCGTGCGTCAAGAGCGCTGCTTGCCGCCCATGCTGCCGCTGCTGTGCAGTTTGAGGATGAAGAGGAGGAGGAGGAAGACGAGGTGGCAGAGATTGCTGAGAGTGATGACGACGATGCGGAGTCTCAGGAGGAGGCAGCGGCCAAGGAGCGCGCCCTGCAGGGCACAGCAGACGTGGATGGGGACGCGGAGGGCGCAGGTGCGGCCGCCCGGTGCAGGAGACACAGCAGGGCAACAGGGTGTCTCTGCGTTGGTGCAATTTCAGTAGCCTGCAGGGCACAGCAGACATAAACGTGGACGTAGAGGGCGCAGCTGCGGCCGCTTAGTCACAGGAGACACAGCAGGGCAACATGCCGTCCGTGGCTGTGTGCCGTCCCAGTAGCTTGCAGGCCGCAGCGGACATGGACGGTGCTGCACATGGCGCAGGGTTTGCACCTCTTTTGGTGGCGCTGGGTCAGTCCCACCACTGCGGGGGCACAGCAGCTTCAGTTGATACTCAAGCTGGCGAGTCATTGGCCAAGTGCTGTCGCTGCACACGCATGCTGGAGGGTGTGTGCGTGCGCTGCTGGCACCTGCCAACACCTGCTGTGCTGTGCAACGGCCTGCTGTGCTTGCTTTGCTGCGCCAGGCGATGACGGCACGCTGAAGGTGCAAGAGATTGATGCGTACTGGCTGCAGCGCCGCATCAGCACCAGCCTGGGAGGCATGGAGGCAGCGGCAGCGCAGCGGTTGGCACAGGAGGTGTTTGAGGCCCTGCAGGTGAGTCCTTGCTGCACGCCACTGCTGCTGCTGTGTTTGTGCATGCTGGAGCACTCCATGCCGTGTGTGGTTTCCAAGCGTCGCATGTTGGGCATGGCACTCCTCTGGTACTGCTGTCATGGGTCACCAGTTACACAAACACATTCCCTGCTCCTCACGTACACGTAGTATGCTGGTTGGGTCAACAGCCATACCATCGATTGGTGGCGCTGTCAACTGCTATTTGCCATGCACATTGTGAGGCATCATCTGTTGAGACGCGCGCAGGCAGCTGCCGGGCTCTGACACTCCGCTACCGCCTATCCACGGCTCTGGTCCATGTGTGCATTTGCCGCCTCCCGTCCACTTGCACAGGGTGATGACGCGTCTGCTGTGGAGACGCGCGTGGTGCAGCTGCTGGGCCTGGACCACTTTGACCTGGCCAAGGAGCTGCTGCGGAACAGGCTCAAGATCGTGTGGGTGTCGAAGCTGCGCCAGGCACAGGACGAGGCAGAGGTGCGCGTGTGCACAGCACATCAGCGTCGCAGCAGGGTGAAAGACTTGTTGTCGCTGTCTTTGGGGCCTAAGCTTGCATCGTTGTCCCCCTTGAAGTTTTAGGAGGCATATGACACAGCGCAGGTGCATCAGCAGTACCGCATCCAGCTAGGTGACTGCCGATGTGGCAGTCCCTGTGCATGAGTTGCTTGCTGGTGCCGTGCCATTCCGTTTTGGCAGCAGCATGTGCTCTGTGCTGTCTGCGGCTTTATGTGTGCTGAACGTTGCTGCCGCCCAACGCTGCTGAGCTGTTGTTCTGTCTGCTGTCTGCTGCCGCCTACTGCCAGACTGCTGCCGTTGAGGACCAAATGCGTCAGGACCCAGCAGCAGCTGTCATCCTGGCTGAGCTGCACGCCACGCGCACCAGTGCACGTGACAGGTGAGCAACACACGCAGCCCAGCAGGGACTGCAATGACCTGCCGTCCACAGTTGCACTTATGTTGGCAATCGCATCTGCCATGGTCCCTTTGAGCACGTGGGCGACTGCTCAGCTGCGCAGGAGTATGATTTGAGCCTACATGGTGAGTGGCGTGTATCTGTTCTTTCATTGTATAATGCTACTGCCTGGCGTGTTGCCTGCTGTAAATGGCTCTTGACGTGCTTGTTTGGTGGTGGGGATCCCGCAGGCAAACAGCGATGGAGCGCAGCATCCGGAGGAGGCTCGGCGCCTGCGCCAGGGCGAAGGAGCAGCAGCAGGCGATGAGGCAGGTGCAGCAGCAGCAGCAGCTGTTGAGGAGGGGCGGGCGCGGGGAGGTGCCGCAGCAGCTGCTGCAGGCGCTGCTGCTGGGCGGTCTGTCATCGACCTTGACGGGCTTGTGTTTGGCCAGGGCGGGCACTTCATGAGCAACAAGGGCTGCACGCTGCCGCCGGGCTCGTACAGGTGCGCTGCATGAACGCTTCTTGGCACGCCGCATTGCATGTCATGCATGTGCTGCATCTTGTGAATGTACTGTGGGTTCAAGACGCTGCCTTTGCTGGCTGCATACATGTCCCGCAGCGTGCCAGCAGGCGCTGGTGACTTCTGGCAACTTTGGTCTGTGACACTCGAGTTGTGTAAACAACTGGTTACGGTACAATGTCACTGTCGCAGGACGACCAAGAAGGGTTACGAGGAGGTGCATGTGCCTGCACTGAAGCCCAAGCCCTACGCAGACGGGGAGAAGCTGGTTGCCATCACCGACCTGCCCGACTGGGCACAGCCGGCCTTTGGCGGCATGCAGAGCCTGAACAGAGTGCAGAGCAGGGTGTGTGACACTGCGCTGTACAGCAGCGAGAACATGCTGGTCTGCGCACCCACAGGTATGCAGAGGACCAAGGGCTCCAATTGCATGGCCCATGTTGCTGGCTTGTATCTGCAAATGCTGTTGTGCACTGTACGTGGGCTGGCTTTCAATTTGCCTTGTTTGGCTGCATTGGACCGTGCGCGGTTCGCATGGGTGCGGTTGCACATCATGGCTGGATGTTTTTGGGTGCAGCGAGAATTAGTCAACTGGTCAAGGTTAATGAGCTCTCCTCCTTTGTTGCCGTGCCGCTGCAGGCGCCGGCAAGACCAACGTGGCCATGCTGTGCATCTTGCACGAGCTGGGGCTGCACCGCCGCACGGACGGCAGCATCGACATGGCCGCCTTCAAGGTGGTGTACGTCGCGCCGATGAAGGCGCTGGTGGCCGAGATGGTTGGCAACTTCACCAAGCGCCTTGGGGAGGCGTACGGGTTGCAAGTGCGCGAGCTGACAGGTGCGCGGCGCGGATACTTTCAGCATCATGTTTTTTTGTGTGTTCTTGCCTGTCCTGCTCATCCTGGTGATGATGTCAAGGTGGGGCAGGTGTTGCAACGACGCCCAGGTGCATGTGCATGTGCATGGATGTGCATGTGCATGCCAACAGCATGGTGAGATGTGCCAGTGTCTTAGTGTGGTTGCTTCTCAAAAGGCCGGCCCATGGCTGCCCATGCACCTCACTCCAGCTGACCCCACCATGGGTTCAGCAGCAAGGCAGTGCATGTGCGTGGTGGAGCTGGACATTGATGCCGTGATTGCTGTCTGTTGTGCTTGACCACACTGATCAGGTAACGCTGATGTACACCAAGTTGAATGCATTCTCACGTTGGGCTCTGTCGTGCTTGGCGACAGGGATGTGAACCTGACCAAGCAGGAGATTGAGGAGACCCAGATCATCGTGACCACACCGGAGAAGTGGGACATCATTACACGAAAGAGCGATGACCGCACGTACACCCAGCTGGTGCGCACGCATGACTGCTCGTCTGCCCGCCTGCCTCACATTCTGTCGCATGCATGCCTGTGGGGAGTTGCTGAAGTAGGTATGCTGCGTTTGGAGTGGCAGTAGTGCGCTGTGTGTGGCGGCTGCGGCTGCTGTAGCAAATGCACTTCTTTCTGTGTGCGGCTGCGGCTGCTGTGGCTAATGCACTTCCTTCTGCGTGCCTGCAGGTGCGGCTGATGATCATTGACGAGATTCACCTGCTGCACGACACGCGCGGGCCTGTGCTGGAGAGCATCGTCGCACGCACCATCAGGTACGCCAGAGCTGCTGATGCGTCGTCTGCACAACACTGCTGCCGTCGTTTGTACAACAGTAGGTCACTAGTTGTGAAGGATGATTTAAGTTTAAAGGATTAGTATAAGTAAGAGTACGAGTGTGGGTGTTGCCTGCTGAGGTAGATGGGCAGCTGTCTAATTTACTTCAGGATTTGGCAAGCTGTACGTAGCTCACCCACAGCAGTTGACTTCAAGTCTGTTTGACCATTGCCAGTTTGCGCGCGCTGTGCTTCAATCTTTACACCACACTATGAACTGCTGACTGTCTGCGCCTGTGCTTGTGCCCCCTTGCAGGCAGATAGAGTCCACGCAGGAGATGACGCGCATTGTGGGGCTGTCAGCCACGCTGCCCAACTACGATGATGTGGGCACCTTCCTGCGCGTCAAGCCCAACAAGGGGCTCTTCTACTTCGACAACAGCTACAGGTGATCCGCACAGAAGGTGTCCGTGCTGACATCTGCACAACATACGCACCGCAAGTTTTAAAGTGCAGTGCAGGTTTGTCAGCTGTTTCTGTCACTCTGCATCTGCATTGCATGGCAAACCATACATGCGCAACCTTGCAGGGCAGCTGCGCAGAGTTGCTGCTGTGTACGTCATGCCGCATGATGCGCCAGCTGTGGGCTGGAGCTGCGCTTGTACTTGCTTGTGCTGCCCTGCAGGCCTTGCCCGCTGGCTCAGCAGTACATCGGCATCACCATCAAGAAGCCGCTGCAGCGCTTCCAGTTGATGAACGAGATCTGCTACAACAAGGTGCTGGATTGCGCCGGCAAGCACCAGGTGAGGACTACAGTGACACCTTTGAACTGCAGAGGCCAAGCCGTTTGTGTCCAGCGATCTGCCTGTGTCTGTTAGTGTGCATTGAAGTTGGGCAATCAAACCCAGAGTTTGCATGGTGAGCTGTCTAGTGTCAGCATAGTAGCGGCCGAACTTGGTTGCGGGCAGCGATAGTTTGCTGTCTGTGACGCTGACGTTGCTTCGCTGTTCTGCGCCCTCCAGGTGCTGATCTTTGTGCACAGCCGCAAGGAGACCGCCAAGACCGCGCTGTACCTCAAGCAGACCGCGCTGGACAACGACCACCTGGCCAAGTTCATGCGCGACGACAGCGCCAGCAGAGAAATCCTGCAGGTGCGCAGCGCCCATGCTGTGGGTCCGCTGACAATGGCTGCGTTGCCCTGTTCAAAACATGCCACATTGAGATTGCATGAGTAGACTGTTCAATGGCTGGCCACGGCACATGCATGGCTGTGATGGGCTGATGCATGCCCTCTGCTGACTGCCCTCCTGTTACCCTGTTGCAACCGCGCCCTGTTACTGCCGCAGACTGAGGCTGAGGCAGCCAAGACGGCTGAGCTGCGCGACCTGCTGCCTTTTGGCTTTGCCATCCACCACGCCGGCATGAGCCGCGTGGACAGGACGCTGGTGGAGGACCTCTTTGCCGACGGCCACATCCAGGTGCGTTGTTGGGTTACAGGGTTTGTAGGTGGCAGCTACAGCACCAGTAGTTTGAAAAGGGGCTGCTGTGCACCCCTATCCGTATCAGAAGCGCACCGCCCATGCCATGCAGCTGCATCCAGGTGTGTAAGCGCTGCTTACGATGTTGCAGATGCTTGTCAGCAGTTGGGCAAGACGACTCTGCCGCACAGCTCCTGGCCGCAACAGTCAGCCAGCTACTTCACCCATGCCTTGCCTCCTGTTCCACGACTAGCCTTATGCTCCTGCCAGTGCTGCGTAGCTTGGCCTTGTCCTGCCAGCACAACAGCATGGCGACTGCCGCATCAGCACACCACACTCGCACTGCTTCCCCAACCACAGGCTCAAGCACCTCATTGTGGCATCCCCTGTGCTTGCTGCAGGTGCTGGTGTCCACTGCCACGCTGGCGTGGGGCGTCAACCTGCCAGCGCACACGGTCATCATCAAGGGCACGCAGGTGTACAGCCCAGTCAAGGGCGCGTGGGACGAGCTCAGCCCCCAGGACATGATGCAGATGATGGGCCGCGCAGGTGGGGCGTGGCTGCGGCTGATAACCTTGCCTGAGTACTGCCCGCTTGATGTGTGGGGGACACTGCCCTCTTGTGGGGGAGAACAGATTATGGTGACGAAGGAGTGAAAGGTATGACATGTTTTGGCTGTTAGGAGGAGTACAACATTGTGCTGGAGGACTGCTTGATGCGGTGTGCGACTTCTTGTCACGGGGTGCTCATGCTGAGTGCTGGAGCTGGAGCATTGGATGAGCTCAGCCTGCCAACTTGATGACGAAGATGGCGGCGCAAGGGAGGGCTGCGTGTGGTGTGCATGTGCTTGTGGTGTAATCCTGTGGTTTGCTCGTGCTGTTGTTGGGGTTGAAGGGAGCATGGAAGAGGCCCATTCGCAGCACATGATGCAGGTGGTGGTGGGTTGCACAGGTGACCATGCGTGTCTGTGTGTCTGCTGCGTTACTTTGATGCTTGGACTTGTGTGATGAAGTTTCAGTGGGTATTACTGCTGTGGCCTGTCGTGGAACAATTCTGACTTGTGTACTGCTGGCGGGCTCCGCAGGTCGCCCGCAGTATGACACGTTTGGTGAGGGCATCATCATCACTGGGCACACAGAGCTGCAGTTCTACCTGTCGCTGTTCAACGTGCAGCTGCCCATCGAGAGCCAGTACATCGCCACCATAGCAGACAACCTCAACGCAGAGGTTGTGCTGGGCACAGTGCAGGTGAGCCCCGCTTATAGCAGTTCTTTAGCCGCCTGCTAAATAGTCTCTGTTGCTATTTGCAGCTGGCTGACTTCTTAGAGGGACTAATGGCGTTTAGTCAATGGAATCATGAGGCAATAACAGGTCTGTGACGCCCTTGGATGTTTAGCCAGTGTGCTGCATGTTGATTCTGAACAAGCGGCAGTGGTGCAAAGGCAGCTCAAATCTGTTTTAAAAACCGCAACAGAGATCCTTCACAGGCTCGTCTGAGCAGGTAGGCGCCAAGCAGCATGCCGCGGCGTGTCGCACTGCCGCCTGTTTGTTCCCACTTGTTGAACACGTCCCGTCCGTGCACGCGTCTGTTTGTCTCGAATCCGACAGAACCTGAAGGACGCCGCGACATGGCTGGGCTACACCTACCTGTACGTGCGCATGCTGCGCTCGCCCGCGCTGTACGGCGTGCCGCTGGGTGCGCTGGAGGACGACCCCCTGCTGCAGCAGCACAGGCTGGACCTGGCGCACAGCGCCGCGCTGCTGCTGGACAAGAACAACCTCATCCGGTGAGCACGGTACTGGGTGCGCCTTTGACACGACCGGCTGTTGGTTGTTGCGGTCCCGGCATGGCCGCGCTGGTGCTGATAGACTATGTTTTGGCGGGAACGGACCACCGCCTTGCATCAGTCAATGTGTGCATGTGTGATTGTGGGTGCAGGTACGACCGGCGCACGGGCAACTTCCAGGTGACGGATCTGGGCCGCATCGCCAGCCACTACTATATCACCTACACCACGCTGGCGGCCTTCAACAGCCACCTGAAGCCCACCATGGGGGACATCGAGCTGCTGCGGCTGTTCAGCCTGGCGGACGAGTTCAAGTGAGCGCCTCGACGATGGGGAGACGGGCGATGCTGTGCCATGCCAGCAGTTGGATGCTGGAGTTTGACTGATTTCTCAGGGTTTGAGCAGGCTGGGCGTATTTGGGTGGAATGTCGAGGTGTCAGCAGGCCTGAGTCTGTTCATCAAGGAATACACGCTTGCTTGTCTGCAGCAGAAGCAGGCAGAGGTACAGGCTGCGCAGAGAGCTGATGCCGCTGCTTACTGCGCAGCTGCTGGCAGCATGGCATGCTCGCGTTTTCTTGCAAGGTTCAGTCCTGCTGTGTTGTTCCGTTGTGTGCAGCAGAAGCAGAGGTGCAGGCTGGGCAGACAGCCGATGCCGCAGCTTACTCCGTAGCTGCTGGCAGCTGCTGGCAGCATGGCATGCTCATTTACCCTTGCACATTGTTTCATGCTGTGCAATCATGTTGCTGCTGCAGGTTTATGATTGTGCGTGAGGAGGAGAAACTGGAGCTGGCCAAGCTGATCGACAGGGTGCCCGTGCCCGTGAAGGAGAGCCTGGATGAGCCCAGCGCAAAGATCAACGTGCTCATGCAGGTGCGCCCACATGTGCATACCTGCTATACCCAAGTCGTCGTGAAGCTGGGTTGTCAGGGGGGGTCAGTCCTTGGCGCTGATTGGTCTGCAGACGGTGTCTGCTGTCTGTTGCGCGTCTGGTGCCAAGACCCACGTGCTCATGCATGCGCACAGGTGTGCTGGTCTGCGAGTACGCCTACCTAAGAATGTGACACGCTTGGTTGGAGGCCTTGGACAACTTGTGCATCCGCGGACGCTGTCCTGCATGGGCAGCTGGGGCACCTGCAGCCCTGTCGCCTGCGCCTGCTGCTGTGACGCTGCCTGCCGTGCCGCACCCGCATGTGCTGCCGCAGGCGTACATCAGCAACCTGAAGCTGGAGGGCCTGGCCCTGAGCAGCGACATGGTGTACGTCACGCAGAGCGCAGGGCGGCTGATGCGCTGCCTGTTTGAGATCTGCCTGAAGCGCGGCTGGGCGGGGCTCACGGACAAGGCCATCAACCTGTGCAAGGAGGTGAGGCGGCAGCCGAAAAGTGAACGTTGTTGGCACGGCCCACAGTATAAGATGCTAGTTAAATCCTTCGACACCAGTGGCGGAGGATTTGTGTTGCACTGGGGCCGCAGCCGCAGCTGGGTTGGGGTGCTATATGTACCCAGCTGGCACATGGGCGCTGTGGGGGCAGCCGTTGTGCACTAACGCCGCCTGCTGCTGACGCATGGGCACGGTGTGTGGGCAGCCATCGTGCACTAACGCCGCCTGCTGCTGACGCATGGGCACGGTGTGTGGGCAGCCATCGTGCACTGACGGGTGGCGACCATGGGCGTGTGGGCAGCCATCGTGCACTGACGGCGCCTGCTGCTGACCGGCGCAGGTCAATCACCGCATGTGGTCGAGCCAGAACCCGCTGCGCCAGTTCAAGGGCCTGCCTGCCGAGCTGCTGACCAGGCTGGAGAAGAAGGACCTGCCCTGGGAGAGGTACTACGACCTCAAGCCCAGCGAGCTGGGCGACCTGATCCGCATGCCCAAGTACGGCAAGGCCCTGGTGAGTGCTGCGGAGGGTGGAGGCGGCAGCAGCAGCAGCAGCAGCACACCTGGCAGACGCCCATCAACAGCACGCTGCGATGTTGGAACCCTGGATCCTTCACCAGCGCTGCTAGTCCTGCTGCTGCTGCCACATCATCCTGCGAACCCTCTACCTGCTGCTGCGTGCTTGCCCTTGTGGCATCGTGTGCGCTTTGGATGTAACACGCCCTGCCGCTGCTGCTGCTCATGTGGCTTGCATGCAACAAAAGGCCCCCACTGACGCTCCTTGTGCCCACGGCGCGCATGCACCCCGCAGCACAAGTTTGTGCACCAGTTTCCCCGCCTGGAGCTGGCCGCGCAGTGCAGCCGCTCACGCGCAGCCTGCTGCGCATCGACCTCACCATCAGCCCCGATTTGCCTGGGACGACAAGCTGCACGGCGCCGTGGAGCCCTTCTGGCTGCTGGTGGAGGACGCGGACGGCGAGGTGAGGCCCTGTGCTCTTGCGGCGGGGGTTTGATTCCTGCTGTGTGCACCGGAGTAGGGGAAACTCAGTTTCTTACACATCGTGGTGAGCGCGGACGGCGAGGTGGGGCCCTGCCTGCGTGCGTGTAGGATGGGCGCTGAGCCTCAAAAGTGTGCTCAACTGTATGTAACAGGGCAGGTGTGCCGCAAGGAGCAACCGCAAGACCCTGGCGGGTGCCCTGCACGCTTTGTTTTGCATGCGTGGGTCCTGTCGGTGGCACCCCCTGGAGGAGGTGATTTGCACACCCACAAGCTCCTGGTGTCTTGCAAGTGTCTCATGAAACTGGTGGATGCTCTGCCGCACCTGCTGTGTCGCCACGCAGGTGCTGCTGCACCACCAGTACTGGCTGCTGCGCAAGGCGCTGGCGGAGGAGGAGCACGCGCTGAGCTTCACGGTGCCGGTGGGCGAGCCGCTGCCGCCGCAGTACTTTGTGCGCATGGTCAGCGACAGGTGGATCGGCTGCGAGTCGACGCTGGCCGTCAGCTTCAGGTAGGTCGTGCGACTGCCTGTGCCACATCGTCTGCGAATGCAGCCGAGCTGTGCAGATGCCAATGAACGCGAGGTAGATAAACGGTCCGTCAAGCCTGCTGCGCCATATCACTCACCTCCGCTGGCCTAGCACCAACCCGGCAACGTCTCATGGACGGACTCCGGTCAATCGGTCAATCTGCATCTGCTCTGCTGCACTCCTCTCGCCCCTGCAGGCAGCTCATCCTGCCGGAGAAGTACCCGCCGCCCACGGAGCTGCTGGACCTGCAGCCGCTGCCGGTCAGTGCGCTGCGCAACAAGGCTTACGAGGGATGTACCGCGACCTGGGCACGTTCAACCCCATCCAGACACAGGTAGGTCAGCTGCTGAGTCAAACGATGACGATGACGATGACGAACGAACCTTGGCTGTGAACTGAACTGCTGAACACATGCTTGTGGTTGCGGTTGTGTGCTGTTCAATGCGTCTGACTGTGAATGATTGCAGGCCTGGGCACCATGCAATTGTGCCGCTGCATGTCTCTGCTGCTGCTGCTGGTCCATCCACAACGCAGGTGTTCACCTCGCTGTACAACACAGACGACAGCTGCTTCGTCTGCGCGCCGACCGGCTCCGGCAAGACCATCTGCGCCGAGTTTGCGCTGCTGCGGCTGCTGGCGCGCGAGCAGGCGGCTCGTGCGGCTGGCGAGGGCGGCGGTTCAGGGTTTGGCGACGGCAAGCCGCTGGTGCATGCCGTGTACGTGGCACCGCTGGAGCCCCTGGTGCTGGAGCGCTACGTGAACTGGAAGGAGAAGCTGGAAGTCGGGCTGGGCGTCAAGATCGCAAAGCTGACAGGTGGGCGTTGCCCGGGGTGTAAAGCGGCACCTTGGGTGTGCTCGGCGAGGGTTCCGCGCAGCTCAGCTGTTGGTTTGTGGCTTGCCCTGGCTGCCGGGGTCTGCACTAATGATGGGATGTGCAGTAGCTGCGTGTGTTCACGCATGGCCGGCGGTCACCCCCAGTCACCCCTCGTCTCTGCTGCATCTGCTGCCTCTGCTGCTGCAGGTGACAGCACAACAGACGTACGGCTGCTGGCAGACAACCACCTGGTGCTGGCCACGCCTCAGCAGTGGGACATGCTGAGCCGGCGCTGGAAGCAGCGCAAGGCGGTGCAGGCGGTCAACCTGTTCATCATGGATGAGATGCAGCTGCTGGGAGGGCAGCAGGGGCCCACCATGGAGGTGCGTCGTATTCACAACAGGAGTTGCGGTTGATTTATGTCGTGCATGTGCTTCTTGGATCAGGTGCACCAAGGGCCCACCATGGAGGTGTCTTGCGTGTGCAGTCAGCTGTCCCGCCTGCCGTTGGCCGTGCTTCTTTGCTGACCAGCAGTCGGGGTGCACCAGAGGACAAGCAGTCGCTGCTGATCTCCAGCAGTCTTGATTACTGGCTGTGGGGTCCCCGCTGTGGATTAGCGAGGCTTGTCTTGCTGTGCATCGCAAGCAGCAGTGCGGACAGGCTGTTGCCAGGTAGTGCGATGCATTACATGCATCTCCCTCACACCGCACGGCTGTGCCGGCGCGCGCGCCCGCCCCCGCCCCCGCCGCCCTGCTGGTGCAGGTCGTGTGCAGCCGCATGCGCTACATGAGCAGCCAGCTGCCGCAGCCGGTGCGCCTGGTCGGCCTGAGCCACTCGCTGGCCAACGCGCGCGACGTGGGCGAGTGGCTGGGCGCCGCCGGCACCTCCACCTTCAACTTCCCGCCGGGCGTGCGGCCGGTGCCGCTGGAGATCCACATGCACGGCCTGGACATCCACAACTTTGAGGCGCGCATGCAGGTGGGCCGTGTCTGTCAACACCCTGCAGGGTGGCTGAGTCAGCGGCGGCGGCTGACGGTGTGTCAGCATATGTTGGATTGGCATGCGATGTCGCCACAAGGGCCGCGTGCAGGTGAGGGCGCCATGCGCGACGCAGTCCTGTTCAAACAACGGCTGCATGCACAGACGGGTGTCGCTCAGGGACTGCCCAACCATTCTCCAACCATCTCCCCACGCCTCCCTGACATCTCCCTACAAAGTGCGCCGTGGGTTCCTCAGGGAACAGTCAGGGAGGGCAGGCGTCAGTGCTTGCGTGGTGGGCCCGCACACACGCACGCGCGCTGCAGACTGCTATGCGCAGGTTCCCTTACCGCCGCCTCTCACCATGCCACACCTGCTGCCTGCTTCGCGGCCGCCCGCTGCCCTGCCCAGGCCATGATGCGGCCCTGCTACTCCGCCGTCCTCAGCCACGCGGCAGGCGGCAAGCCGGCCATCGTGTTTGTGCCTACGCGCAAGCACGTGCGCCTGACAGCCCTGGACCTGCTCACCAGCGCAGCAGCAGACGGCGCGCAGCACAGGTGCGTGCATGTTCGCAGCCTGCAGCCTGCAGCCTTCATTTACATGGGTTATATTTGGCAGTCCATGGGCATGTTGCGCTCGCTGGCCTGCCTTCGGCTCCCAAAGCATGCGGCAGGCTGTGCAGGGCGGAGGGATGCTTCCAGCATGGCCCACCCTCGGGCAGGTGTATGTGCTGTGGAGGCCTTGCCGCAAGTGGAGGGTAGCAGCTGCTTGCATTCAGGACCTGTCTGAGCACTGCAACATCAAACGCACAGATGCCAAGTGGTTGCCTGGTCCTCACATCTAGCTGCCCCACACTGCGGGGCCGCCATCTTCCCTTTCTTACCAAACTCCAGCTGGCAGCGGTGCTGACCTGGTGCCATATGGATGAATCCGGCAGCCGCTCCAGCTGCGTTGTGTAAGCACCAGGGCCTACACCTACGCTCACACTGCTGCCTTTGCTGCATGCACTTGGCACCAGGGCCTACACCTACGCTCACACTGCTGCCTTTGCTGCATGCACTTGGCACCAGGGCCTGCACCTACGCTCACACTGCTGCCTTTGCTGCATGCACTTGGCACCAGGGCCTACACCTACGCTCACACTGCTGCCTGTGCTGCATGCACTTGGTGGTGTGCTCGCAGGTTCCGGCTGGCTGCGGAGGCTGACCTGGCGCCCTACGTGAGCCGCGTGAAGGACTCGGCGCTGGCACATGCGCTGTCCTTTGGCGTGGGCTACGTGCACGAGACCATGCCCGCCATTGAGCGGCAGGTGGTGGAGTTCCTCTTCGACTCGGGAGCCATACAGGTCGGTGCCAGGGTTCAGGCATTGCCCTTGTTGCTGGATTGACATCGGCCGGTCGATTGGCGGCATGTGCTGTTTGGTTCCTGTACGCATCTGGGGTTTGGGAGCAGTTAAGGCGGGCTGGCTGATACAGCAGCGACTTTGGTGGTGCTGTGAAGGACACCCAGGTGTATATGGTGGGTGGTTCCATGATGGCATCGGTGTACCCAAGTGGTTTTCCGGCATGCAGGGGTTGAGGCGCTGCGCCTGCTGCTGCTGCCTAATGCCACTGTGGCTGCCAGTAGCCGGGCCCACTTGCTGCTGCGCCTCAGACAACCTGTTCTTTGCTGCTCGCCAAAGTATCCTGGCAGCAACTGCTGTATCGTGTCTGGGACATGAGCTCAGTGGCCAAGCCACATATAACGCTGTGCATTGCTGCTGCTTGTATGTGTCGGCAACACCATGACACCGACTTCTCTGCTGCTGCTGCTGCTGCTGCTGCTGCTGCTGCCGCCGACTGTAGGTGCTGGTTGCCACTGCTGTTTCATGCTGGGGCATGAGCTCGGCAGCCAAGCTGGTGGTGGTGATGGGCACGCAGTACTACGACGGCAGCGGCCTGGGCGCCAGCGACTACCCAGTCACCGACCTGCTGCAGATGCTGGGGCGGGCATCGCGCCCAGGCATCGACGAGGTGCGCCCTGCTGGAGCATGCCGGCTGCTGGTTCTGTGTCAGGGCCCAGGCATGACGGCTGTGGTGCTTCAGCAAGACATAGGGCATGCACCACAGCCTGGCATGTGCTGAGTGGGTGGGGGGGGGTGCGGGGCTGCAATGCATCCTACACCGGGGCCTCAAATTGATGGTGCCAAGTGACAAGCTCGCTGGCCACTCATGCCGCACCAAGCAGGGGGTATCCGTGGGCTACGCAACAACCGTTTATGTGAGCTGATCGTGCGCTCGTTGACCGCCTTGCATTGGTGGTGTGGTATGGGGCTGCCTGCCGCAGGTTGGCAAGGTGGTGCTGATGTGTGCGGCGCCGCGCAAGGAGTACTACAAGAAGTTCCTGTTTGAGCCGCTGCCCATTGAGAGCCACTTGGACCACTTCCTGCACGACACCTTCAACGCGGGTGAGCGTCGAGTCTGTTGACGGCCCTGGTCTCGAGCACGCAGCGCTGAGTGGCTCGCTGCTTCACAGCGTGTCGCCACTGCTGTGCTTAGGCCTAAAAGAGGCTGCCCTGGGCACAGCAGCTGCTGCGGCAAGCAATAGCAGTGCGGGTGGTGCTGCTCCACAGCAGTCTCGCAGGCAGTTTGCTCGCCCACGTGTGCGACGTGCATGTGCCCAATGCCCCGCTGTGTGCTTCCGCTGTGGACAGTGGTCGCAAGCTTCACTCCTGCCTGCCCGCTTGCCTGCCGTGTTGCTGCTGCTGCTGCTGCTGCTGCTGTGCAGAGATTGTGACGCGCACGATTGAGAGCAAGCAGGATGCCGTGGACTACCTAACGTGGACCTTCTTCTACAGGTGCGGCGTCCTGCGCCGCACCACACACGTGGCGCATGCAGGACGCAGCTGCTTGCACATGCTGTTCAGCACATCGTGCAGTAAGGCCAATGCAGCCATTCACATGTTCAGGGCTGCTAGCATGGATTGACGGTATGCTGACGGCGCTGTCGCTGTGTCCGCGGCTGCGTCCGCGCCGCCCTGCAGGCGGTTGCGGCAGAACCCCAACTACTACAACATGCACGGCACCAGCGACAGGCACATCAGCGAGCACCTGAGCGACCTCGTGGAGAACACCGTGAATGACCTGGCCAACAGCAAGGTGCGGGGTGCGGCGCTGCACGCGGTGTGTCAGGTGCCGCCGGCATCTGCAATAGCACGCTGCCAGCTGCTGTGTCGCATGCAGCTGTGCGCTGAGCCCTGTGCGCTGAGCCCAGTTTGTGACAAGCAGTAGCTCGCACACCAGCGCAGATGCTGTGTTTACACAATCTTGTTGCGTAGACAGGATCATGTCGAGTTTAATTTGCCTTTCCTTTCCTGCCGCCAGGTCATCGGCATCGAGGATGAGATGGACCTGTCGCCGCTCAACCTGGGCATGATTGCGTCCTACTACTACATCACCTACACCACCATCGAGCTGTTCGCCAACTCACTCACGCCCAAGACCAAGGTGCGCACCCGCAGCGACGCCGGGGGTGGGCGCCGCAGCCTGCATAGCTTGGTGTGTGTGTAGGGCAGCCAGGCTGCGCACGCAGCTTCCCAGCGATACACGTGATAGCTGCCTGCTGTCGGCTTCACTCTGTCATCAGCAACCTGTACCTTCTCTTGCAATGCACCAGAGGTCGGGGTAGCAATCCATCTTGGGCTCTCCACCCCAAGTAGCACTTGTAGCAGGAAAAAAGCAGTAGGAGCATTTAATTGTGGAGCTGAGAAATGAGTTTTCTAAATCCATTGTGCCATAACTGGTTGTAATTGAATAGCTGTGTCAGAAAACATATCTTGAGGACGACCTAATGCACTCATAGTATCATTGTGAATGTATAATCCAATCCCAGCACATCGTCGCGCACTGGGCACCCACACACCTGCTCCCGTTGTCGCGCCGCCCCATCCGCCTCACCCCCTGTCACAGGTCAAGGGCCTGCTGGAGATCGTGGCAGCCGCCAGCGAGTTTGACGCGCTGCCGGTGCGGCCCGGCGAGGAGGTCGCGGTGGAGCGCATGATCAAGCACGCGCCGGTGGCGGTGGACCGGCCCAAGTACGCCGACCCGCACACCAAGGTCAACGCGCTGCTGCAGGCGCACTTCAGCAGGGAGCGGCTCAGCGGGGACATGGGCAGCGACGCTCGCACGGCTGTGCGCGAGGCGGCGCGGCTGCTGCAGGTGTGTGGCGGACATAATTTGGAAAAATAATTTCAAGGCCATAGTTTACAGCCATATTTTAAATAAATTATCTAACAAAGGAAAAATGAAAGAAGAAAGAAAATGAACTTGTGAGCCTTGATTTTTTCCAGGCTCACAAGTTCTCGAGGGTTTTCATCACTGGGTGCATGGGTGGTGGCCTGCGGGGCCTGTGAACCCGCTCTACAACAACAAAGCCCCACGTTATGTTACCGACTTGCCTGTGCTTGTGCTGTGGGCCACGCACTGAATTGCCGTCAGCCATGGTTCTAGTGGTGGCTGGCAGCGGCTGGCTGCGCCTCGCACATGCGAGCCCAGTCTTCATGTGCGTGTATTCAACTTGCTGTGTCTGTATATCGCGCTGCCGATTGCCAACCGCAGGCTGTTGTTGACGTGGTGGCCAGCAGCGGCTGGCTGCACCCCGCGCTGGCAGCCATGGAGATGTGCCAGATGGTCGTACAAGGCCAGTGGGAGAAGGACAGCCCGCTGCTGCAGCTGCCACACTTCACGCCGCAGCTGGCGGCGGCTGCTGCTGCCAAGGACGTGTCGACAGTTTTTGACCTTGTCGAGATGGAAGACGAGGACAGGCGGGAGCTGCTGCAGGTGGGTCTAGGGTTCAGTGCAGTGCAATGCTTCAGGAGTGTGTGAAGATTCCGCCAGGACTTGCCGTAATGTTCCAATTGCATGAGATAGGCACAGGCAGCAGCCGCTGCATGTGGGCTGAGGATGCTGCTTCCAGGGTGCCACAACACTTGACCACAGTATCGATGCTGAGGGTTACAGCGGTTGAAGGCGTTGGCAGTGTGTTTGTCTGGTCGAGACTGCAAGGAGTGCTGGAGTTAGCTGCTGCAAAAGGTTGCCCGCGGCAGACCTAGGAACATGTGTCGCTTCAATACAATACAATACAGGACTGAACCTGCCTCAGGCACTAGCCCAGCGAGCGGTCGTTCCGCTCATGAGGGTTCAAACACGGCGTGCAACGCCTGGGCTGCTGTCGTCAAGTGACGTGCAACTGTGCGTGCATGCCGAGTGCAGCGCTGGCAGCGTCATGTTGCACACCTCGCAGGCTCCTCCCGCACCGCGCCGACCACTTCTGCCTGCCTCCGCTGTGGTCTGTGCCGCCATCCCCCC
The DNA here is from genome assembly GCA_014080715.1 of Scenedesmus sp. NREL 46B-D3. Taxonomy (NCBI): domain Eukaryota; kingdom Viridiplantae; phylum Chlorophyta; class Chlorophyceae; order Sphaeropleales; family Scenedesmaceae; genus Scenedesmus; species Scenedesmus sp. NREL 46B-D3. The sequence goes on along the minus strand of JACERP010000091.1, from coordinate 226,803 downwards.
CCCCCCCTCACCCCCGCAGTTGAGTGACCGTCAGCTGGACGAGGTCACGGCGGTCTGCAACCGCTACCCAGACATCTCCGTCACCACGGAGCTGCCCGAGGGCCCCGACGTGGCCGCCGGCGACCCCGTGACGCTGCTCGTCAGCCTGGACCGCGAGATGGAGGGCGGCGAGCTGGCCGCGGTGCACGCGCCGCGCTTCCCCGGGCTGCGCGAGGAGGGCTGGTGGCTGGTGGTTGGCAACCCCAAGACCAACAAGCTGCTGGGCATCAAGCGCGTCAGCTTCGGCAAGTCGCAGCGCGTCAAGCTGGCGTTTGACGCGCCCGCGGAGGTCGGCGCCGCCAAGCTGACGCTGTTCTTCATGTGCGACAGCTGGCTGGGCTGTGACCAGGAGTACGAGGTGGAGCTCATCGTGGGCGAGGCTGCCGAGGGCAGCGGCAGCGAGGATATGAGCAGTGAGTCGACCGCGTGTCGTATGACTCTCCAACGTGAAGGCCTACAGATGCATTCGCGGGGCGAAGGCCCGGCTTGTGTTGTGTATGGAACAGGTGTGGATGCAGCTGCGACTGCAGCGAGCTTGTAGGCTGCAGGCTGCTGAGAGCTGTGGTGCAATGGTGTGAAGGCGGTGCTGCTGCTGCAGCAGCAGCACACACCTGCTGCACCGTCAGGTTTTCTTGGGCATGCGCAAGCACCCTGCTGACAGTCAGTGGCGCGTGTATGCGTGGCCAGGTATGTAGGTAAGTGAACCGGCATATACAGCCTTCATCACCGTAGCTTTTGTGTTGTTCAAGTTGAGTCGATTGTGTTTACAAGGTGCTGACGTCCATGGCATACACGCTGTCGACTGGCTGTCAACCGGGACCATTTGATGAAACGGCATACGCGTGTGGCATGACACCTGGTGTGTGCATGTGACAATGATAAGCACTGTTGATGACATGCTCTTCCGCCCGTGGGGCGCCGATGGCTGATGCTATGGCTTGAATGGTTTATGATGATGATGACATGCTCCCAGCAGAGTCGTCGTTGCAATGCAGGCCGAATGCTGGTAGCAGCGACTGTCACAATGAATGGTGGCAAGGGCCCCAATCTAGCACGTGAGTGCCGCATCTGCGTCTGAGTGCTGCATCTGCCGCAGCAGCTGCATTGTGCTTTGCAAAGTTGTCTTCCTGCAACGCTTCACGTCATGATGGACACCAGCAAGGAGGAGAAGCTGAGAAGCAGAGATCTGTGGTCTAAGGCAGCCATGTGGTGGGGACCCATTTAGCATCGAGTGCCGCATTTCCTGCATATTGCTTTGCAACACATGTCTTCTTGCAATCTTCCCATGATTCTCTGCAGACGTTTGTCTAGTGGCCCTGGGCAAATACCGCCTGACTGCCTACTGCTCATTATGAACATATTGGTGTCCCAAGGGCCATAGAGCAGCCTGCTTCTTGAACTTCTACGATGTCTTCGTGATGCCAATCCTGCGTGATAGCATGGATGTTCGCCACCTGCAACAGCACGCTACTCTCTGCGCTATCTTTAGCGTGTCACGCTAACAAGACTTGGCTCGTCGGGCTAAGTGAAGTTAGCGCGCTAAAGTGTGCAGTAGCGCGCTCTAACTTTAGCTCGACTTAGCTGAAGTTAGCTCGACTAATCTGAAGTTAGCGGGCTGCTGTTGCCATAAAGTTACTGCTTGACGCCTGCAGCCAGCCAGCCGCGATACTTGAAAACGCTTATGACGGCACTTTGTCGTGCTGTATTTCCGGGCGAGTGCTTCATTCGACAGCCATGCACAGGGAGATGCCTTGGCTGCAGAACGCGTGTCAACACCTTTCACAAAGGAGCAGAAACCACTTGCAAGCGTTTTCAAGTATTGCAGCTGGCTGGCTGCAGGAGTCAAGCAGTAACCACCTGCACGGCAAACCTGCGGCGCAGCCTCGGAGGGTTGCTGCTGCTACCACCAGCCGCTCATGTACTACAAGCTCGCTTTGTAAAAAGACATTATCGGAGCATGCAGGCAGCCATGCGCGCTTGTATGACCTTCGGTTTCTGTCGTGGCAGAAACGGCCAGCACGTTCTGCCAGCGCACAACGAGCGATGGTGTTTATAATGTATTCAGTGATGCTGTGCGGTCCCTGCGGAAGCCGTGCTTCTGGTCGCGGCTGGCTGGCTGCAGGAGTCAAAAAGTAACCACATGCACCACGGTGCTGCGGTACACCTCGGCCTCAGGTTGCTGCTTCTACCATTAGTCTCGCGCGTAAAACATGCATGCTTTACAACAAACATAAACGGGGCATGCATGCAGCCATGCACACTTTTGTGGCCTGCGGTGTCCCATGTGGCAGAAACGGCCAGCGCAGAATGAGCTGCGCTCCACAGATGATGTACTTAGACATCTATACAGTGATGCTGTGCCAATCCGTGCGCATGCCGTAATTCTGGTGGGTGCATGGGTTTTGCAGCATGTCGCACAGCAGCAGCAACATGCAGGGCTGCTGCCATCCTGCAATGCCCAGCCACGCCAGCAGTGATGATCAGTGCCTGCAAGCGATGCTGCTAAGCATGTACAGTGACGACATACATGGCTGAGAAGAAGCCGCCACACCAACATGCAGCAGAAGCAGCAGTAGCAGCAGCAGCAGCAGCAATTCCTTCTATGGAGAGAGGGTGTAGCTGCCGCCATGATGCAACCCACCAGCTGAGGGTTCAGGGGTTTAGGGCTTACCTCATCACCTTGATCATCACCCTTGACTACCATGCACTAGTGCATAGCGTTGTGCATGTGTGGCTGCAGCGTCACAGAAAGCCGCATGTCTTGCGATTTAGCAGCACAGCACATTTGGGTAGGACATGCATGCCGGAATCTGTTACAGGGGCTTTGTACAATATCATCAACATTCCCACAAGAGGAGATCGTCAGATGCGATTGGGAGCCGCGTGACAATTGGCCATTGTAATCCAACCGCCCGTGGCTGGGCTTAAAAGGGAACTGGAATTGACGGATTTGTGCGGGTGGTTTCGATCGCCCAAACAATGAAGAAGAAACTGGTAACAATTACAAGAAACCCTCATGAGCGGAACAACGGCTCGCTGGGCTAGTGCCTGAGGCAGGTTCAGTCCTGTACTACTGTATTGTATTGTATTGTATTGTAATTAGGGGCTGTTTGACGATGGACAATGTGCAGTGCGTTTTCATGCGATGTGCGCTGTTGGCTGAGCAGCATGGCATTGGCGATTGCCATTGGGAACAGGTGCATGCTGCAGCATTGTAAATGGCCTTTGTGTCATGGCTTCAGCCCTTCTGCGAGAGCACATCATCATCATCATCATCATCATCAGCAGCAGCAGCAGCAGCAGCAGCAGCAGCAGCAGCAGCAGGGACTGGGTCCATTGAGTACCCTATGTGTGCACATCAACCCCAATCATTGACCTGGTCAACCCTCGGCTCATGCACTTACACCAGTTTCCTGAGCCAGTTGACCACATGTCCAGAGAAGCACACTCTACGTGCAAGGGGGCCCTTTTGCCAACCCCGGGGGCCCCTGTGGCAGTGGGGCTAAGGTGCTAATGTCTACCTTAGTTTTGGCTCACGCGAGACATGGCAGGGACCTAGCAAGTCCCTTAGCAGGCCTTGCTAAGGTTAGCGAGGGCCAGGCCTAGCTAACCTTAGCAAGCCACTGGCACGGCTAACCCTGGCTAGGCCTAGCTACCGGTTAGCAGCGGCCTTGGCGGGCCGCCTAGCGGGCTGCTTAGCATGCCCTACTAGGGCTGCTAGTAGCAGCGCATTAGCTGGCTGCTTAGCATGCCTCAGCAGACCCTAGCTGGGCCTTAGCAGGCTGCTTAGCAGACCCTAGCTGGCCACTTAGCTGGGCCTAGCAGGCTGCTTAGCAGACCCTAGCTGGCCACTTAGCTGGGCCTAGCAGGCTGCTTAGCAGACCCTAGCTGGCCACTTAGCTGGGCCTTAGCAGGCTGCTTAGCATACCAGTATGTAGAGCATGGTTTTGACAACAAGCCGGGGGCTACACCTAAACATCACTAGTGGACTACTAGTACTGCTGTTTGCAGCAGCAGCAGCAGCAGCAAGCCACCGTTGCTGTTGTTCAAGGAGCGACTCTGCATCGCTTGCAATGTTAAAGCCCGCACTGAAAACTCTGAGGTTTTGACGAAGTTTCCGATGTGTGTGATTCTGTCTCGTGGTAACAGCTGCGGCACTTCGTCATGCTGCAGGCGAGTGCTTCATTACGACACCCATGCACATGGAGACGCCTTGGCTGCAGAACGCATGTTAAGATCTTTCACTAATATTCATTAGGCTCTTGTAGGCGAAAAGCTTTGCAGCTGGCTGGCTGCAGGAGTCGAACGATAACCACTTGCACGGCACACCTGCCGCGCAGCCTCGGAAGTTGCTGCTCCTACTATTAGTTGCCGATTCAATAATTTCAAGCTATAAAAATAGACACTAACGAAGCATGCAGGCAGCCTTGCACGCTTTTATGACCTGCGGTTTCTTTTGTGTCAGAAACGACCAGCACGTTCTGCCATCGCAGAAAGAGCCGCGCTCCACAGATGATGTTGTTGTTCCTATTTCAAAACATGCTGTGCCGATCCGTGCGGATGCCGTGCCTCTGGTCGCGGCTGGCTGGCTGCAGGAGTCGAACAGCAACCACCTGCGCAGCCTCGGAGATGCATGCAAGGGGGCGCAAGGGGGTGTGCCGGCCAGTGACCCTGCACACAAGGTGTGTGGCAGTGCAGATTGAAGTCACAGTGGTGCTTTGCAAACTGATCGGTCAGTTCTTGGCGTAGCAAGGCAACAGGTTGCACACATGCATTCTGCTGCCTGCCACTCAGTTCTCTGGACAGCTTTGTTGGTCACCAGCATATCACAGAATTGATACGGGGGTACTGGCTGTGTTCAAAGCTGCAATAATGGCTTGCACGTGCTGTTACCAAGTACACTTGCGACATATTCAAACCCTCCAACCTGAACAGGTGCTGAGCGGCGCAGCGGCTGCCTTGAAGCAGCGGCTGGATGCAGCTGCTGGTGCCGGCCTAGGCAGCAGTGCAGCAACTGCCGGTCGTGGCAACACAAGCAACGCGCAGGATGCCAGCCGTGCATGCAGTGGTGCCGGCGGTCGCCGGGGCAGCAGGCACACAGCTCCTGACAGCGTTACGGTGAGTGCACGTTGCCATGGTCACAATGTAAGGATGATCTGCAGCCGCTGTGGCACAAGCACATCTGCTACCAACCTAGAATGGCTGCAGACATGGCTGGCTCTTGTGATGTTGCAGCACGGCTTGATGATGCACAACCCATCATGCACACTGTTGGCACAGCACAACTAAACCGCGATTCATAGCAGGTCAAATACAGTATGCTGCAGCAATTCCCTTTATTGCAGCTTGCATTCATGGTGCCCACATATCTTTTGTATATGCCCATGGCAGATCCTGCGGCTGCACTGCAGCAGCAGCACATGCAGTATCTGCAGCTGTGGCATCATCCACGGCAACCCTGCAACCTCAGAGGAACAACAGAGCACGCAGTGTGCAGGCACACAATGTATTGAGCATATTCTATTGTCCTGCCTGCTCACCGACCCTGCACTACCAGGCTGATGAGGACTCAGGTGACAATGACTTCAGCGACGACGATGACGAGGATGACGAGGTAGAAGCAGCTGGTGCGCTCACATCCATGCGCGCTGCAGATCAAGCAGCAGCAGCAGGTGGCCGAGGACCGATGAAGAGGCAGCAGCAGAAGAAGAAGCAGAAGGCAACTGCCAAGCGGGCACGTGTGGTGGCCCCTCCAACGCTGCCAGAGCAGCCAGGTGCTCCGAGACTGAGCAGCAGGGAGACCCGGCCAAACCCGAAGTACACTGATTAAAATGTGTAGGGATGTGTGATGGAGCCGGTGAAGTGGTCATGTGTGGCGTGGCATGGTTGTGTGTAAGCATGCATGCTGCCACTCTGGGAGTGAGCAGCTGCTGTTGGTCCTTGGTGACTTGGCTGGGTTGCATGTCAGCATGTTGGGAGTAATTCAGTATTTATATCAGGCTATTCAGACGCCTTTCATAAATGCACGCACGGCTGAGATATCTTGGTTTGGCAGCGGCTCAGTATGGTGTGCTGCAGTCCTGCAGCATTGTGGTTGTATGCACTTGTTGTTGTTGTTGCTGACAGACTGTGCAAGGTTATGGCAGCATGTATGGGCTATACAAGGCACAGCACTCATAACTACAACCATTTTTGTAGCTGGAACCACACTACAACTACACTACAACTGTGTAGTTACAACCGCACTACAATTCCCACTTTACTACAAAAAATTACAACACACAGGCTACAACCTGTCTACAACCTCACAACTACAACCATTTTTGTAGCTGGTGGTTGACAACTACAACCACACTACAACTACACTACAACTGTGTAGTTACAGCCGCACTACAAATCCCACTTTACTACAAAAAATTACAACACACAGGCTACAACACGTCTACAACCTGTTGCACAACAGGGCTACAACAGGGCTACAACAAGGCTACAACAGGGCTACAACAAGGCTACAACAAGGCTACAACAAGGCTGTTGTTGTAGTGCGGTTGTAGGATCCTGTATTTGTTGCAGTGTGCACAGCCGTGCCGCGGCACACCTGCGGCGCAGCCTCGGAGATTGCTGCTTCTACCATTAGTCGCGCATGTGAAGTATGCGTGCTTTACAACAAACATCAACGGAGCATGCATGCAGTCATGCACGTTTGTATGGCCTGCGGTTTCCCATGTGGCAGAAACGGCCAGCACGTTCTGCCAGCTCAGAACGAGCTGCGGTCCAAAGATGATGTCGTTAGGCTTCTATATAGTGATGCTGTGTCAATCCGTGCGGATGCCGTGCTCCTGGTCAGTGCATGGGTTTTGCAGCATGTCGCACAGCAGCAGCAACATGCAGGGCTGCTGCCGTCCTGCAGTGCCCAGCCACGCCAGCAGTGATGATCAGTGCCTGCAAGCGACGCTGCCAAGCACGTGACAGGACATACCACTGCATGCATGCAAAGGAGTGCCCCACAGCCTACCACCCGCATGCAAGCTCCAAGCAGCGGCTGCGTGCACACACTGTAACAGACGTCAATGTGTGGCGCTGAATCGCACAGTAGACACGCATTTACAGTGACAACATACATGGCTGAGAGGCAGCCGCCACGCCACATGCAGCAGCAGCAGCAGCTCCTTAGATGGAGAGAGGGTGTAGCTGCTGTTATGCTGCACTGCAGCCTACCAGTTCAGGGTTCACGTGTGAAACATGGCACAGGGAGTACCTCGACATTTTGATCATCACCCTTGGATACCATGCACCACTAGTACACAGTACTGTGCGTGTGTGGCTGCAGCGTCGCAGATAGCCGCATGTGCTGTACTGGTCAGCAGCACAGCACATCTGTGTTGGACATCCATGCCTGAATCTGTTCAACAGATTGTAAGTTACAGCAGGGGCTTTGTATAGTATTATCAACATTACCGTAAGAAGTAATGGTCAAATGTGTAGAAGATTAGGGGCGGGTGACAATGGGACATTGTGCAGCTTGTGTACATGCGAGCAGCATGGTATTGACAGTTGCCGTTAGTAACAGGTGCAGGCTGCATAATTGTATGTGGCCTTTGTGTCAAGGCTCCAGCCCTACAGTGCGAGAACATCATCATCATAAGCATCATCATCATCATCATCATCATCATCATCATCATCATCATCATCATCATCATCATCATCATCATCATCATCATCATCAGCAGCAGCAGCAGCAGCAGCAGCAGCAGCAGCAACAGCACAGCACGGGCTGTTTCCTTGATTGAAAGATTGCATGCACAGTGACCTGCTGCCGCTGCTGGCTGGGCTATGCTGCCGCTGCTGCTGCTGCTGCTGTTGCTGGTCCTGCACCAACTGCAGACTGCGCTTCAGCAATCCAGCCATGAACTGCACATCTCTGAACGCCAGCCGCGTGCATGCTGACGCTGTCATGAACATCCAACGCATTTTACTTGTGCATCTGCTTGATCACGCCACCTTGCAGCAGCTGCACTGCAGCTGCCCTTGCTTCTGCTGCACTGAATGGCTGTCCTGCGTCTGCCATAGCTGCCAGCGCCCCGAGTGCATTAGCAACACCTTCAGGTCTGTCTGGGTCGGCGATCTTCTGCAGTTACTGTGGCGCCAGCAGACGGCTCCACACCTGTGCGTTCCCTGCTGCCGGCTCCCACCCCAGCAGCTGCTGCAGATGCACCACCGCATACAGCACGTTCACCAGCGCCTGGGACGTCGCCCCTGACAGAACGCTTTCCCGCACCATCGACTGCAGCAATGCCCGCTGCCAAGCTGCTGGGACTTGCACACCTAGCCTCGCATGCGCCCACAGCACATTTGAAATATCTCGACCCGCAACGCTGTGCATCGGTGCTGTTGCCATGACGGCCACCTGCTGCGTCAAAGTACCAAGTGCTGCTGCCACATCCTCACTGCTTCGGCCAGGAACTTCACCGCCGTTTGCTTTTGCCAACACTGCCATGAGTACACAACGTTTGACACCTCCTGGCAGGTGGCTTCACCCTGCTGCTGCCGGCAGAACAGCTGCAGGGTGCGGCTCCACAGCTGCGGATTGGCGTATCGCAAGCGGCCGCTAGCCCACAGGAAGTTGGCAAGGCCTTGCACAGTGGCTTGTTGCAGCTGTGTGTCCCAGGCCGCTGCCAGCTGGTCCAGCAGGGTCTTTGCTGCTGCTGTCGTCGACGCAGGACGGCCCTTCAACAGGTTAGCTACGCGTGTGAAGGTTGCTGCTGTGTGGATTGAGTCAAAGAAGCTGTAGGTCTGCCACACGCTGAATATTGCTTCAACCTCCTGTATCGTTGTGGCTGAGCGGATGTCATTGGTGATGCGGCGCACCATGGCCGGGACCTGCATGAAACATTCGCGGCAGGCAAGCACAGCAGCCCAGAATTCGTTTGTAACTCGTTCATTTATGGGGCTCATTGACTTGTGAAAACGCTCGTTGTACAACAGCATGGTCAGAAAAGTGCATGCCAACCACCACCCTCCATCCAGTCAGACGACAGCCAGAATGTAGCAGAACAACGGCGTGAGCATGATACATGCAGACGTCGGCGGGTTGTGCATGAGCCAAACACCAAACATTGGATAATCCGCAACGTCCAAAATGAACACACTACCTTGTCTAAGGTGAGACTATCGCGGCATTGCTGTCGGCTCTGTGATGGGCAAAATGTTCAGCATGCTGATTGAGAAGAGGCTTTCAGCTTATTGTGAACAGCATGGGTTCCGAGCCTGGGGTCAGGCAGGCTTTAGGGAGAGGCATAGGACGTGTGACCATGTGTTTGTGTTGAAGCACCTTGTGGATCGTAGCCGCTTACGCGGCCACCAGCTGTTTGCTTGCTTTGTCGACTTCAAGAAGGCGTATGACTTGGTGCGGCGTGATCTTCTCATGCGATGCTTAGCAGACATTGGTCTGCGTGGCAACATATTGACAGCGATTGTATCTATGTACTGGAATGCACCTATGGTCACAAAGATGGCTGGCAATGTCGGACAGCCCTTTGACAGTACCCGTGGAGTAAAGCAAGGGGACCCCCTCTCCCCATTGCTTTTTGGCATTTTCATTGATCAAGTCGAGCAGTGGCTCAGCGACCGTTGTGGGGCATGTGGTACTGCTCTAGGCAATAGGATGGTGAGGCTCTTGCTGTATGCTGATGATTTGGTACTGCTGGCAGAAACGTCTCACAAACTGCAGCAGTTATTGGATGCTTTGCAGTCCTTCTGTAGCGAGTATGATATGCAGGTGAATGTGGGCAAAACAGAGATAGTGGTGTTTGGCAAGCGCAAGTATACCGGTGCAGCAGTATGGCAGTACCAGGGGCAACAGGTGCCTGTGTCAGATCAGTTCAAATACCTGGGTGTTCAGTTTCATGCCACCCGAGGTGTGTCTGCTTGCACAGAGGCTCTAGCAGCTGCAGGCAGCAGGGCAATGTGGGCAATGTTGGCTCGGTGCAAGGAGCATGGCGTCAGCAACCTGTCAATGCAAGTGCAATTGTTCAACACGCTGGTGTCCCCCATTTTATGCTACTGCTCAGAGGTCTGGGGTCCAGCTCTGCTGAGTCAACCTGGATCTGGTGCTGCTTTGGTCGGCAAGTTGCAGGACAATGTGATTAGCAGAGTCCAGTATCTTTTTCTGCGCACTATTGCAGGTCGTGTCCGCAAATCAACTTGCCGCATGCTTTTATCGAGGGAGTTTGGTGCCCAACCTTTGGTGTGCACTTGGTTGCGTGCAGCTTTAGCTATGTGGAACAGGGCTGTGGAATTGGGTGATGCTTCCTTGTTGGGGGGCGCAATGCGTGAGAATTTGCGGTTGTCTCAGACGTCGAGCAGTAATAGTTTATGGTGCAGGCAGTTACAGCGTGTGCTGTCTTATACACATGATCATTCCCGGCAGTTGACTACGGTTATGCCGCGGCTGCAAAGCTTTGTGGATGTGGACGCCAAAGTAGTATTAAGTGCATTTGAGGGGTGTTTGTATCAGCAGTGGTTGGGATGCTCGCAGAATCCACGTGATGCCGTCACCGGGGCTGGAATTTACAGTACATATGAACGATGGTTTGCTGCTTGCTCGGGTGATAACTTGCAGTCTGTGCGTCCTGAGTCTTGGTGCCCCCAATATGTCTTGCAGACCGCTGGGCTCAATAGGGAGCATGTTGGTTCTCTGGCTCGTTTTCGACTTGGTGCCCATGATCTGCGTGTATGCACTGGTAGGTGGCACCGTCCGCCTTTGGTGCGGTCTGATCGGACATGCCAACGCCCTGGATGCCACTTGGGTCAGGTCGAGGACGAGTTTCACATGGTTTTTGAGTGTCCTTTGTACGCGCCAGTTCGCGAGCGTTTTGCTTGCCTTTTTGAACCATTTGGAGGTTTGTCGCATACGTGGGGTAGTATAACCTCTTGTCAGCCAGGTGGTTCGCATATGATGACCTTTATGCGGCAACAACCTGCTCTTGTGGCTGCCTTCGTGCATTGTTGCTATTTGGTGCGCTGCCACCCGGAGGCGGACCCTGAGTCCTTCTTGTCTTCGGTTTCTGTCGCTCAAGCGATCGATGCAGCGGACGAATTTTTCTCTGCTGACTCTTCTGTTTGTTCTGATGACGATGATTTATTCTATGAGGTCTCCCCCCCCAATGAGCCTCTCGTTGGCTCCTGAATGGGGTTCCCACTCCTTGTTGGGTGGAGCATGTAATGTAATGTAATGTATGAGAGACAAGCAGCGCCATTTGCAGCACCGGTGTTGCAGGCTGATCAGTGAGCTGCAACCACACTAGGGTCCTACTGGGGTGCAGAAGTGTAGTTGGAGCTCATCATAGTGCATGGCGCACCTGTGATTTTGGTGCATCTTCGCCCTGGAAAAAAGGTGGTTCTCAGGGCGCCTTCCAGCTGCTGTGCACAGCAGGACACCAGAAAGAATTATTGATACTAGACTTGATACGAGACATCATTGAAAGCGTCTTGAGCGGCTGAATGCACAGCACAGACAGCTGGGCTCATCACATGTACAGCAGCATCTGCTGCTGCTGCTACTGATGCTGCTGGGCCTGCTGCTTCTGCATTGAACAGAGGTAGCGTGGTAGGGCATCCGTTTGGTGCTTGGCGCGCAGGGGCGCAACGGCGAGCTGCTGCTGTGCATGAGCGTGGTGCCAAGCTAGATTACCAAATACCAAATACCAAATACCAAAGTAGGGCCACAGGCCCACCCACTAAGGAGCCAAACAAGGCTCATGGGGTCCCACAACAGCCAAGGAGTACCAATTCAACCAACTAATCCGAGGCCTCAACAAGTTTTGAAGATTCTGTCTCTGTGGCGCTAGTGTCACTTGGGAGCACAGCATGCGCCATAGCCGGATCATTCCTAACCAGGGGACAATAGTAGATGAAAGCAGCAACAATACTCTGCCTCTGCTGCATAAAGTCAGCCAGACACCGTCCAAGAGGGCTCACAGCTGGGCTCTGCCACCCTCCAAAGTTGGTTGATTTTAAAAGTAACAAACAGCCGCCAGAAGCGCTCGAGAACAACCTGATATGCGTCACATTCAAACACAAAGTGAAACTCATCCTCAACTTGGCCAGCACCGCACCGAGAGCACAGTCGCTGTTGCCTGGGTAGCATAGAGTTATCAGCCCTCTCCCACCGACCAGTAGCCACACGCAAATCATGCGCACCCAGACGAAAACGCATCAAAGATGACAGGTGCATCTTGTTTAAGCCAGCTGTGTTGTGCACATCATCTGGACACCAACTTAATGGTTTCGTCAACTTAAGCTCATCAAAAGGGGAGCATGCAAACCAGTTCTCATAGGTAGAGTGCATGACAGTATCAGACCCAGCCACTCTGGGGTTGTCTGGCAAGTCCTGCCACTGCTGGACAACCATGCTTGGAAAGCACTCTGTACATTGTTCAAATCAGAGGCATCAATGTTTACTGCAGCCTTCCTGAATTTTGCCGGAGATTTGGTGATAATCCGAAATCTTGTCCAGCGCGGTGATGCCTCAATGTGCACGATGTTCTCTTTTAAACTTCGGTTTTCGCCACGATTGCAATCAGCTGTGGCAGCAAGATTACATTGTGACAGGTCCATGCCTATCAGGGCCAGCCGGCTCACACCAACCCAGCTGTTGTATGACTGTTCTAGCCGCTGTATGCTGTAGTAGGCTTCACCTTGATATGTAGGCAGGTTCATTGATAGTATGCAAGCTCATGGACCCAGCACCCAAACAAAGGGTCAACATTGGCCAGACTTACAGACGATACTCCCGCAGCCTTTCACAAACCGAAGATATTGTCATAACGTTCCAGTGTGTACACCAGCCGACAAGTGCCACCAACCACTGCAGCTAGCCTCCATGCATTAATGTGATTGACAGCTATTTGAACGGAGCTTCAGTAATACAGCAGAGCACCGCCTGATGTGCCTGGACCCAACAGAATAAGTTGGCGGCAGCGAGGGCGTCACACACTGGACACTGGGATGCTGCACAACAACTCGTCACAATGCCTGCAGCAGCCGGCGGCACACAACGCACCGACGCGGGTGCCACAGCAAGGCGGCACCCCAGCGCTCTTGTAAGCACGCAGCCACGGCTGCCCCGCCGCGTTCATGCGTGCTGGCGCAGTATGTGCAGTTAAATCGCAGCCGACCTTTTACTCTCCACATGTTGAAACATTCCATGCATCCCTTGCAAGCCTTGCCGCCAGAGAGAGGCGCCTGCGCTGCTGCACAACAAGCTGCTTGCTTCCACACAGCGTCGCCCGCCCGCCCGCAAATGTCAAGTACCAAGCCCAGCCACAGTGCAGGCTGCGCCCATCCAGTAGATTCAAGCCATGCCAATGATAACATGCCAATAAGGGCCCGCGCATCAAGCAGCCATGCCCGGGAGCCGACATGGACACCATGCATGGAGGCAGCGATGCCTGGCGCACAGCAGCTGATACAGCAGCCAGTGGACGCACGGCTTATGATGCCCAAACAAACGGGTGGCAGTGTTGATGCCCAACGGCTGTCAAGAGATGTGCGCAGAAGGCGCACACACTTCAGCCACACGACAGCCAGATGGCACGAGACTGCCTCACTGCTGCTGTTCCTGCTGTCCCCTGCCTTGTACTCGGCTACCACTGCTGGCTTTGCTCACACCCGCCCATGGCCTTGGCCGTGTCACTGTGAAGCATGTGCACAGCAGCAGCGTGCATGTGCACACGCGAGCAACCGGCTGCTCTGTCCGCTCAACTAAGTAATAGCAGCTGTAGCCAGCACTGCAAACCAATCCACATTAAGCTTCCACGCCAGCCAGCTCGAACAGGCGCCAGCACAGTGCCGAATCAGGCTCCAGACAGCTGCAGCTTCTGCACGCGGCGGCACCAGCCCTGCACGGTGACCGGTCCTGCTAGGGTGACAGGCCCAAGGCAGAGCCTTGGTGCACAAACAATGCCTGAATGCAACAAGCAACCAAAAAGCAAGCAGGGCTGCTGATCAAATGGCGATGCTTGGGGTGCACTCTGAGCGCCGCTCGACACTGCTTGCAGCAGCCACCAGGCTGCACACACAAGCGATGCCAAGACACGCAGTACGCCGTGCCTACGACACGCACACCACAGCCTGATGGCATTCCATGATGCAGGAGTGCTCTAGAGGAGCCGACAGGTGAAGCTCCAAAACAAGACAGCAGAGGCCGCACGCGTGCTGCGAAACATGCAAATCAGCAAGCAGGGGTCCAGACAGCAACAACAAAGCAGTGCACAGCCTGCAGGCCAGCCACCCTGTTTCGCTGGAGTGCCAGAACTGCACCTGGTAACACGCACACTGCAGAAGACGCAACACTGCAGCTGACCTGGCGACGCTCAGCCCTGCAACCAGCCGGCGCAGCCACCATGCTGTGGCAATTTGCAGGAAGCCCTGGACATAACAGCAGTACAGAACAAAGCACGCGGCACAGACACGTGCATGAACTAACAGTGGCAGCAGTGCTGGCCACCCCACACTGACGGCTGTGATGAAGCAACGCGCATGCAACATGCAGGACGATGCAGACAGCAGCTGCGGGTGCCTCAAACGCCACTGATGCCTGTAAGGCAGCACCAGAAACACAGCCCGCAGTCTAAAACACAGACCTGCGATGCGGCACCGTCCGTCAGCAACAACTGACGTGCCAGCAAGCGCACGGCGTTCCCAGCCCATGCCCCACACACAATGCAGCCCTCACACACCCAGACGGGCACGCTCAAAATCGCCTGGCAGCAAAGTACCGCCAGGCTGCACGCGCCGCATAGCCACAGGCATCTTCATTCACTGCCACGCATCCACAGCTTGGAGCGTGACGGACAGGCAGGCAGCAAATGTGTGGCACGTACTGTACATACGGACAGCAGGGCAAAGAAACTCGGCAGCACCTCCTGTGCTGCAAGGGGTCGAACGCAGCTGACAGCTGGCGCATCAGCAGGCAGCTCAAACGATACGCCTCTCCTGCATGAGCCACACAGCAGCCGCCGGTGTCCGACAACCCCCAAAACTTGCACCAACAGAAGGACTACTGCCCAAATGTATACAGCCTACCCTCAACCCCAACCCTCAGGGGTGGACGACTCTTGAGCACGCTGAACGCAGCCGCAGGGCAGCAAGCAGGCTAGCACGTGCAGCTGCTGAACTGACAACACTCGCCAAACTGCATGCGATGGATGCAGCCGTGCTGAGTTGGCCCACGTGACTGCGTTGCCTGTGCAAACGCTGCTGCTGGCTGCATGCCAAGGCCACAACCAGAACAGCTCCCTGGACAGCACTGCACTGCAATGCAGCAGGCGAGCGTGCTGTGCGATGCACCTGCCTTCACGCATCAGCAAAGCATGGCACCCATCCTGCCGCTGCTGCTGCCGTCTTGCGTTGCGGCTGACTGCTGAGCAGCTTCACTCCGTGCCTGGCTGCTGCTGCTGCTGCTTCTGCCGCCCTGGCTGCTGCGGCCTGCTGCTGCGGCCATTCGCCCTTGCTGCTGCGGCAGACACACATCACGCGCCCCAGCCCGTACAGCTGCTACTGCCACGTGGCCGGCGTCCCCGCCACTGCTGCTGCTGCCACGTGGCCGGCCTCCCCGCTACTGCTGCTGCTGCTGCCGGCCGTCTCTGCTGCTGCCCTCCTTGCCCAGCTTGAGCTTGCTCAGCAGGCCGCCCTTGCTGCTGCTGCTGCTGCTGCTGCTGGCCTTGCGCGCCTCCGCCTCGCGCACACCGTCCAGCAGCACCTGCATCTGCGGGGTGAGCTCCTTGAAGGTCGGCCTGCAGCAGCGGCAGCAGCAGCAGCAGCGGCAGCAGCAGCAGCAGCAGCAGCACAAAGGTCACATCTTCAATAGGTTGATTGACATACATCTGCGCAGCTCTGCAGGCAAGTGCAGGAGCCAGTACAGAGCACATCCTGCTGCCAAATAATTCTGGCACACAAACCACCAACCCGCCATCCCACGCGGCTGCCCTCAGCCAAAGATACTCCGACCCACCCTGCGATGCTGTCGCCCGCACCTGTGCAGGGCGAGGCGTCCCAGCACGCGTGCATCAGGCTGGCCAGCTGCGGCAGGCAGTTGGGCGGGATGGCCGGCCGCAGCCCCTTCTGCACCACGCCCACTGCCGCCTGCAGCGGCGTCATGTCGCTGTAGGGGATCTTGCAGGTCAGCAGCTCCCACAGCACCACGCCAAAGCTGAACACGTCAGCCTGCAGGATACGCGCGTGCAGTGCAGCGGGAACTGCAAGTGTTTCTCTGCCGCAGGGGCGCACGCACGTGCAGGCGTGCAATGCAGCGCTCCGGCTATACAGACAGACGACACAGCTCGCATGCCGTGTGGAACACTGCTGCCAAAGGCCAGCCGGCATCATACAAGGCAGTCTACAACTTGTAGTCAACGAACCGCCCGTTACATGCTCGCCAGCGGGAGACAGCACGCATGGCGGCACCGTTGCCCACCTTTTCGTCGTACGGCTTGTGCTCGATGACCTCTGGAGCCATCCACCTGTAGGTGCCCGTCTCCGCCGTCATGTGCCCGTTGGCCTCGATCATGCGCGCGACCCCAAAGTCTGCGATCTTGACCTGCAGGCAGCACGCACCAGCGCGACACCCAGTCGCCCACCCGCGAGCCGTGACAAGCACGCCGCCTTCCAACACACGCAACACTCGGCAGCACGACACGGCACGGTCAGGCTGCTGCAGGGCAGCAGCTGCTGCAGCCCGCCGTACAAGCCTCCGCCTGCTGCCCGCATGGCAACTCACCACACCCAGCAACCTATCTGGTCTGCAGTGAGGCTGCGGCCTCCACCCCCGGCCCAAGCCACCCCGCACGCCGCTACAAGCCATTCGGCACCCCCCAGCTGTAGCTGGGACGTTCGGCGTGCAGCGAGGCCGACGCCGGACGCCTGCCCACAGTCGGCACGACGCAGCAGTGCCCTGGGAGAGCAGCCTGCTCACCGTGCCGTTCTCGTCCAGCAGCAGGTTTGCCGCCTTGAGGTCCCGGTGTATGATGTTGCGCTGGTGCAGGTAGTCCATGCCGCGCGACACCTCCACGCACACCTTGAGCACCGTGCTCAGCTTCAGCGGGCCCTCCCGCCGGATCCAGTCGTACACGCTGCCGCCGCTCATGTACTCAAACACATGCACAGGTTGGGCTTGCGCGTGCAGGCGCCGATGAACTGCACCACGTTCTTGTGGCGCACCTGCAGGCGGCACGGGCGGCGCGGTGAGGTGGAGCAGCCGCAGCGGCAGGCCGCCTGCAAGCATGCAGCCCGCCAACACATGCCACAGCATGCAGGCTCTGCACCTGCAGCATGATTCGCAATGGCCTGCAGGTTAAACCTTGCCTGTCAAACAATGCACAGCAGCTTGCTGCTGCTGCTGCTGCTGCCCCTTGCGCGCCCACCTTGCGCATGATGGACACTTCTTGCAGGAACTCCTGATACTGGCTGGCATCGTCCTGCATTTCCTTGAGGATCTTGACCGCCACCTCCTGCCCGCAGTAGTAGCCCCGGTACAGATTACTAAAGCTGCCGGCAGCAACCTGTGGCAGCACGCAGCACCACGCAGCAGCAGCAGCAGACGAGATCCAGGGCAGGCAGCATTGCCATCATCATGCACGCATTGCTCAATGCTCAAGCTGAGGAACAGGGCTGCCTGTGCTGCCGCCTTTGCCTCTGCTGCCATCCCAGGTGCCCGACCACACAGCAGTGGTTGCTGCCCAGACCAAACTCAATTATATATAAATATGTAATGCATTTGCTGTCCTCGCGCAAGCAAGTACATGAATGATGTAACCGCATACGCTGCTCCGCGGATCCAGATGCTTCTTCTGTCTGCCTGCTGTGCAAGCATACACCAGCACTGCTGCCGCAATCCAAGCAAGCATGCGCAGCAGCACACCTTGCTGTCGATGTGCAGCTGCGAGATGTCTATCTCCCAGTCGTCTGGCGCGGGCGACCCGCCGGCGTTGCCTGGCAACCGCGCATTCCAGCTGTTGGCCTGCGGCGGCTGCAGCACACCACCACAATGCATGTTGTCAGGGCACCAACCAGCCGGCGAGGACGCTCTGCGGCGTGATATTAAGCGACATGCACACCAATGCACATCATCCAACACGCATAACAGAAACAGCACCATGCTAGCAGCTTCTGATCTTTGCTGCACTGATAGCTCTCAAAAACACGCCCGAGTCTGCAACTCACAAAAGCGGCAGCTGTCCACATCACGCACCTGCATAGGGTCGCCCAGCACAGGAGGTAACTCCTGCGGCAGCTGGAACATGGCGGGCTGCTGCTGCTGCTCTATCATCTGCTGCTGCCCTTGCCGCACGCGGGGCGGCAGCTGCGGCGGCGGCGGCATGCGCAGCAGCCGCTGCCCTAGCTGCTCCTCTAAGCTCTCCCCAAGCTGCAAGCAGGGAGGCGGCAGCAACACAGGTAAGAATGCAGCCAAGCTCAGAGGCGAAGGCTCGCGATGCTGTGCCACAGCGCCAGATGCAGGAATCATCAACGAGGCGACAAGCTGTGCTGGCAGTCGTTCTGCAGCTCTCACATCATCGCCACAACAAGTGTGTGGCCACCGCTGCAGACTGCGAAGACACCAAATGCCATGGTGCTGCTGTCTGCAGCTCTCACATCATCGCCACAACAAGTGTGTGGCCACCGCTGCAGACTGCGAAGACACCAAATGCCATGGTGCTGCTGCTGCTGCTGCAGCTGCTGCTGTTTCTTGCGCCTGCTGGGCTTGCACGCACCTCGCTGCTCCAGCCATCTACTACGAACACATCCAGCGCAAAGCCGTCTGTGGTGTTGAACACATGCGCCTCACGGATGTTGAGGCCCAGGTCACCCTGACAGCAGCAGCAGCAGCAGCAGCAGCAACAGGAAGCATTGACATGAGCGCCGCATGCATTAGGCGAGTTTGTTTGCAAGGTGAGCGCGCTGAACCATCACTGGACACTACACCTGCCCATTTGCAGTGCATGTGTTGAGTGCAAGGAAAAGGGGTATCGAATCAACAAGCAGCAGTCAGTAACACTGGTCACCTCTGCTACAACAATGCTGCTGGCATACTGCTGCTTGAACACTGTGCTGCTGCCACATCTCTCAGCTTGTGCTGCTCCTGCCACTGCATATGCAATTACAATGCTTCTACTGCAGGCGATCTGCTGCCTGCCAGCACCACATGCTTACCATGGCATCTGATAACCTGCTCAGCAGCTTTGGCTGGTCTACAGTTGCTATTGTTATCTCGTAGAACGTGCTGTCCGAGTAGTTATTGTTGCTGCTGTTGTCTGCTGCTACTTGGCTGCCGTCATGCGAGGCATCTGCTCGCTCCCCAAACTCAAGTGCAAGCGCCTGCACATGACGCCGGCACAGTGATAAGCGCCGCAGACGACACACAGTGTGGTGAGCATGGACGTCAGCTGCTGCTCTGATGGATGCTAAGATGCTGCAACACGACATCTGCAGAAACAACCCTGTAGACGAGTGCAAAGCAATTACAGGATACGGCACATGGTGCCTGTTGCTGCACCTGCTGCGACAAATGCTGCTGAGGTACCGCATGCCAATAGTTGAAAAGCAACGCACACAGTGCTGCCATGTGCTATTCCAGATGACCCTGAACACCAGTCGATAGTTGCTGCTACCCTGCAGAACATGTTGCAGTGGTGATCGATGCCACAGCGACGCCCGCAGCTGCTGCGCTGCTGTGCGCACCTGCAGGTTGGGTGAAGAGCCAAATGCCGGCTTGGGCAGCGGCTGCCTGCGTGGTGGCTGCATGATCCCTCGCCTAGGAGATGCCTGCATTGCATATGGGTGTGTCAGGTTGCTGTCTGGGCCTTGCCTGTAGCTGCTGCTGCCACCACTGGTTGTGCCTACCTCCAAGAAGGCAGGGCAGGGCAGTCCATCTGAGGATTCCCGCGCCCTGGCATGCAGCACCTCCACGCTGCGCACTGCAAACGAGACTGTCGTCGGATCGAGGCGAGCCTCGTCCAAGAGCCTCTTGTGTGACAGCACATCCAGGCTGTCGATGTTGACGTCCAGTGCATATCGGGTAGGCAGGCGTTCAAAGTGCTGGCAAATGCCTTCCACAAACGATGGAGCGCAGAGGTCTATGTCACCACGCTCCGTCAGCCTTGCCAGGAACGCATCGCACTGCTCCTGCTTCGTTTTCCGCCGTGAGACCCCTGCGGCCCCAGGTGGTGTCCGTGACAGCATATTAAGCTGCAGGGCACACCGGATTGGGGCTGCTGGCCTGTGTTGGCCCTGGCCCTGTGTGATTAGCCTGCTGTTGGGGGCTGCATGGATGCTGGAGGGGCAGTTGAAGCATAACAAACAACTGAACATGCATCTGAACCCCACAGCACCAAGCTTCAGGATGAGGAGCTCGAGTGTCACACCTAGGGCTCAGCAGCAGTTTCAGCTGTGGGTGGGTGCAGGAAGCACCTTGTCTTGCAGCATCAGCCGCTTTGGTGAAACTCGTGCCAGCATTAATATTAGGTGGATGTTGGTGCTGCGAACAAGGCTGATCAGAGCAAGCTGACAGTGTACAGCCTGACCCCTGCTGTCGCACCCCGCTTTCTTACCATCCACATTTTCAAGCGCAACAAACAGATCCTATTTTGCAGGGCGGTGCTAGGAGCTTTCACGAGGCTGGCAGCACGACCACAGCAGCAGTGGCAGCAGCAGCAGCAGCGGCCTGGTGCAGGCTGACAGTGCAGTTGGCATAGCAGACAGTTGCTGCTGAGGCAGCAGAGGCAGAATGAACCTCAGTAACTTAGTGGAGGAGTACTGCACGCAGCTACGGCGAAGGTGAGCTCTAGTCTTTTCCGCGCTGATTTTTTTTTTGCTGAGCTGCCGTCTGACGCGCTCGTGGCTGTACCACCCATCCTCTGCATCACACCTGCTCATCTGTTGTGCAGACATGAACTATTTTGTCTGCTGGCTGTCCTGCAGGCAAATTCGTGGCTCGTTTGCATGTGCCAAAAAGACAGCAGAGGTGATGCGGATGCTGATCTCTACGCAGCGCCACCCAGATGCAGCAAGCCTCATTGAGGACGTGCGGACAGTAGGCACCAAGTTGCAGGCGGCAAAGCCAGTCGGTGAGCATCAGCTGCGGCAGCACTGTCCAAAAAGCGCACGCAGGTGTGGAGAGGTGTGTGTGCTGCTGTAGGTCCACCGGCAGTTCCAGGCAGCCTTACGAGTAATTGTACGAGTACGGCCGGAGGCATCGTGCCCTTGTCAGCTTGAATGACACCGAGTGTGGCACAGCTACTGTGCAGCTGCCTTGTGGCTGTGCAACTGAAGTATGCAGCGCAAATGCTTGCTGTGTGCCCTTGGGCAAGCAGCCCATGCGCCTTGCCTCATCTCCCGTCGACTGCTGCACCCTGCTGCAGAGCTGGCATCGGCAACATCGTGCGGCGGGTGCTGCACATGATCAGGGAGGAGCAGCAGCAGGAGCAGCTGGAGCGGTCGGAAAGCTGCAGCACACCAGGGGATGGTGGCAAAGGACCACAGGTGCTCAGGTCTCAGCATGCACATGGTCACGTTTTTTCACACTGCTGCGACCGTGGCGTTGCAGCCGTGGCTAGCTCGGGTGTGTGGCAGTGTATTGCAGGAGAAGCTGGCCCCTCAATGTGGCTGCGCAGGGGCACGCAGCGCACCGGCTTTCTACTGTTCAGCCAGGGCAGCGCTGCAGCAGAATCTGGCGACATCAACATGCCTTCATGTTACAATCACATGTAGAGTTGCCCTTGCACCAACTTGAAACTCAAGGATCGCCCTTATTATTCTGTCGCGGTTGCCCATCCCTGCTGGTAATCACACATCATTGCCCACGCTCCCTCTGCATTGCCTACCACTCCTGAAACAAGTGCGCGTGCAGTGTCCTCTCACACTGCCGCCATTTCTTTCTCCCCCTGCCTTGCTGTGGCCGGCAGGGCCCCGGGCTGCTGTCTCAGGCATTCCGCCCAGGCATGAACCTGCGCGGCTTCAATCGCGCGGTCTCCCTCTCCAACCTGCTGGACACGCCGGCCATGGCGGACGGCCTCGCCAGCAGCTTCAGCGGCATCCTGACAGCAGCAGTAGACGCAGTGGCAGCACAAGCAGCAGCTGGGGAGCCAGACAGCGAGGGCGTCAAGCGCCAGAGCAGCCGCAAAGGCCGCTCGCCGCCGCAGTGGAGCAGCAAGAACAACGTCATAGAGCTGCTGAACGAGCTGCTGGATGAGCTGGACGGCATCGAGCAGCAGATTGCGCAGCAGGCGGTGGAGCACATACACGCAAACGAGGTGAGGGGGCTGCTGCAGCCGCTGCAGTGCTGCGTTGCAGGGGACTCAACTGAGCTGGTCTGAGTGCTGACATGGCAGTTGTGGTGCGTGTGTCTGAGAATGTGCGTGCATCCAAGTCTGAACGTTTGGTTTGTTGGCGCAGCTTGTGGTTGGCAGTGTCGGCACTGTTGCGGCTTTCCCCAATGTGGCTGGTGCTTACTGCAGCTCTACCTTTGCACCTTTGCACCTGCTGCAATGTACACATGCATCAACGCGCTGCTGCCGCTGCTGCTGCCGCCGCCGCCAGGTCATCCTCACGTTTGGCATGTCGGACACCACCTACCTCTTCCTCAAGGAGGCCTCACGCAAAAGGGAGTTCCAGGTGCGGCTGGCAGCAGCAGCAGCAGCAGCAGCAGCACGCGTCGGCAACACAGCAGCTGAACAGCAGTGTGTGCGTCTCTCGTTGCACGACAGCAGCAGTTCACACATGGGCTGGGGCGACGGCACTGAGTGCTAGCTACATGTGTGATGATAACTACTTGTATGCATATGAATGACATGAGTAGTCTCACATGATTGCTGTGTTATCAGCCGAATGCTGCTTTGCCGTGCTGCCCAGGTGGTGGTTGCTGAGGCGGCGCCTCGCTTTGACGGGCACACCATGGCACGGCAGCTGGCTGATGCCAAGGTGCAGACCACGCTGATTGCTGACTCAGCGGTGTTTGCGATGATGGCACGCGCAAACAAGGTGAGCCAGCTGGGCTCCGCAACAGTCAAAGTTGGCATCCATCTTGGTTGTGTTGTACTCATGAATGCAGTTTAGGTGGGGCTGCTGCTGCTAGGTGGTGATGAACATTCTACACGCAGGCTGCTGAGGGGGGTTGCAGAACAGACCTCGAATGATGCGCCAAGCGCTAGCCGTGGCTCCATTATGTTAGCATGCACATGCACAGCGTCCAGGAGCAGCACATGCCAGCCCTGCGTGTTTGTGTGGCTGGGCAGTGACTAATCATACAGATACACCCCTCCACCCGCCCGCTCTTTGCGCCACCTGCCTGCTGCCGCATGGTGCAACCCTCAGGTGGAAGTTGGTGCACATGCAGTGCTGAAGTGCCCCAGCACTTTGGATTCATTGCTGTGCCTTTTGCTGCCTGCCATACACATACCCTCAGGGTGCTGATAAAAGCACCTGCAGTCTTGATGTGGGCCTTCACCGACTGAGCATGTTGGCTTCACTGCTGTGCTTGTTGCTGCCTGCCATTCACATGCCCTCAGGGTGCTGATCGGGGCACCTGCAGTCTTGGTGTGGGCCTGCACCGACTGAGCAAGTTGGCTTCGCTGCTGTGCCTGCTGCTGCCTGCCATGCACGTTCCTCCAGGTGCTAGTGGGCGCGCACGCAGTGCTGGCCAACGGCGGCGTGATTGTGCCGGCTGGCGTGCACATGGTCGCGCTGGCGGCCAAGCGCCACTCCATCCCCTTTGTGGTGCTGGTGGGGCTGCACAAGCTGTCGCCGCTGTTCCCACACGACCCCGACGTCACGTTCAACGGTGCGTGGCGGAGTGCGTTCACAGCTGTCGGGCTATGCAACGGAGGCGTGCATGGCTGCCTACGCATCGCTGTCTGGTGCTGTCCCACGTTGTGGCGTATGTGGCGGTGCTGCCCTGCAGGTCATTGTCACTCCGAGCTGCTTGATGTTTGACATGCACCATGCAGCTACAGACCGCTCTATGGGCAGCTACTGGGTGTCTGTCTGTCCGCATTAGAAGGCACTCGGGGGGCCGGGTATCTGGTCTGGCGCCAGCAGGCACGGGCCACCATCACAACCAACCGTCTACGTGCATGCATCGCCGAGTTATGCCTATGCCTGAAGCGCCGACTGGATCTCCACTTGCAGACTTCCAGTCGCCCGGCCAGGTGGCTGACTTTGATGTGCTGGCCGAGTCGTTCATGCGCGGCGACGAGCAGCAGGGAGAGGACACGGCGGAGTGCCTCAGCGTGGAGGTGCACAACCCAGCCTACGACTACATCCCGCCGCACCTCATCAGCCTGTTTGTGACAGACACCGGCGGCTACACCCCAGCATATGTGTACAGGTGGGGGGATGCTGGGGCGATGGGCACCGGCTGGGGGTTGAGGGAGGCACTGGTACAGGGTGTATCAACCTGCAGCTGCTGCACAATCTGCGTCTTGCACACCAACTGCTTGCAGCCAAGTGTGGTGTCCTGGGGCGTTCTTTGTGGCGTCGGATTGTGTCGCTGTCGCCTGTCGCCACACTGATATGTTTTCCCTTGTTTCGCTTGCCTGCTAGATTACAGTGCTGCCGTTCATCACACTCCTATGCAAGGCTGCTCTTCTTGCGTCAACAGAAGTTCTGGTGTTTGCCCGCTGCCAAGCTCTCTTTGTTTTGCTTTATCTGTTTTGC
This sequence comes from Scenedesmus sp. NREL 46B-D3, assembly GCA_014080715.1. Taxonomy (NCBI): domain Eukaryota; kingdom Viridiplantae; phylum Chlorophyta; class Chlorophyceae; order Sphaeropleales; family Scenedesmaceae; genus Scenedesmus; species Scenedesmus sp. NREL 46B-D3. Next base: position 202,056 of record JACERP010000091.1, on the reverse strand, counting down.
TGCTTTGCACCTCTTTTGGCGTTCAGGCTGCTTGCTGAGTACTATCTCGGGAGGACTACTCTTTGGACAAGGAGATGATCGACAGGATGAAGCTGTGAGAGGGTTTTCAGGCGCGATGCAGCTGCCGGTGAGCCAGCTTCTCTCCAAGCATGCAGTGGCTGGCTGCCAGGGGGCTGTGCCTGCCCCTGCCCTGTCCCTCCTGAGGCGGCACAAAGCCTGTAGCTGATGGACGAGGCAAGACTGTGAGGTAGTATCTGGCTGTGGTGCGGACGCAGCAACACAGGCCTGTGTCCTAGGACAGGTGCGACTGCTGGCCAGTCATGCGTTGCACCGTGTGACAATGCAGTGCTCTTTAGGTTGTGACAGTCAGCTTAGCGGCAGCTCAGTGGAGCTGCTGTCTCGCCGTTCGGCAGCAGGCTGTTGTGTGACACCTGCAGCCAGCTTGTGCGAGTAGAGCTGAGGGTGGCGTGGGAGTCTGTTCTGATGCACTCAGCAAGAAGCTGGGCAAGACACAACGAGACACCCTGCACAGGATTCCAATTTGCCCCGGCCCTCTGAAGGACTGTGGCAGGCAGGTGGCTGCGCATTAGCATATGGTAGGCTGGAGCTATATAGCTACCACCAGGTAGACTTTGCGCAGTAATTTGAAGTTGGTCCCCCTGTGTGCTGTAACTGCTGAGTGCAAAGCAACTGCACTGCTAAGGGGGAATGTTGCTGGGAAGATGCAGGGTGCCTACGTATTTTCCGCGGTTGCTGTGCTGTAGTGTGGAAGTTGCAGCACTGTGCTGTTGCTGTGCGCTGCTGTTGGTTGTTACATTCCAGCCGTAACACATGCACAGATCTGTGCCTGCCTATAGCCAGCGCACCCGCCACAGCCCACTGTTGGGTTTTAGGTTAAGAATACAGGCTCATTGGCAACGTGTGCTATCGTCTGCTGTTCTGCCTTGTGGAACAAAAGTAAAGAGTCTGTTTGCACCCAACCCCCGCACACGCGTCTGCGATCTATGGACTGAGCAACCCCAATGGAAAAAAACATTCTCAATTTGGTGGAGATTGAGGGAATTGAGTGCGGTTCAGCGTCATGTGCAGAGGGTTCACCTAGCCTGCGGTTACACAGCATCTTTTACAGTGGGTGGTCCACGTTGCATCCGTGAGCAGCAGCAGTCATTTGCTTTCATGCGGGGGGTTGGGTGGGCTGCCAGTGTACTGCATGCTAGTGCCGTGTCCTCTCACATGGTCAGGTGGTAGCGTCTGTAGACTGTGGGGCACTGCTTAGCGTGCTTGCAGTCACTGCATGGGTGCTGTGTCCTTTCGTAGTATCCTGTGAGTGAAGCACCATGCACCAAATTCAAGGATGATGTTATGCAATGATGGTGCAGCTTTTGGTATGTCTGCTAGCTGCAGGTCAGCAACCAGAGGCATTGTTCTGCTGCATGGAATCTTGCTGATTGCGCATGTGAACTGGTTGGAGCCCTCCGGAGGGCTGGCATTCAGCCGACCATGCAGCCCTTGCTTGCCTGGACATGATGCTGGTTTGCTCCACAGGAATAAGTTCGCATCCTTGATGAGCCAGATGGTTTGGTTGACAACTGGCGATGCTGTTGCTGATAGTACCCGCCTGGGGTGACAGTCGAGTTGCTGTCAGTCTGAGTGATAGTTGAGAAGCCTGGGACCAGCCTGCCGCTCGCTTTAGCATGGAGGATTGCTGCTTTGATAAGCTGCGCAAGCAGCAGCTTTGTAAGAAGGTAAGGTGGAATATCCCAAAGCTGACCTGCAATCAAAGTGCTGCAGACAGTCGTAGGCTGCCAGGGCACAACATGCAAATACAGCATGCACAGGAATGTACCATGCAAGGAACCATGGTTTTGGCCAGACGCGACTTGCAATAACTCTTGTTAGCGCATTAAGTGGAGATCGCGCGCTTGAAGAATGCCAGCGGACACGGGACAGAGCTGATTGGTGCCGGTTGCATGTGCCAACGCAGCTGCCGCTGCAGCTGGTCAGCTGCCGGTATGAGCATGGCAGTGCATGCCAGATGCTGACTGACCGGCCCTAGGCTGGTGCATTCTGCAAGAGAGGGTTGAAAACGCGTATTCATCAACTTCTGCGTGACATGCTGCAAGCAGGCTATCGTAGGTGGCCAAAAAACAATCTCATCCACCGCATGGTTCGTCACTCAGGTGTGCGCGTTCACAGATATTGGTGTGACTAAACACTTTCACAAATCGACCCACGAACGACACTGGCAATGGTTGCAGCAGCAGTGGTGGGCGCCCAGCAGGTAACGTGTTATGTCAGATCATTGCGAGATCCAGAGCACTCATGTATGGTAATGCCCCTCGACACGTCCATTGCGTGCCTAAATCATCCCTGTTGTATCCTCTCTCCAGCACCGACACAAGCAAAAATGCAGAGCAGGATGTTGCAGCAGAGCAGGTCAGCACCGCCCGCACAAGCATACATATATACTGGATCTAGAAAATTGATCCTGTTGAGATGCCAATGGGCGACCTAGATCGGGATGGCCGACTTCTGAACTCCACCCTGTTGCTGCTCGATGCAGGGCGACCCGCCCCGCGGTGCGTGCTCGCCCCAGGACCTGCAGGGTGCTTGCCAGCGCCACTGCAACAAAGACAGTGAAGATTGGTGAGTCTCTGACAGCTGCTGCATGCCAGGCACGGTTGCTGCTGTCCTCCCTGGCCTGCCTGCTCACAGTGGCACTTGCGGCAATTCTCACTTGCAGGCACCCGTGGCAGCCCTCTGGCTCTGGCACAGGCCTACCTCACTCGTGACCTGCTGAAGGTGTGCAAGCTTCACAAATAGCAGCAGCTTGCCAAAGGACATACACGCCAGCTTCTTTCCAGCATTGCGCAATGGCAGCGTGGGACAGCACGGTGCACTGCTACAGCAGTGCGGCGCAGCAGCACGGCAAGGGCACTCCGTGCCAAGCACTGCCTGGGACAGGGTTAGCAACAAGCAATTGCAGATGGCGAAATAGGCTGCTGTGCTTAACTGTGATGTGCATGGATATGGCCAGCTGTGTGAAAGCTGAAGCGTCATCAAGTGTCAGTCGCCAGCAGCATGACAGTAACAGTTGTTCAGATGCTGCTGCGTAGCATGTGCCTGAGAATGGCCTGTTGGTATCAGCGCGGCACAGCTCGGCTACCGGGCCATTGTGGTGTCACATAGGGATGACAGGCAGCTGCTCACACATGGCAGGCATTGGCTTGGCGTGACAGCACTGCAGGAAACTGTCACACTGCTGCTGTACCACACCTGTAGCCTGTTCATTCACATGCGCAGAGGAGCGCATCGGCTGCCTGGGTGGTGACATGGTGTTCAGCTCTGCATGACTGCCAATGCCCCGTGTCATGTAGCTGCTGCACCTCCCGTCACTTGGTGCTGTGGAGCCGTGCCCACCCTGTTGTGTCCATGCCCTCCCCACTGCCCAACCTCGCTTCACACCCGCAGAAAAACTTTGCTGAGCTGGCCGAGGAGGGTGCGCTGGAGATTGTGATCATCAAGACCACCGGCGACAAGGTACTCAACCAGCCGCTGGCAGACATCGGCGGCAAGGGCCTGTTCACAAAGGAGATTGATGAGGCGCTGCTGGACGGCCGCATCGACATTGCAGTGCACTCCATGAAGGTGGGCGCCTGATGGCGGCATGTGCTGCAGCCCGCTGTGATGCCGGTGTTTGCCACGCTGCGTTGACGTCTCAATGCACCCAACAAAAGCGGGGCATGCACTGCTGCGCCACTGGGTTGCCGAGCTCCATGTAGGCTGCTTGGTTGCTTTGTGGCTGAGGCATGTCGCGGCTTCGTGTGGTGCTCAACCACCCTGCCCTCCACCGACCTATCCCCTGCTGACACTCTCCGCAGCCGTCTTCCTGCAAGCACATGCCTGTATGTGTCTCCTATGTCGGTCTACCAATGTCATTCGCATCTGTCTTACCCCGCAGGATGTGCCCACCTACCTGCCGGAGGGCACCGTGCTGCCCTGCAACCTGCCGCGCGAGGACGTGCGCGACGTGTTCATCAGCCCGGTGGCCAAAGACCTGGCCGAGCTGCCTGAGGGCGCAGTGGTGGGCAGCGCCAGCCTGCGGCGCCAGGCCCAGCTGCTGGCCAAGTACCCACACCTCAAGGTGAGGGGTGGTGGGGCTGCAGGGGCAGAGGTTGGTGCACTGGTGTGGCTGTGGGGTCGGAGGAGGGAGCCGGCAGGGGCAGCTTGACAGATGTGTTCAGCAAGGTGGCAACGCGGCCTCGCTGAGCGGCTGCTCCTCCCCGGGGCCGGGCCAGGCACAGCTGCGAGCGAGCATGATGCTCAGGCCAGGCTGGTGCACCAGTGAAAGTGTTCTAAGCTTGGGATGACTGTCAATCACACCGTCCCAGCTCTGCTGCTCAGCAAACTGGCGCTGCCACAGGTTTGTGGCGTGGATTGAACAAAGTACAAGTAGCTCTGACCTTTGCTGCCTCTTGTGCACGGCCATAATGTCGCTGTTGCGTTTTTGGCAGGTTGTGAACTTCCGCGGCAACGTGCAGACGCGCCTGCGCAAGCTGCAGGAGGGCGAGTGCAGCGCCACACTGCTGGCCCTGGCTGGCCTGAAGCGCCTGGACATGACGCAGCACATCACCAAGATCATGGAGATTGAGGACATGCTGCCAGCTGTGGCTCAAGGCGCCATCGGCATTGCATGCAGGTGAGGCCGCAGCACTTGCTGGCAGCGCTGCTGCAGCGCACGCTAGGACATGCACTGGAAGCTCGGGTCGTCAGCCCTTGCACTGTTGCAGTGGCATCGCTCAATGTCGGCGAGTGCGGGTGCTTCATCAACTGACAGGGGACAGCTGCATTCAGGCACGCCTGCATGTGCGGCGGTCTTTGTGATGGTATGTGCTGCTGTTGATCTGCCACAACCCACACGTCTGATGCAACTCGCGCCAATCCCACGCCATGCATCTGGCTGCTTGCGCTGCATGCACAGCCGCTGACTGCTGCTGACTCATCACAACCGTCCACCCCTGATGGTGTGCCTGCAGGACAAATGACGAGCCGTCTGCCAAGTACCTTGCAGGCCTCAATCACGAGGACACTCGCGTGGCAGTGGTGACTGAGCGGGCTTTCCTGGCAGCGCTGGACGGCAGCTGCAGGACACCCATTGCAGGTGCGTGCTGCAGGGCTAGCAAGCACCCTGATCTCAGTGCTCATCTGGAGTTTTTGGGGTGTGTTCGGCCGCCCGTCATGCGGCGTGTAGATGGTGTACACCCTCATGCGCTTGTGCAAGCCCAACACCTTGGCCACTGCAAAGCCGAACACACTGCAATGTTATGCGGCATGAAGGGTGCGACTAATAGCCCTGCAGAGCATGCCAGTAAAAGACCATGCAAAATTGGGGCCTTGTGCGTTGCCATTGCTGTCCCAACAGCTGACAAACCGTGCTCCGCCTCCCATTTGTTTGCATTTGGTAGGCTATGCATTCCGCGGCGATGACAACCAGCTTCACTTCACGGGTCTGGTTGCCAGCACAGACGGCAAGAAGATCTATCAGACCAGCAGAACCGGCAGCTTTGACGCAGCGACTGGCGAGAAGCTGGGCCGGGAAGCAGGCGAGGAGCTCAAGGCGCAGGCAGGCCCTGAGTTCTTTGTGTGGTAGATTGTTTATGGTGTATTTGTAACATTGTCATGATGTTCAACGACAGTGTCACTGTTGTTAGGGGTGTGTAGTGCTGCAGCAGCACAGGGCCTGATGTGGGGCTTCAGGCCTTGTTTCGTTGCTTTTGCTGCTGCTGTGGGGTTGACGCGAAGCAGGTGGCAGGGCTTGGGTTGCAGCGTTCTGAAGGGTAACTAGGGGTTGACTCGGGGCATTTCATGTGATGGCAGGCAGGTTCAGGGCATGGGTTGGCGGCTGGATGGGGCTGTAGCTTTGCTGACTTGACAGGCACGTTATGCCGCTGCTGCAGCAGCAGTGGGGCAAGCGGTTGGCTGTGCACACTACTACGGTTTCAAGGTGTTGAGCAGTTGGCAGCAGACGCTTACTCAAGCAGGAAGCTGCTGGTGCAGCTGCCAACTGTCATCTTTTTCACAGCACGCTGGAGCATGCATACAGAGGGCAGCAGCTAATTCTGGTCACGCCACGCTTAGCCGGTTCGCAACGGCTGGCTGGTACACATTCACGGGCTTCGCATGTAATGCAAGCATGCAAGCACATCATGCTTGCGCATCCACAGCCATTCCTTGTTGTTGTGGCAGCGTCATGGAGCACGCAGCTCTCTGTTTGGCGGATGTTCCCGTCGTGTAACATCCAAACTGTGTTTGCAAAAATTTGGGCAAGTCCTGCAGTGCTTTACGCACAACATGAAGCTTGCTGTGTGTCAAGTTCTCTCTTGTTATTGAGTTGTGTTTTGGTCATGTTGTTTAGGGGTGACGCGTGCATTGTGTGGCTCACATGAGCTCATGAGAGTGACTTGAGGGTTCATCAGCAAGGAATGCGTGTTGTGCACTGCAGCGTGAAATGTAACCCTTATGCCGTTGCGTCAGCAGCTTTCTGCAAAATAACTCATATTGATGAGCAGGAGAATGTTTTAAGTAAATAAGAGCTTCTGCTAGCACATCATGAGGCAATGTATGTGCAGGCCTGTCATGTCACGCCGATTCACACTGAAGGTGGTGGTGCACGGCAGTTCAATCATGGTGAGCGGGGGCGCCGATTCAGCCATGTGACTGATTCACAAGTACTGTGCTTTGCAACCGTTGGTGCCGTCCTGCCACCCGTGGTACGGTGCTGTCCTGCCACCCGTAACTTAGACTGAAAGTTGACCTTCTTGCGGTGACAAATTGCTTTGCTGCATTTTATTCTGTAATACATGTCTTCTTGCAACGCTTTCAAGTCAGGGACTGGTCTAGCCATCCTGTGGAGTACAGTCGCCACCGTAAAGTACGGTCGTGCTGCTGCACCGCCAGGACAGACCCTGTAGACCGCATGCTCGTTCGACCTGGTTATAACTTGTTTCGAGGAAAATACGCGTACCAAGATACCAATGCAGGTACCTGCGCTGCGCAGCCTTCGCATGTGCCTGTCATGAATTTAAGAAAGCGATCAAAAGCTTTGACGCCTCACAAGGTTGCTCAGATGATAATATACCTACTTATCACAGGGCAGTCCCGCAATCAGCTCAGCTACACTTGCAGTGGTGGCCTGTGCTGAATGACGTCGTACCAAGTGTTCTCGGCGGTGACGCTGCAACTTCCGCACGTAGCGAAGTATTACAAGGCAGAAAAAGTTGCAGATGTCGATCTGCTGAGCAAGCTGTGCACAGAACGTCAGCAGCTGGCCGGCACGAACAAGCAGCAGGACGAGCAGCAGCAGCAGCAGCAGCAGCAGCAGCCAGCCAGCAGCAGCAGCAGCAGCAGCAGCAGCAGCAGCAGCAGCAGCACGAGCCACCATGCGATCATGCAGCAGGAGACTGTTAATCAGAGTTTCCTGCTCATCAATCAGCTTGCTTTGTTCGGGGCTGATTACTTCAAGGCACAGGTGCGGGCATGCAAACATCGTCCTGGGCCTGTGCTGCGCCACCGACGGTGCTGCTGTGTCTGGCAGCACCTGTTGTCTCTGCCAAACTAGAGTGGCAAGGCAGGTGTGAGCTTGCATGTATCTGCTCCAACACGGTCGGCTTTAGTGTGCAGCAACCTTGTCGACATTATTAATGTTGATGCGTGCATGGTACTGCAGGCCCAGCAGGCCTGGGCCCCAAGCGGTGCAGATGACGCTGCACGGAGTGAAGCAACAGCAACAGCAGGCAGGCGCCCCCAGCTGCACCTGACCATTGACAAGGTAGAACAGCTGCCAGCAGCTGAGGCAGTCGTAGCAGCGCTGTATGGTGTGCCGAATGGGCTGCGCGACCTGGAGTTGCCGCAGCTGGTGGATGCAGTCGTGATCGCTGACAGGATAGGTGCACCAGCAGTTGTTGAGCAGGCAGCGCTGGATCTTACTTTCGCAGTGTCGGCAAAGAGCTTAACGCTGGTCCTGGAGGCACTGTCTGCTCTGCCAGCCTGGCCAGCCTGCCTGCAGCCAGTCCTGCTGCCCGTGCTGCAGCGTGCAAACCTGCCAGATATGCCAGCAGCAGATGTCAGCAGGGTGCTGTGCATGCTGCTGGCTGTGCTGGGGGATGTCGAAGCAGCCTGGGCAGACAGACAGCTCCAGGAGCTGCTGCTGGCGCTGCCGCTGCCAGCGCTGCAGCTCCTGCTCAGCTCAGACCGGCTGCGTGTGGCGTCAGAGGACACGGTGCTGTACACCGCCAGCAAGTACGTGGCAGCGCAGCAAGAAGGGGGCAAAAGAATCGCAGCGCAGGCGGCATTGGCGCCGCTGGTGCGTGCACCACACCTCTCTGGTTTCTGCCTGGCAGGCCGAACGTTCCGCAGCGGTGCTGACCTGCTTGTTGAGTGGTTAGTGTGCACAGCTGAAGCTGCTAGCTTCACATAAGCTGGCTGTTAGGGGCCCGGCACATCCTCGCTACAGACGGTGTGCGGCTGCAGTGGCGGCTGCCAGTCGAGCAGCTGGCGCAGGCCTGCAGGGACAGCTTTGCAGGGAACAAGGCAGTAGTGTTGCACAGCCCCAGCAGCCCTTCTATGGGGGGGTCATCATGGGAGCTGCAGCTGGCGTGCCAGCAACAGGAGAGGGTTGGTGCCCGAGGTACGCTGGTTGGGGTGTGTGCATCGGCAAAAGAGGCGCCAGCAGGTGTGTTCCGTGTGTTTTAATGCACGTTGACCAGCTGTGGCACCAGCTGGCAGATCCCCTGCTGTGGTGATCTTGATTGAAGGGGTCGGGCACGATAGCAGCTTCAAAATAGAACCCATGGTGGAGCGATGGTTGGGAGAGGCAGCCTGGAGGACCAAGGGCTTGCCGGTGTCAGGGGAGCTGGAGCTGAACCTGCACATGCACATGCACAGCGTGGGCGCTTGAGCGATGCGAGACAGTTCAGCCATGGTGTTGTGGCCTCATTCTAGCAATGTGAGTGCTGCAACTGGGTACAATTACGACAAACCCTCACGTGCGGAACGAAACGATGGCTAGCTGGGCTATTGCCTGAGGCAGGTTCAGTCCTGTACTGTATAGTGTTGTACTGTATAGTACTGTTTTGTATTGCAATCGTTGCTGAGTGGTTTGACATTGTGTGCTTCTCTGCAACCCTTTCCACTGAGTGATGTATGAGGCTTGCACCAGTGGCTTCCCTAGGCAATCATGCCTACAAGTGAGGGCGCAGTTTCCGGCTGTATGATTTGGACCGGCTGTACAGGGTCGCTTGAGCTAAACTTGAGTGATCAATGACGTTTGAAGGTTAACTTTACAAGGGTCGCTTGAGCTAAACTTGAGTGATCAATGACGTTTAAAGGTTAACTTTACATGAATGATGACTTCTTTTGCACGTACAGAGACTTCAGTTCGGGAAATAGCTGTTGGGGCCAGCCGGGCACTGGACACATTTTCGGCTGTCGCTGGGCCTGGCCGCTACAGCCTATTACTGTCAGCTCGCGCATTACAAAAACATTGCTTTTTTGTAGGAATGTCTATGCCGCGTCCTGGGCGAGCAGTAAGATCGACACTGAAAATGCCACTAGTGACAGCACCAGAACCTGCTGCTTACCAACGCCCCAGTTGAAATGTGGCAGGGACTGCATAGCAGCTTCAGAAATGTATCAATCTAAGTACCATGGTGCGTTTTGGACCAACTCTACACCTTGAACCACACTTGTCAAAGAGTGGCAATGTTGAACGTGCGACGCGTGACAGGCCGAAACAGCAAGTTTTCGAACGTGCACCATTGGCCTGTCAAACTCATTTCAATTATTTTATACACCAAATATAACATATCCCAGTAGGTATTTGATCCTGTAGTCGCGTGTGCCGCCCAGGTGGGCCCTCAGCCGGTTTAATGTCCGGCCGGTAATTGTGCCTCCACTTGTACTGTAAATGCACTTGCAACCATATAACAGATGGTGATGCAGCTATGTTGTGTGTCTGCATTGGCTTGACAACTATGGTTCTCGATGTATTCTGCGGAGTTGTTCACCAGCATTGTCAGATGTCAGTTTGCCACGCAGAGGGGGTGGAGGTGCAGGCCTGCCTGCCTGGGCAGGTGAGCTGACGCAGCAAGTTGAAGCACGACTATGCACTGCTGGTGCGTTCGCACTGCACTTGTATTTTGAAGTTTGTCAATCCTCGGGCACGGTGTCGCAGCGGCGGATTTGATCGTTTGTGAGGTCATTACATTTAAGGACGAGTCGGATCATTGGACAATTAGCATTGCCTTGCCCCGTCACCCTGACCCGGCGCACCCACCACACCATGATTGTGTTCTTTTGTAAAAGAAACAACAACACCTTATTAAGGTTTATGACGCTGTTGCTTTGCACCCGCCTGCTTCAGCACACCTCTGCTGACTAAGCAGCAGGCAGTACAGGGGACACCTGTCAGCGAAAGCAACGGCTTGGAACAGCCGTCTTGAAGCATTAATCCTTGGTGCTGCCTGATGTAACTGATTAGGCTAAGGTACTAGGTTGTCGGGAACGACGAACTGATGGGAGGCCTGCGAGAAATCAACGTCAGTGGGTTATGCCTATACAAGGCAGGAGATCAGCCCGGCCCGATCTATTCAACCACTGAATACTTTGACACCTGTTCTTACCAGTGGTAACAATCTTTCTGTGTGTATTGTTCCTCTGCTCCAAGTGCCTCCACAAGAGGACAACTGTTGGCTAAGAATAATAATAATATTAATTCCTGTAAGGGGATAGGCGGATCGCCATACGGCGACTCGGACCTGGCACAATGCAACTGGGGCACGTAGCGCGGTACTTCAAGCAAGGGGAGTTCTCGGATGTGGATCTCGAGATTAAGCTCCTTGAGCCGCCAAGCCGCACTGCTTATGGTGGCCTACCAGCAAAGCGTGCCAAACATGCAGCAGATGAAGGCAGAGTACTGGCCCAGTTCCCAGCTCACCGGCTGGTGCTCGCTGGCATCGAATACTTCAAAGCACAAGTAAGCTCAGGACGTGCTGTATGGTAGGGCTGCTGCTGTTGATTACACCAATGCACCAAATCTGAGGGAAGTACATCAGCAAATGCACGACAGCTGCAGCAGGCTTGGCACGTTGTTGCTCCATAGTGCCGCACTCGGCTCTCCAGCCATGCTGGTCAGACCTGCTGCACTTCTGCACTGCCGCCTTTGAAGATCAATCGACTTTGTGGGGACAAAATTTGTGGACATGTGGGATGCATACAGCAGTGACAGTGGATGTTATAACAAGCTGCAATGCCTTGTTTGGCGCAGCCACTGCTTGCAAGAGCATGATGCTGCCTGCAGTGTTCCTTGAGAGCAACGGCCACCGTTGCATTGTTTGTGTTACACCAAGAGTCGTGCTCAAGTCGCTGGGCTTGCGCATGAAGTGCATTCAAAACTTCACATGTGGTGCAGGTGCAGGCTTGGGCGCCTTGCAATGCCAGCTGCAGTGACGCTGCCGCAGAGACGTCCTCTGCAGCATGCAGCCGTGCAAAGCTGCAGCTGACCATTGACAGTGCAGGGCAGCTGCCAGCAGCAGAAGCAGTCATAGCAGCAATGTACGGCTTGCAAAATGCACTCAGCTGCTTGGAGCAGAGGCAGCTGGTAGACGCAGCAGTCGTAGCAGACAGAATTGGGGCAGCAGGCGCTGCTGAGCAGGCAGTGCATGGACTCAAAGCAGTTGCAGAGCAGCCCATTGGCCTTTCAGCAGCAGCGCTTGAAGCGCTGGCAAGTTTAGTGGCTTGGCCCACGTGCTTGCAGGCGCTGCTGCTGCCAGTTGTTGCGCGCGCTCCCTGCTGCACTGCACGAAAGGTGGATGTGACAAACTATGACATGGTAGAAACAGTTGCATCGATTGCAGCTGCAGACACGGGCGGCAGGCTGCAGAGCATGCTGCTGGCGGTGCTGGGGGACCTGGAGGCGGTGTGGAGGGACAGCCAGCTGCAGGAGCTGCTGCAGCAGCTGCCGCTGCCAGCAATGCAGCTGCTGCTCAGCTCAGATAAGCTACGAGTGGCGTCACAGGACACAGTGCTCTACACAATTAATGTGTATGTTGTGAAACAGCGTGCATGGCCTGCTGGGGCACCTCCTGCTCAACAGCAGTCCGCTGCAACCGCAGCAACAGCAGCAACGATAGCTCTGGCACCGCTCGTACGAGCCCAACACCTCTCACGCTTTGCTCTATCATGCCACCAAGCAGCGCTGCAGGCACCTGGCAGTGGCAGCCGGCCGCAGCCGCTGCATGCGTACAGTGAGCAGGTGAGGCTGCTTGCATCCTACAAGCTGCTGACAGCTGGCGATGGCGTGCCAGCAGATGTGCTTGTCAGCAGCGGTGCACCGCCGTCTTGGTGGTTGGGCAAGAGGCAGATCAGGGATATCAATGCTGTGCGGCTGGTGTGGCGGCTACCGGTAGAGCGGCTGACACAGGCCTGCAGGGACAGCTTTTCAGGAGACAGACGGGTGCTGCTGATCAGCGACAAGCAAAGCCCTCCAGTGGGGGGCGTAGCCTGGAACATGCAGCTGGACTGCAGGCAGCTGGCAACAAATGGAGAGTGTGGCACAGTGATCGGGCTGTATGCGACGCCAGCTCTGGCCACAGGCAACTGCAGCGTGTTTTGTGTCTTCCAGTGCACTCTATCTGGTGGAGTCATACGCAGCAGGGTTTGCTGCCCCGGCTCCCTGCATGGCGGTGGTCACTGGGACTTTTTCAGGCTGTCGAGGCCTATTCTGCTGGTGGCGGCTGGGACGAGGCAGCCTGGGCTGCCAAGGGCCTGCCCACAGCAGGGGAGCTGGAGCTGAGCCTGCACATGCACAGCGTGGGGGCTTGAGCAGGGCAGCCAGCCCGGCAGGGCGACTCATTACTGCTGGAAGTCATGTCAGGTTTTCGTTGGCAGGTCACTAGGTTGACAAAGGTATGTGACTGTTACCAACAGTCATCCTAGTAGGATGGCGGGTGTGAGCGAGTCTACATATCTAGTGGCATTGCAGCGGCATGCCCATGGATGCTGCAGATGGCTTGGAGTTTTTGCTTTGCATGTTCAGCGTGCGTTCGGCCTGTGGAGTTTACAGCAGTGCGCTATTGCTGTGCGCTGCTGTAGGGTTGTTTCATTTTTGCACCCATGCTCAGACAAGGCACCCCAAAGCATAGGCCTTCAGCCATCGCAGCATGGCATGGCACACTGTTGGCTGTTCTTCGTTGGTGTTTTGATGGGTGGCGCTTCGATGCCTGCCTGTCTGCAGTCGGTGCTGTTACCACCGCTGTACTGCATCTGCGTGCCCCTGTCTGCATGCTTTTGCTGTAGGTGTTTTCTTGCAAGATTGTGGACAGTTGTGCTTCTCCTTGCTTGCTTACATGCCAATCTCAGCTTGTGCCTCATTCTTCCCTTGGGGGAGGGGAGGATAGCTAGGCTACCACACGCTGGCACTGAGCAGACGTTACAGTGTGAACCTGAGCCTGAGGCAATACCATTGCCCAGGCTGGGCGGATTACAGCTGTTGTGCAAGCCTTATGCTGAGTCAGCGTAGCAGTCACAGTCTGATGCCGAATCGGTAGCAATTAAAAGGTTGGAGACCAACAATATATATGTTGCGGCACTGCGGTTCAGGCGCTTGCGAATGGTGTGGCCGTCTAATGCCACCAGGTACAATTCCAGTAAGACAGCACACCTGTGTCATGTGCGCAGCACTCCAGCTGCTGTTCTTAGGTGGTACCTGCGTCTAAACAGTACTTAGTTGCGCTGTTTCTTTTTTGTGAAACACGCATAGTGGACATGCAAGCAAGCATAAAGGCAGGCTTATATATGCAGGTGAGGAAGCATTGGACCAGGTGCCCCTGGTGTCATCACACCGCAGATCACCGCGTGACGTCCGGTTCTGCACGAGCAAAACTAGCATGCTTGCTGTATACATCCACAGGTCACGCTAAATCTTCAGCTGCTCTGGTTAAAGTGCAGCGCTTGTTAATGTGACCCAAGCAGTACCAAGCAATACCACCGTCGATCATTTCATCCGCGTGCATTGTCCTGTAAGACTGGAATGAATGGTTGGGAAGGCTGGGATTCACGCAAAGGCCTCAGCTGCCTGCGAGCCTGGCTTAGGATCTACGCCGTGGTTCCACGTACAGCACGTGAGCCAGCTTCACTGATTGGAGAACTATGCTGTTTGCTGGTGGATCTTTGACTGTGGAAAACACTCACCAGCGGTCCTGGTGTGGGGAGTGAGGTGAGACAGCTGTCTGCTGACAGCAGCAGCTGCTGCACTATTTGAAAGGCAACATGCATGGCTTGACTCTCAGCTGTCGTCCTGCACGTTCATGCGCTGCAAAAAAAAATTCATAGTGCACAAATTCAGCAGCCGACAGCTGTGCACAGGACACTCAGCAGCAGCAAAGTTCAACAGCACTCGCACAGCTCTACTGATGCACTTGCACTTGCAGGTTGTAGCACTAGCAGGACAAAAGGCCGCATCGCGCACCAGTTGCATTTAGTACTCAACTGGTGTGTTGCTGCGCTGGTTTTGTTCAGTGCACAGGCAGGGTTATGAACAGCAAGGTTGCAGGGGCAGCAGGCTGGGGGTTGCACACTACAGTTGCTGACAACGGGAGTTTCCAGTTGTCTTCAGCGCTTCAAACCGCCTTCATCAGCAGCAGGTCCAGCAGCAGCGAGTAACAAGCAAGGGTTGTGGGAGGAGCTGCCCTGCGCACTGCAGGCCAAGCGAGGCACGTGTCCAGCGCTGCTGCCAGCAGTACTAGCCATAACAGCGCAGGCAGCAGCAGCAGACACAGCAGCCATGCACTCAGACGCAACACGTGCGGCTTTCACGCTGTCGCTCATCCACCAGCGGCGGGACGCGCGCCGCATGACAGCAGTGGCCGCCCTGCAGTCGGGGCACAGCGTGTTCCTGGGCCTGGACAACGGGGTGCTGGAGGAGCACCGCTGCGTCCCTGCAAGCGCGGCCGGGGCGCTGCCGCCCGCCGTTGCAGCCGCAGCGGGCGGCATGCTGCTGCTGCGCCTGCTCGCGGAGAAGCGGGTGTTCAGCAAGGCCGCGGTGGCGGCGATTTGCCCCGTTGAAGCAGCGGCGCGGCTGGTGTGCATGTCTGACGAGGGCCAGGTGCGGCGGCGGGCGCTGCCCAAGCCAGCAGCAGCTGCAACACAGCGCGGCAGCCTAGAGCATGGTTGACATGCTGTACCACACAGCATGGAAACTGGAGGCTGCAGGTGTACGAGCGTACTTTGCACGTGGGGCGGCAGCATGTGCAGCCCGCAGCCATGCGAAGAGCCTAGCTGAGACTCCCTAGCTGGCCAACAGCGAGGGCAGGAGCAGTGCCGTCATTCCTGGTTCATCCCCAAAGAAGTAGTAGCATGTGAAGGAGTGGCCCAGCAGGCTGACTAGGATAAGGATTATGGCGCCGAGAAGCCAGCCTGGCCAGCGATGCGGCCGTTGCAGACAGCAGCCTCGCGCCTGCCTCCTGCAGCTGTATGCCATGGCAGCGTGGCAGGTACAGACTAGCAGGGGTCCAGCGGCACACTGAGACAGCATGCAATGCAACGCAGCAGCCCTGGCCTGGCATGCAGCAGCACGCCCCAGCAGTTGGGCGAAGCACAGCACAGTACGTCACACGGCAGCAGCAGCCATCAGGTTTGTCAAGCGCGCAGCGCTGCACTGCTGCTCACTGGCACGCCTCCTGCTGCCAGCCTTCCAGCGCCCAGCCGCTCGCCCAAATCCGCATCGCCAACAGCATTTGCCACCGCTCGCGTCACCGCTGCCGCAGGTAGCGCTGGTGTCGCTGGAGGAGTTTGCGGTGGCGCCCCTGCCAGCAGCGCGTGGCGCTGGCGCGCTGGCGGTGCAGCACAGCGTCGGGCTGCCGGTGCTGCTGGCGGTCGCGGTGCGTGCGGGCAAGGGGCGCAGCAAGGTGCTGGTGTTCAACGTGCTGCCTGGCGCCAACCTGAGCAGCCACCAGCCCGCGGTGCTGCTCGCACAGGTGCGGCAGGGCCGCAGCCGCTGCCAGCTGGCAGCTGATATTCCGCCTTTTTCATTTGGGATGATGCAGGAGTGCCTGTTACCCAGCTGGCCGTGTTGCTGGGGGCATCGGCCGCGTGGCAGTACTATGGCGTCCTTGGCTTCCAGCTGCGTGGCCAGCACGCCTCACCACTTGCGCACTGTTGTCTCGACCCACTGGGCACTCCTGCCGAGGCTGGGCCGGTGCACAGCGTTTGACACCTGATCCCCTGGTGGCCCACCTTGCTGACTGCTGCCCGACTTGCTGGCTGCTCTCAGGTGGCGCTGCCAGAGGCAGTGCTGGGCCTCGCGTGGGCCGGCAGGTCCCTACTGTTGGCGGTGCCGGGCGGCTACCGCGCTCTCCACCCAACGTGACTCACCGCCAACCCAGCAGCAGCAGCAGCAGCAGCAGGCGACAGGCTACCAGCTGGTGGTGCTGGCTGATCACCTGGCGAGCATCCAGCCGCTGCTGGGGTGCATCCCAGAGCAGGGGCTGGGGCTGCTGCTGTGGGAGGGGCACATGGTGCTGGTCACGGACGCTTCTGGTGGGTGTATGCAGCCGCATGCCTGGCGGGCGCCCTGTGTGTGTGCTTGTTGCGGCTGTTAGCTGGTGCCTGTGCTGCAGCTGACGGGCCAAGCCTCGAATGTTTGGTGCATCTGCAGCTGAGGCATGCGCCCGCGTCTGACCTCTGCTGCTGCAGACGGGGTGTCCCGAGGACTTGCGAATCAAGCGGTGCTTGCGACTGATCAAGTGCGCAGCGTGCAAGGGCTGCTGGCTGGACCCCTCTGCACACACGCACTTTCGTGCAGCGGGGCCGCCTTTGGAGTCACTTCCTCCCTCCCTCACTGTCTTTTCTTCCACACTCCTTCCCTCGCTCCCTTCCTTTGTCGCTCACTCACTCACTCACTCACTCACTCACTCATTTTTGTCTCATTATTCTGAGTTTGCTTCTCCCCAGCGCTTCCGTGTGCTGTGCCACCCGTGTGCTGCAGGTGCTGCCGTGCGCGAGCCGCTGCAGCTGCCCATGCAGCCGCTCGCGCTGTCGGCGGCGGGGACATTTGTCGTCGCCCTCTGCGACGACGGCGTGCACGTATTCGACCACACGCGCAGCAGCAGGGAGGTGCAGCACATCGACTTTGACCACGACGACGCCTACGTGCGGCTGACGGGGCGGCTGCCCGCAGCGTCCGACGCGGGCGGCAGGTGCATCTGCCTGGCGACCAGCAGCCAGGTGCTGCGGCTGGAGCCGATCGCGATAGAGCGGCAGGTGCGGCTGGGTGTCACTGCTTCTGCACTGCTTGGCTGTCAGCCGTCATCTGTAGTTGTGCACCCTGCCGACTGCTCGTCCAAAAGGAATAGCGCACGCCGAGCCGGCCGATCATGTGGTGAAGCGTAACGCTGCAGTCTTGGCCAGCCCACACTGCGCCGCTGCGGGGTGTCCTGCAGGTCCGTGAGCTGCTCAAGCGCAAGAGGTTCGACCAAGCACTGGAGCTCATCCGCAACACAGCAGCAGAAGCAGCAGCAGCAGCAGCAGCAGCAGCAGGTGACGGCGGCTCGCGCCCAGCGTCCCCGTACCTCCCACACCAACAGCAGCAGCTGGCGTCATCCACACTGCTGGCCACACCAGGCACGCCGTCATTTGATGTCACAGCAGCAGCAGCAGTAGCAGCAAGGCAACCTTCGTGGCACCAGGTTGCATTTGCTCAGGCTGGGCTGCTGCTGCTGTTGGAGTGCGAGTGGGAGGCTGCGCTGGCAGTGCTGGAGGAGCTGGATGTGGCGACATGGCAGCCCTGTCAGCTGTTTGGCCTGTTTCCGGAGGTGACAGCCAGGTGAGGGGCGTGGTGAGAGCTGTGACACGAAAGGCCAAAGGGCGTGTGAGAGCCAAGCACAGGGGTGGTTGGCAGCTTGTGACCCCAATGGTGGCACGCAAGTGATTGGCCAACAGATACCTGATGAGAGTAACTGCTGAAGAACGCAAGGGAGGGAGGCGCGGTGATGGGCTGAGCACAAGGGTCTTGCAGCTGCTGTTGTTGCTTGCAGCAACAGTGCATTCCCCAGTGCTGCAGGCTGCCGTCCTTGCATGCCTTGACAACTCAATCCTTCCTGTCATTCCTCAAATGCTTTGTGTCAACTATGGGTTATGTGCTGCCAGGTGGCTGCCCAGCGTTCCATCAAGGTCTACTGGGGCCTGCACGGCAGCAGCTGCCGGAGCTGACTCAGCTAGTTGCTGACATGCTGGAGCTGCGAGCAGCCACAGCACCTGTTCGGCAGCAGCAGCAGCAGCAGGGGCATGAGGGCCTTGGATGTCTTCTCCCCGCACCAGCCAGCAGCAGTCGCCTGGAAGCCGCAGCAGCAGCGGCCGACACCCACACCCGAGCAGTAGCGGCAGCAGCAGCAGCCACAACAGCAGCTCATATGCTGCCGAGGTTCAGGGCTTGGTCCTGAGTGCCAAAACCGCAATCGCGGGGTACTTGGGCAGAGTTCGAGGCCGGCCGGGGTTGTGCTGCCCGACGGCGTCGACACGCTGCTGCTGCAGCTGCTCTGTGACGTCAGCGATGCGGCCGGCGTTGAGGCGCTGCTGAGTGGGGTGCATGCAGCTGTGCCGGGCGCTGCTGCTGCTGCTTTGAGGGGGGCCAGGCGGTGGCATGGCCTGGCGCTGCTGCAGATGAACGGGGGACAGCCGCAGCAGGCGCTGCAGACGTGGCAGGTGCGCAGCGAAACTGTCAACGGCGTGGTGACTGCAGGATGCCTTCTTATTTCTCAGTTTGTGCAACGTTGCATGCTGGCGGCCTTTCTTCATGCCTGTGCATGCACCAGCAGTCGGTCGGCATGCCGCGTTGAGAGGCGGCTGCTGCTGACTGTGCACCAGACACCGCCGCTGCACAACGCGCCAAGCTGCGGCCTCAGCCGCATGGCCGCCACGTTCGCCATGCTCAAGTGTGATGCCCTGTATGTTACGCAGGCGCTTGCAGCAGGCAGCTCACGGAGAGCCCCAGCAGCACCGGAGCCGTGGCAGATGCAGACGACGATGCAGCAGCAGTGGCAGTGGCAGCGGCGGCGGCAGCCATGGCGGCAGGCCCCGAAGTAGCACCGCTGGCGCTGCTGCTGGGCGACCACAGCAGCAGCAGCAGCAGCAGCAGCAGCAGCGGCAGTGACAGCCGTGGCGGCTTCCTGCGGTGGCTGTTGGTGACGGATGCTGCTGCCAGCCTGGCAGTTCTGGAGGCACGCGATGACCTGGAGCCGGCTGCAGTGCTGCAGTTGTTGGAAGGTGGGCGCTGCAGCGGCTGTGTACCTTCTGTATGTGTGCACGTGCATATGTGTATATAAAGGCTGGCGCGGGTGCTGAGAAGCAGTTGCTTGCCTGTGCTTTGGTGGGTTGTATGTTTGCACAGCTGGCTGTGCAAATGGTGCTGCAGACATCGACCTGAGCCGTTGCTTCCGGTTGTGACCAATACTGGTGGAGGTGTGGATGATCCAATCTGACTGTCTGCACCGTGCTGTGCTGGGGTGGGCTGGGCCCTGCTCCCGTGTTGTGGTGACTGGACAGGCCTCACTCACTGACGGACTGCGCCGTGCTGTGCTGGGGTGGGCTGTGCCCTGCAGAGGCTGCAGGCATCCACCTGCGTCATTGCTTTAGGTTGTAGCTGATAGAGCCTGGATACACTGAAGGACCGTGTCGTGCTGCGTGTTGGCCGGCTGTGCCCTGCAGAAGCTGCAGACACCGACCTGCGCTGGCAATACCTGTACCACCAAGTGCACCACAGTGGCAGCAGCGCGGCACCCCTGCACACACAGCTGGCCACGGTGCTGCTGGCGGCACTGGCAGCACACATTGCAGGCAGCAGCAGCAGCAGCAGCAGCAGGGGTGGGGAAGCAGCCGGTGCAGGCTCGAGCAACGTCGGCCGGGAGCAGCTCGCGCGGATGGTACGTCATCTGCCTGTCGCTTTCAAACCCAATGCAGCGGACGCCGGCGCTGCTGCCGCTGCCGCTGGTACCGGTGCATTTACGTCGTCAGGAGTGACAGCTGGCTGCAGCCTGCAGCAGCGCCAGGGCAGCCTGCACCGCCAGCAGCAGCTGTTTGGCAGCATGCATGGCACTGCTCAGCACTCTAGGAGTGTTAGCCTCATGGGTGGCGGCATCCCTTCTGCATATTACTTTGCTGCGTCTGTTGCAAACATAGGAAGAAGGGGAAGCAGGGACCTCCATACTGCAGCAGCAGCAGCAGCAGAAGCAGGCAGCAGTAGCGCAACGGCACCCAGGAGGCAGCAGCAGCAGCAGCAGCAGCGGCAGCCATATCGTGTGTTTGAGCACCAGCAGGCTAAGCAGCGCGGCAGCCTAGGCGCGTTGGCTGGTATCCCAGCGCTGAGGAAATCCCAACCCTTAGCACGCCAGGGTTCAGCTGCTGTGCAGGGTTCAGGCCAGACGCTGCACAGCGTCTCAGGGTTTGGGACGATGCATGGGGCTCAACAGCAGGGGCTTCACGGCCCCAGCAAGACGTTCAGCAACATAACTCAGATGCTGCATCAGCACCAAATTCGTGTCGCAACCTGTGCCGGCAATGCACAGCAGCAGCAGCAGCAGCAGCAGCAGCAGCAGCAGGCAGTGCCGAGCCGGCTTCAACCTCAATTGAGCCTAGGTCGTATGCTTGCACATGAACCACAAGCCCTGAGGGCTCTATCTGCTGGTTTAGGACCTTGGCCACTCGAAGCGCAGCCCGATGATGAGGCAGATGAACCACATGGCAGCGGCACAGGCAGCGGCAAGCAGCAGCAAGAGCCGGTGTTGATGCTGCTGATGCCAGCATCAGCAGCAGTGATGCGGCTGCTGTGAGTGGGGCCAGGCCTGCCGCAGCAATGGCGGCGGCAGCAGCAGCAGCAGTGCACGACAAGGTGCTGCTGCTGCGCTGCCTGCTGGTGTACCACCTGCAGGCTTCGCTGCTGTACGATGCCCAGGTGGGCCACTTGCAGCGATGCTGCAGCATCGCACGTGCAAGGTCTCGGCACTTGCCTGCAGGCAGCATTGTCCACTGCCTGATTGCCAACACGCATGCGAGTCAGCTGCGCTGCCCGCCCAATGAATACAAATGCCACGCAGCGTCACACTGCCACACCCTCAACCTTGCTGCCGCTGAGCCAGGGGCTCCATGCAACGCACACTGCCTGTGCCTCCCGCTGCCCCGCCCGTTGTCTTGCAGGCTGTGTTGGCAGCAGCAGCGCCCCTCCCCCTGCACCCAGAGCAGGCGCTGCTGCACAGCAGGCTGGGCGACCACCCCGCAGCACTCGCGCTGCTGGCGCTGGCGCCCCCCCGCCTCATTGAGGGAGCGATCGCCTACTGCAGGGCCCTCGGCTTGCAGGAAGCCTGGCTCGCGCTGTTGGAGCTGTTCCTGAACCCTCCCGGGTCCCCGGACACCGCCGGCAGTGTGGCCGGCGTGCTAGGGACCCCGCAGCTGGCAGCGCTGGGTGAAGCAGGGGCGCCGCTTGTGGAGCCTGACTACGCGTCTGCGTGCCGGGTGCTGAATGCGGAGGGTGCGAGTTTGAACCCGCTGCGGCTGCTGGCTGCGCTGCCGGCGGACATGCCGCTGCACCTGGCGGGCCAGCTGCTGGGCCAGGTGCTGAGTGGGCTGCAGCACAGGCGGCGCCACGGCCAGGTTATGAGGTGAGGCGCGACAGCGGCAGCTGCTCGGCAGTGTTCAAGTGATTTATGCAGGGCAGCGCCGTATGGCGTGCGTGTGGCACTTGAATGCGGCAGCTGTGTACACAGCACACACATGTGCTGCTGGCATCGTGCATTGGCTTTCAGCACCTGATGAAGCGCCGACGTGCCTTGGTGGAGTGGCCACTGGCCTGGGCATTCGACACCACTCAGTTATGCAGATGGGCTTCTGCAAGCAACGCGCCACTCTGGGTCTGTGACTGCATCTCACATCGCTGCACGCCAGGGTCACTGCCAGTCTGCGGGTTCATGAGTTCACACTCATCATCATATTACCCATTCAAGCCATAGCATCAACGAATGAGTTCATACTGTTGTGTCGCAGGTCCCTGCACCGCTGCCGCCGCCTGGCCGCACACGCTGATGTGGCGCAGCTGCAGGCGCAGCGCGTGTTCCTGTCCGAGGACACCGCCTGCAACGGCTGCGGCCGGCTCATAGGCAGCAAGGTGTTCTACCGCTACCCCTCCGGCGTGCTGGTGTGCGGCAGGTGCAGCGGTGCAGTGGCTGCAGCGGCCGCTGGCGAAGGCAGTGCAGGGGAGACCGGGGCTGGGGCTGCTGAAGGTGCAGCAGCAGGGGCGATGGGTGGTGCTGTGCAGGCGCAGGGCTCCTTTTACTGAGCTGATGAACGATTCGTTTGAATCATCGTTACCATTATACCAGCGCTGTTGGAAGGTTGTGCCGCAGCGGTGACCATTTCATCCTACCACATACTGTGCGTGGTGCATCATACCCCAAGAAAGGGGAAACGTATACCCTTACCAATAGCGTAATTATGGCCACCTCTTCCACCAAAATGATTACATATATGCCGTAACCTTTGACGGTTCACTCACATACGGTTATTGGCACCAGCTCTGGATCAGCACGTGTTTCTGCAATGCGCAGAACATGGCTGGCATTTTCATAAACAATCAGCATGTCGCTGATCCGGGCTCAATGCTGCGCTGATCTGCGAGCTTTGAGCTGTACATAATGATAGATTTTTCAAGGCCGTTTTCAGCCGATGCAAACCATAACTGTAACGGAAGGTCGGCAGAAACTCCAGTCAGCAACCGACAACGACTAGCTGGTCGTTGCAGCGAGCACAACGGCTGCATGCAATTCATGCTGGCTACCGGCCGCTTGCAGCGGTAAGCGAAACATCTAGTACCCATTCATTATTGATTTTTTTGCCGCAAATTTGCCACCTGCTATCAACCAGAAATGGATCTCACTAACGTTGAAGGTGGTGTATTGTCAGCTCGTTCGCGGCGACCTCGACAGTGCCACATGCCATGTCATGTGGTGGCGACTCCATCCGGCGGCATGATGATGACGACTCCATCCGGCGGCCATGGATTTGCAGCAGTTTGCAAATGAACTGCCATGCAAGTTGACTTTTCCTTGCACAAACATGACCGTTTCATGCGCCGTTTAGATTTTGCTGAACCACAACGTGTCTGTACAGGTCGCCTGAAGTTCAGGTCCAGCACCTGGTTTAACTTAGAGCTTCTAAGTATGACACTGGGTTTAAACTGGAGAGCAGTGTTGTTTGTCATACTCGTTTCCTAGTCCTTCATAAACTCTGTGTGACATTCACTTGGTAGCAAGTTTAACAACGTTGTAGCTGCAGACAAACCAAGTGTCTAGCACCAGCCTGGGCTAAGTTCCCTGCCCCCAACACAACACGCAATCAACACGATATGTCTTGGCCAACGCATGCGATGGCTCAACTGAAAGCACAACACAACAGGCGTATGCTGCTTTTCTTGTCAAGTCTTGGGATGTGCGCAATGCATGCAAACATTCTGGAGCAGTGCTCCCTTCTCTTTCCGCTCCAGTGGGGCGCGGGGCCGATGGCGCTGATGCTATGGCTTGAATGGGTAATATGATGATGAACACAACAGGCGAAGCAATTGCGTGTTCTGGTAACCCTCCTGCGCAGGAGTCCCTATGATAAGGTTGGCAATATGTTGCCGAATGTACAGCAGCGCGAACTTTGCAGTTGCCTGACTCAACTTATGTCATTTGCCTGCTGCTGGTCCCTGCTGATCTGAAACCAGGACCTCACCAGCAGCGCTGCCAGGCAGCAGCTTGTATGAGGCAGCAGAACCCGCAGCAGCGCTTGCAGTGCCAGCAAGCTGCTCCCAAACTTTCACAAGGTGAACAGCACTGCAGCAGCAGGCAGCAGCAGCAGCAGCTGCAGACTCTGCCGCTGCTTGCAAACCCCTGCTGCTGCCATTTCACTTCAACCGTCGCTAGACAGCAGCACACCTCTACGGCAGCTCGCTTTTTACTGCTGCCACGTTGTCCTGCAGGCCATGAAACCAGCATCGACTTGTGGCGCGCCTTGTTCAGGTGAATGCTCACACAGAGCACGGTAGCACGGTGATGCTGGCAACAGAAAGCACCCCGCTTGATTACTCGCCCTGCTTCAGGCGCACCAAATTTCCGATGGTGCTGAGCAGGTCAACATGTTCAGATTATCACAGCGGGACACCTTGTAACACAGAACCGTGCCACTGTTACCGTGACGTGCTAACAGATACAACACTCACCACAGATGCATGATGTAGCTGATATAAGCAGGACTCCCTGCCATGTACGCACAGCACGAGCCGCAGCATTCAATAGCCTGCAGCTCACAGCAGCACAGGCCACGCAACATAAGCAGGTGTTTACTAGTGCACCTGGGTCAACACGCCCCAAGGCTCACTTTACAGCAGGGTTGACGGGCTGCATTGCTTGCCTCCATCAAAGAAGCTGCAGCAGCGCCTCGATTAACACTATTCGAGTTGAACTGCAGGGCACAATCATACGCGCCCTAAACCAGTTCACAGAAACTGCAGAAGCAGCTTGGGGCAGAGCAGTGCTGTTCATTGTGCGCAAGCACAGCTCTGTGTGCACAAGCGCTACAATTGTAGCCGAGCTGTGCTGCGCAGCAGGCATGCACAGTTATGTGCCCTGTCATTGCAGGGGTGTAACATTGCCAGAGCAGTGCACATCAACAGCTCAGTGCTGCAGCTTCCACACCAGGTTGACATAGATAATGGAATGTGCCTGGCAAGAAGGTACAGTGCAAGTCCCGTTACAAACGTTCCGGTGAAACGTTCCGGTTTGGGTCTGACCGTCAGAACTGATCAGATCAGTCGGTCAGATCCGGTTTAGGTCTAGACGTGCCTCCATTTGATCATAGTGGCGCTATGCAAGCCTGGTACATGTGAATATCGCAATCTTGCTTTCTGCAAGCACCAAAATCCTCACAGATACACAGTGCTAGTCAACCTGCATTGCAGGCAGAGCGTGCTCAGGTCGTGTACGTGCCACATTGACAGTAGCTCATGTGCACTGATCAAGCAGCTGCAGAGGCACAGCACAGTGTTGCAAAAAGCAGCAGCACTGCAAGTTAGCAGGGAAACAAAGCAAGGAAAAGCTGCTACCTGACCCCCTTGCGCAATGCTGCGTTTGCAAGCAAGCAAACACCACCAGCACACCCGATGGTCTGTACCATGTCATACACAGCAGCATTTGGCTGGCAGCTTAGGCACCGCCGGTAATTGGTGGGACCAAGGACCTGAAAAGGGCAGCCCGGTTCATGTGGCCAGGCCATGGTCCAAAGATCACACCAGCATCTGTGTACATGGCACTAGCAGTGGCGCGAGCAACTCACTTCAGGATCTTGTGGGCAGAAGGATCTTTCACACATGTTGATGCCTGACTGTCAGAGGTGATGGCTGAGATCAGTTGCCTGGTTGCGCTGTCCATGGGACGCCGGTTGGATGGATGCGCAAAATGGGCATGTTGCGGTCATCGGATAATGTGGAGCATGCCCTTCTTGCGGTGGGGCGTGTGGCGGTGCGGCTCCAACGCTGTGTCGTGCCTCACCTGACTCCTGAAGTAATCGGTGCCAAAGAGAACTAGCCGATGAGCAGGGAAGTGGGCTAAAACCTGGTCCACCCCTCCTGCTGCTGCTGCTGCTGCTGCTGCTGCTGCTGCTGCTGCTGCTGACGCTGCTGCATGCCTGGTGCGCTTGGCTGGCCTCTCGTCGACCTCCTAGTCAGGCTCAAATCTATGCAGTTTAATAACCAAAATCACATCTGAGAGCTCCCCTTGCTTATGGTACTGGGCCAAGTGATCCAGCTGCATGAAGAGGATTACACTGATCACAGCAAAGTAGCTGCTACAAAATGACCAGCATTTCAACACAGGTGTTGGATGCGTCCAAGGTCTGTTCATAATCTGATCACCCAGGGCCACTCCAAGAGACATTACAACACAGCACCAGAGCCCTAGTAGCGCTGCACATCACCGCAGCGAAGAAGTCGCCACCTCACATATCGCTCATCGCAGTGCAAGTTTTTAGCTGGTATTATCAACATCAGTGAGTGAGCTAAGTTTGAACAGCTTGCACACCACGAGCTGCAACACGCTTCAATTTAACGCTTCTGCTCCTGCTGCTGGATTGTATGAACGACGTTGGTAAACGATAACCGGGTTTGTTTGAAATGTGCATCTGAGCATCACTGAAACTGGGTACTGCGTTTGCCATGCTCCTGCGGTGTGGGCAGGGTCGCCCTAGCAGTGTGATACAGCACCAGCTATCGGGAGCATGCAGGGCGCGGCTGCCGCTGCCAAGGCCAGTTCAAAGATTAAATGTACACGGCCGTCGCAGATCGCTGCTAGTTAGGGCAAATTATGACAACTTCAACACGGAGTGAGTGCACACCTGGCACCCTGCTGCTGCAGATACACTTGCTTGCAAGAGCAGCTGCTTGCGACCTTTGCAGCAGCAGCGAGTTGCACTGTACCATTGTGCACCATTGAAATGTATAAGTCTGTCAAAGGCAGTTGCAGCTCGCCTGGCTGTCACAAAGATCCAGCACTCAATTGGACTGGACGCTTGCAACGCCATGGAATTGCTGTGCACACAGATCCGTTGGCCAGCACTGAACCCACTGCAGGATCACCCGCCATATCCATCCCAGCAACAGCTGTGCACGGTGCAACTCTGACTTTACGCTGACACAGGAACTGCTGCTCAGTCACCAAACTTGGCCGTTGCACATATTGGTTTGCATGTGCATGCTTCCTGCAGCCTGCTGGGTCCACACTTCCACAACCGTGCTCGCATCAGTGAGGAGGTCATGCAGTCACTCATGGAGCTGCCAGGCACCACGGGCATTGCAGAGCTGCGGCAGCGCGCAGAGGACCTCACCACGTGGAAGATGAGCCTGCAGAGAGGGTGCGCCCACATGGTGCAAGTGCTTGGTCCTGCAACTGTTCAGCTGCAGCTGCAGCTGTAGTTGAGGCTGTACTCCTTGACAGTGCTGGCTTGCGCATGCCACCAAAGGTTTAAGGTTTGGGCGTCAGCAAATAGGTGGCGACACGTCACGCGGGCGCTGTGTTACTAGGCAGTGTTGAGGACGGCAGAGAGCATCACAGCAGGCATAGAAGTCTGCAGCTGGCAGCTGGCAGTGGCCGTGCATGGGCACCCTGGCGTATTTGCAATTCTATGAGCTTCTTGTCAGCCAGCATGTGCTGCGCTGCTGTTGTTTGCAGGGTGCTGCCTGAGCCGGAGCAGGTCAACTGGCCAGTGGAACCCTTCAAGACCAAATTCATTGTGAGCAGCAGCAGCAGCAGCAGCAGCAGCAGCAGCAGCAGGCTGCAGCAGTGGCAATACGAGGCTAGCAACTGGCAATGCAGCGGTTGAGCAGACAGTTCGTCATGTCAGCAGAAGCAGCGGCAACAGTGACAGCTGCACCTTAGTTGCAAGAATTTCCACGCTACTTGATGACTGAGCAGTGGAGCAGCAGTGTTGCGAGTGCAGCAGCAGCAGGCAGCTTGACACACGCCATGTGACACAGGGGTTGATATGTTACTTTTGCTCTCCAGACGTTTGTTGCGTTGTTGCTTCTGCAGGATGCATTGCGTGCGCTGGAGATGCCTCGCTTCACTCGCCGCTACCCAGTAGTGCTGGAGACGCTGATGAAACAGATGCTGGCCATGGTGCACGTGCGTGGCTGGCTGGGCCGGCAGCGGCTGTGGGGTGCTGGAGTGTTGACCGCTCATATCCTTACAACATGCAACTGTCCCACAGGGAGGCGGAGCTGATCTGATCCAAACCTTCATATCCTGTATGTAAGCTGCAGTTGTGCTGCATTGCATGGCCAAGGTCGCCAGTGCCCACCCCTCACCATGCGTGCTTGCTGTTGTGGTTTTTGCGGCAGGCCTCTGCGCTGGTATGCTCAAGTCTGAGGCTCAACCACAGCAGCAGGCATTTGCAGGCCAACCGGCAGCTGCATTGCCGCCCTCCAGCACAGCAGCAGATGCCAAATGGCCATCCAAGTTGGCACACAAGGTTTCTGCTGTTGTTCGCCGGAATTGCCGCTCGCAGGACTTTGAGCTGAAGCTGCTAGAAGCCGAAACGAAGCAGAGGCAGCAGCAGCGGCCTCCGCCTCAGCAGCAGGCGCAGCAGTCCCCTCAGGGCCAGGAGCAGCAGGAGGCCGGCGACCAGGACCAGGAGCAGGGTGAAGAGGGGCAGGAGGGGGGAGAGCAGAGCCAAGAGCTCACCCAGGAGATGCTGGAAGAGGTGATGCTGCGAATGGAGTAGAGTGCTAGTAGCGTGCTGTACACGCACTGCTGCGTTGAATGCTTTCAGCTGTGGTTATGTGTAAAGTTGGTGGGGAAGATCCCTGCTAAAGCATGTGCTCTCAGTTTTTGTTCATGCTGACACACTGCCTGGTGGCTTGCTTGCTTGTTGCTTGCTGCTGACCTCCTTCAGGAAGTCAACATGCCGCCAGACGTGCTTCGTTTTGTACGCATGCGTCACTGCTGCGGTTGATGATGTATTCATTCGTGCTGCCACTGTCCTTGCTGCTAGTGTGTTCACATCCCCCGCTTTACAGGACTTCTTGAACTGCCAGTGCATCATCTCTTGATACCACCATAGCTGCTGTCATCACATGCATTAGCTGATGCCATGTTCTGCTTGCTGCTGCTGTTTCAACTAGGCCTTGAAGGACTCCATGAATCAGCAGGGCCAGCAAGGGCAGCAGGGCGGCAAGCAGATCCAAATCAAACTTGAAGAAATGGAGGGCAAGCAGGCTGGCAGGGGAGAGTGAGTGGCACAGGATCCTGTATGCAGCAGCTGCAATGTATTGTGTGCTTGTGATGGATGTCATACAGCAGCCCTGGTTTCCTGTGATGAGCAGGAAGCAGGCGTGCGCAAAGGATGGTGGTTTTTTGTGGTGGTGAATTGACTGACCACGAATCTGACACGGCGATTGGCTAGGAGACAGAACTTGCTGCCACACCGCCGCCAGATACACTGTCATATTGTTACTCGTCTTTTGCCCACCGCTGTCAATCCCCTGTTGCTGTGTCACTCATCAACCACACTGAGCAACCTGGCTGTAAGCTGACGAGGCTCTGAGCAAGGGCGTAGACAGCACAAAAAAGCAGCACCTGTCGCCGTCACCTGCACTGTCATTCGCACACAATATCCGGCCGCCTCTCACTCTGACTCTCTCTGACCCGCTCTTGCAGTGACCAGGCCGACCAGGAAGCTGAGGAGGCCATGGCCAAGGAGATGGAGCAGGCTGCTCAGCAGATCGTGGGCGAGTTTGAGCAGGGGATGCAGGAGGTCATGGAGAACCTGGAGAAAGCGCAGTTGGCGTTCGATGACCTGTCGGGTGAGGACTGTGTGCTGTCTGCCGGAGGTGTGTGGCTGAGAACTTGAGGTCTGGTCCAGTGCATGAGCGCCAGGAAGCAGCACAGCTGGTGCTTGGCCTTTCAGGTGAGATCTGTGTGCTCCTGGCTGGCTCCGTCTCGTCCGCAGCAGGAGGTTGGTCCAGTACACCAGCTGCAGCCCTGGAGGTGACGGACAACCTGGACACAGCTGAATTCGAGTTTGCGAGTTGACGCACGCATCTGCGGCGTGTGTTTGTTGACGTAGTTCTGCGCTAGTACGTTGCTGACATCAGCAGTCCTTGTGCGAAAGTGCACCACCTGCCAACTGAAGCACATCAAGTGCCGTGCTCCAACCCTGCATGTCAGCTGCACAGCCCATTGTGTCCCGTGCATGACGGTGTGCCATCCATGTTGTCCGTGCTGCAGAGTTGCTGGATGGGGAAGAAGGCTTTGCGTTGAGCCAGGGCACCTGGAAGCGGGACGGCTGGCGGGAGCTGGACGACCTGCGCAAGAAGCTGGAGAACTTGAAGGAGCTGCGGGAGCTTGTGCGCAGCCTGGGGCGCAGCGGGGGCAAAGGACCGCTGCGCAAAGCGCCTGAAGAGGTGACTGCAGGGATGGATTCTGACTGTTCTGGGTTGATGCTCATCGCGGTGGGTGCCTGAGGAGGTGACTGCAGGGATCCCAGCCGTGGTGGGTTGATTGGGTGTGCGGTGGGTGCTGGAAGCGCTGGCTGTGGAACACCCCATCCTGTGGCTGCTTTGCAGGGTTCGCGTGGTGTCTTTCAAGCCAGGCTGTCGTCCGGCCTTGGCGCTTGCCCATCAAGGCCTAGCCGCGTGATGCACAAAGTGTCGCGCTGACAGGACGTGCAGCTCCGTCCGCGGCCCGACATGCTCCAAGAACACACAGCCTGTGCATGCGCCCCGTGTGCTGTCTGCGCCTGCAGCTCGAGTCGCCCAGGCACCCGCCGGGTGTGGTGCGCTCCCCGCTGCAGCCGGAGGAGGTGCGGGGCCTGGCCCGCAGCGGGGACTTGTCGCGAATGCTACCCAACGAGATGGCCCTGCTGGCACACGGCTGGCCGCGCAAGGCCATGGTTCCCGCAGCAGCAGCAGCAGCAGCAGGGCTGCAGGAAGCGTCGGCGGCAGCAGGAGCCGTGCAAGCTGGCAATGGCGTGGCTACAGCTAGTAGCGAGATGCTCAGCTGATGGAGGAGGAGTATTACCTGCCAGGTGCGGTTGGTGATCGCCATCATGTTGCCTGGCCACCTTGCTTTGCACACGCAAGCAAACACTGCTTTTTGGTCTGACCACCCCTGCCGTTCAACACTGTCAGTGCGTTGCAGCATGCGTGGCCCATCAAAACATACCCAGCCCTCAGCCATCACATCACCAAGCAGCAGCATCATTGGTCTGCTGTTATGTGCTCACTTTATCATCAAGTAGCTGTCAATGCATGGCTGCTGAAGTTCGTCAGGTAGCTCACATCATAAGCTCCGTCACACACTGCTTTGTTGTCCCCAATATCTATCCTACGTTGCAACAGTGGCTGCCTTGCAAGCCCCAAGCCCACGGCCATGCTGCCGCCGTGCATTCTGTGTGTGCAGGTGCGCACGCAGCACGCATGCTGCACCGTGTGCGCCGAGCAGAGCGCATGCTGCTCAGCTACGAGCGCTGCGGCTGGCTGGATGACACCCCCAGCAGGCTGACTGGACGGCAGGTAAGGCGGCAGTGAGCTCGTGCCAGCAAACTCCGCAGCGCCTTGCATTTCCATTGTCGTACCAGGCCATAGCAACAGCAGGTGGATCCTCTGCTGTTTCAGATGCTGCACCGTCACTGCCGGTGCGCGCTGGATGTCCAGCATGTCCAGCATGCTTGCAGCAACCATGAACCCTGCCCTCCTGGACTGAGACGCACCCGCAGCCTCTTTGAATGTTGTTTTGGCAGCAGCAGCTCACCAAGGCTGTGCTGCTGCGAGACCTGCAGGAGATGCGGCCTGCAGCTGAGATGGGCCCCATCATCCTGTGCCTGGACACCAGCGGCAGCATGCGGGGCGCGCGTGAGGTGGTGGCAAAGGCGCTGGCGCTGGAGTGCTTGCGGGGTGCCCACAGGCAGCAGCGGCCATGCTACCTGTATGCTTTCAGCGGGCCAGGTGAGAGCAAGCAGGGGGACAAGCGCCGCCTGCTGTACTGCAGGTGAACTGTGGTGGCGGCGATCTGTGGTTGCGCGGCTGTGTGCTGCTGCCTGTCTGCCTGCTGCCTGCTGCAGGCAGGTATTCCAACCACGTGATTGCTGCCTTCCCTGCACCTCGCTTTGCAAGTATGCTTTCCTGCATTCACACAGGCAGGTGTGCAAATGAATGTACTGTGCTGTGCTGATTGCTACTACACTGCAAGCAATGGAGGCTAAAATCATCCTAGTTGTCATGTTACATGATGCTGATGATGAGCAAACAACCATCCATAAGTTGGCTTGTGTACCTCTGCCTTGCTGCCTGCTGTGCTGTCTGGTACAGTGCAGCTCAAGCGCAGGAGTTGCAGCTGGAGTTGATTGTGGTCACTCATGTTCTAGCCTAGCCAGATCAAAGGCTGACATACGTTGGTATCTGCCTGTCTGCGCGCCTCGTATGGCGCTGTGCTGTACATTGCAGGCCAGGTGCAGGAGCTTGAGCTTTCAGTTGACCGCCGCAGCCTAGACAAGCTGCTGGACTTCCTGAGCTGCTCATTTGATGGAGGCACAGATGTAGATAGGCCGCTGCAGTTGAGCCTAGATAGGCTGAAAAGGGATGAGTGGGCGAAGGTGAGGAGCATGGGGCGGGCTGCGCTGCTATTGTATGGGTTGCTGGCAGCTGAGCAGACGGGTTGGCTACGTGTAGTGGTGTCGCTGCAAGACTGCTGTGTCGTATCGACTGCCCAGGCTTTGCTGACTGGACCGTCCCGCTGCTGCTGCTTTCGCTGGTACGGCGCACCAGGCTGACATCCTTATGGTCACTGATGGCGAGATCGCCTCGCCAAGTCAGAAGCTGCTGGATGACATCGCTGCCGCACATAACGAGCTGGGGTTGGAAGTGCATGGCTTGCTGGTCAGCAGCCAAGTCAGTGACAGCATGGAGCGGCTGTGCACGCACCTACACATGTTCAAGTCTTGGAGTGCTGTTGGCGCGGAGAGCTGGATGTACTGAGCCGGCGGCCCTGCCACAGTCCTGCAGCTGCCAGTGCAGTGTGCTTGAAAGGCCGCAACATTGGCGTTGATTCCAGCTCTGCTTGGCCCAGCCAAGTTGGCGGATGGGCTTAGAAAGAGCAGTGCTGCCGCAGTTGTTGTTGGTTGGCTACTTGTATTGCTGGTGATGATCCATCCTTAGGTGGTCTTCAGCCTATGCATGGCAGGGTCTGCATTCACAGCTTGTTTGTCCTTTGAAAGAGCGGTGGGGTAATTCATCAAAATGCCAGTCCATTGCAGCAACGGTCAGTGAGTGAGCATTTAAGTGGTGTAGGACGTCATTGGCCTTTGCACGATGGATGCCATCAGTGCGCCAAGTTTAATGCAGGGTCACCCCATCCGGTCATGCTACAGCAATCTAGCCCCGTGTCAAAGGAAGAGCTAGGGGTTGCCAAGTGTGACTGCATGAGTGCTCTCTGCTGACTTTCAGGCCTTGTCTATGCTCCATTTATGCTCTCTGCGACACAAGAATAAGGTCTGAGACGGCTTGGAAACACTCGAGCAGCCCTGATCTGTGCTGAGCGTCTGCAGCTAACCTGGCCAGTGACACCGGGTCATGCCTCCATCTCAATGAACGTCTGCCTGGTTGCACACAACCTATGTTTTGGTGTTTGTTCATTCTTACGCCTCACGGTGAAGGAAGGATGCGGCTACCGTGGTACCAGGGCTTACATGAATGTCACGTCAAGTCAAGGCAGCTGCTTGGTTGTGCGGCACAACTTGTGCCGCTTGCAACGCTTCACTGGTACCAGTTCAACTGTGTTATGGGGGAGCTGTCGATAAAACAGCTATGTGATGAAGCCGATTGAGGTGGTTGGAAACCGTCTGCCTCGGACACGCTAATGCCTTCGCGCAAAGGTTGGTTTGGTGACTGTATAACGCATAACGTCTCTTGCTCGGATGATCGCGAATTTTCCTGTGGTAGAGCAACAGCAGCAGCTGGTATGAGCGATCTGGAGCAGCTACTGTGCCTGGCTGTGCAAGGTGAGACCTTTATGCAAAACGTACAACCACCGTGTATTATGATGGCAGGTTTAAGCTGTGTTGAACAGGTGAGCAGCGCCCCCGCCGCACCACCAGCACCAGCCAGTGCTGCCTTGACAAGAGCAGCTGTTTGACAGCAGCGCCTGCAAGCAGCTGGCAACCTGAATTTCAGCCAGAGATTTACAGTGAGACAGCGACCATGCCTTGATCACCTGCACGTGGCACCTGTGGATTTGCAGATTAACCTCATGCGAGGATGGATAAAAGGGTCCAAGAGGGCTGAAGGAAGGTGGTCATGAAAGATGGTTGTTGGGGACGGGCTTCTACAACCGACGCGATCCACTATGCAGTCAGGTACAGCAGAGGAGATCTACAAAATCAGTATCATCATCTTCATCATCTTCATCATCATCATCGTTGTCGTCAGCAGCAGCAGCAGAGCAGCAACTGGTACAGCAGCAATCAACTCTGCACAGCAACTGCAGCAGCGGCAGATTGCAGCAAGATCAGCAACAGGTCGTGGCGCAATATGCTGTGGTTGTTTGGCAGAGTTCAGTTCAGTTGCACCCCAACGCACTCTTGTCTGCTTTCATCATGTGCATGTTGTCTGTACTGGCATGCCTGCGGCATGAATATGTCGTTGTTGCTCAATCTGTCCATACTGGCATGTTGCCATGGTTCACCCATCAGCAACGTTGACTACGATGAGCTGCAGTGGCAGAAGTTTGCCAAGCATGAGATGCAGCGTTCAGCACTGGAGTGCTGAGCACTGCATTTCAAACTTATCAGAGACGTGGAACTTGGAAGAACGGGCGTCTGCCTTTTTGCTAGCATGGAGCATCATCAAGGCTCTGGCTGGGCCACGTTGCGCCTGTGACTTGTGCAGGAGGCGGAGGGGCTGTACGTGTCTGACCGCTGCCTAGCAGCCCTAGCAGCCCTCCAAGCCATCCCTGCCAGCAGCAGCATTGGCATCGTGCTGGTAACCCTGGCGGTTGCAACCAGTGCTCTAGCGCTGTGCGAACGGAGCTGGCAGGACTGGCTGCCGGCTTGCTGCCTGTCGCCTGCACCAGGGCGTCACTCTGTGCTGGAGCGGCAGCGCAGGTGGGGCTGCTGGAGGTTGCATGTGTGGCCAGCATGCACGCGTACATGTGTCATCCTCATCAAGTATGATGCATTTGACTTCATGGAGAAAGCGCGGATGGGCAGTCCCACCAGAGTCAGCGCAGCAGCACCTGCTAGGGGTTGCAGCAGTAGCAGCAGTGGTGGCGGTCATGTGCTGGTGCACCGCAGTAGGAGCCGCCAGTGTTCGACAGGAAGTCCGCGATCGCAACTAAAGTGCCACGTGATACGCCTCATGAGCTGGCACATGAAGCCCACGTTGGGGCTGGTGACGCCGCGCCGCGCCCGCACTGCCTGGTACACCTCCTGGCAGGTGAGACCGGTCCTCCACATCAGGTATGCGATTGTGTACCTGATGTGGAGGACCGGTGGCACCTACCACGAGGTGTACCAGGCAGTGCGGGCGCGGCGCTGCATGACCAGCCCCAACGTGGGCTTCATGTGCCAGCTCATCGACTGGGCGGTGAGTATGTCGCGGCGTGTGTTGGCGCCATGTGATGCGCTCAAACCACTGGTAGCGCAACGCGGATTGTGGCCTTGGTGGGCCGCCTGTTCACCACTTGTTTGAATGTCTGCTGCCGCAGAGCACAGATCTCCTTTAAGGCCTCATGTGATTACCGCACATCCGCACATGTGTTGACCGTGCATACTAAAGGTTGCGTCAATGTTTGCAGACGCTGGCTGGGGCTCATCCCCCTGGGCGCTAGGTGTGTGGGGTCATGTGGGCAGTGCGGCGCAAACCGCTACATATGTGCGCACAGCCTGGCGGTTGCTGCCGCAACGCATGTACCGCATCGCCGCACTGCCCACCCACCTAGTGCCCAAGGCGGTTAGCCCCGAGCCAGGCTGCAGCCACGCAGAGTTGACGGCGCTGGACAGCCGCGGCTGTGTAGTGCACCTGCCACACAGCTGCCCTGTTGTGATGGCTGATGCAGGTTTGGGGCAGCGGCGGCACTGGTGCAGTCCAGAGGGCGCCGCAGCCGCAGCTTGTGCAGCAAGGTGAGGGGTGACATGGTAGGGAGCTCAAAGCCCTGCTGCTGAGTGGCTCATGGCCGAGGTAAAGGTTGCTTGCACATTCGGCAGCACTCTGGCAGCCGCGCATGGCAGACGTCCTCTTGTTGCGTAATGTTTGCTTTTCTGCTTCCACTGACGATATTCAAACGTGCTTGAGCCTGTTGCAGGGGAGGAGCCGGACGAGTTCCTGGCGGCCCTCATCCCAAGCAGCAGCACCAGCAGTGGCAGCGCGCAGCCTGGCGGCACTGCGCCTGCTGGCGCTGAACATAAGAGCATGCAGCTGGGTGCAGTAGATGAGCTTCACAATGCCAGCATGGCATCCACGGAGCCGCCATGTGCCAGCCTGGTATCCACGGAGCCGACGGCTGCGTGGATGCTAGGCTGGCAAACGACGGCTCCGTGGATGCCGAGCTGGCATTGTGAAGCTCACCTGCTGCATCCAGCTGCATGCTCTCATCTTCAACAGGTGGCAGTATTGCAGTTGTTGGCGTTGATGACTGAGAGCATGCAGCTGGGTGCAGCAGGTGAGCACTACCACGCTACAGCAGACGTCTGGCTGGCCCAGCAAGGCAACAGCTTTGCATCCAAAGCTAGCGGCAGACGCAGCGGCAGCACCTCAATGCAGTACCTGCCGGCGGAGATGTTGCCTGGCGCTGATGCGGCTGACAAGGAGATGCCGCTACACGCAGCCAGGTGCTCAAGCAGCTCGTCGGGATGCATGTCTGCAGGGGTGTGCAGCTGGCCACTGGTCACCTGCTGTGCCTCATACATCTGCTGCGCACGTGGGACCCTCGCGGCATCTTTTCAGCTGCTCAACCAGCGTCCGGTTGATGTTGCAGCCGCGCAGCATTGGCAGTGGGCCAGCAGCAGGTGAGGGTGGTCGAGCGGCGGTAGGCGGCGGTGGCAGCGCGACAGCGGCGGGCACGTGCGCCGCAGCGGCGGCTGGCGGCAGTGGGGCGGTTCCAGGTGGCGGCACGGCAGCAAGCAGTAGCAGCAGGAGGGCAGCAACTCGGCGGCCAATGGGTGTCTTTGAGGTGACGCTCGCTTCCAGCACCTGGCTGCCCACTCACCTGGGGGCTGGCATGCGCGGCAACCAGCGAGGCGTGCTGGCCCCAACATCTATGCGGAGCAGCGCTTACGACCAAGGAGCCTCACGATCAGCTGAAGGCCCTGCAGCAGCTGCGCAGGACGCGGCTCAGCGCCCTGGATGGTGGCAAGCTGAGGTGGGCAGGTCTGTCCCTGCAGCAGCGGATGGCAGGTTGGGCTAGGGGCACGGGGCAGTGGGTGGCGGGTCTGGTTCTGTGTGGCAGTCTGTGCTGTATCATCTACTACACACTGTGAGCTGTCGCTCAGTTGTCGCTCCAGCTCTACGGCTTCACATTGGCTCTTCTCCTCTGTATAACGGATCACTGGCTCAGTCCATCCCCAAGGTGTGCGGTCTCAGTACTTGCTAGCCTGTGATAGCCTCAGTGCTAAGTGCAGTCAGCCTCAGTGCCTAGTGTCGTTCCTGCTTGCCTCAGTGCATGTATCAAGTCTCAGTACTTTGTTCCACGTCTCAGTACGTCAGCTCAGTCCAAAGGTCAGCCTCAGTGCAGTACTTTTGCTCCCTGCTCAGTCAGGCAGTGTCAGCTCATTAGCATGTGATCAACAGAGCCAGCAGACCAGTGCCAGTGGCGCAGTTTGAATGCCTTCAACCCTAGTTATACTTGTGTGACTGTTGCAAGCTGAGTCTGGTTACTAATCTGCAGTAGCAGTTGTGTGAGGAGGGTGTAGCCCACACGCATCGCCCCCATATGTCCATGTGCAGTGCTCAGTGGGTGTTACTCGGCAGAGTAGCCTATTGCGCATGACACGTGGACGAAGTGCTGCCGAGGTTCATGCAAGTACTTTTTTGGTATACACAATGCATGATCTGAGCTTTCGCAGTACCGCTAAAAGCATATTTATCAGAGAATCAAAGGTCATGAACAGCTTGCAGCGATCCATGAACTGCTGTTGATGTCCCGACTGATCTGCGAGCTGGTTGAATGACCTGGCGCTGACAGCGGTAACTAGCCTCGGCTTGAGGCCCACAACTAGCTGTGGGTAAAATCTAGACATGTGTGCTACTTGGCTATGTATATTGGACGCCGTTGCGTTGTCATAAGGTGGGTTGTCACCTGTTACGCACAATGACTGGCAGTACACTTGGGCAGTAGTCACATTGCGACTGGGCGTCGCCATTTCATGAGTGCGATGTAATGCAAGTAATGTTTACGAAGTGTTCACACTTTTACGCAGTAAAACTATCTTGCGAATCCTGCTCGTAAAGTACACTGCTTGCTGCGGTTTCTGACCCTGTCGTGCTGCACAGCAGAACATTCACACAGCCTCTAAAACGCTGTTTTTGATTTTAGAAGCAGCTCGTGAACAATGCAGCTGCCTGTGCCGCAGTCCCGCCACTTGCAGATGCCTTCACCCCTTCTGTTCAGTCAGTTCAGGCAGCACTTCGTCACCGAGAGTGCCTGGAGCAAAGGAACTTGCAACATAGAACAGCCTCGGCAAACAGCTGCTGCTGGCTGGAAGGAGCCCAAGCGGGCTCCAGTGGTCAAGCTGGCTGGACTTGGGCCTGCAAGAGGTGCGTGTGTGCAGCCTGCAGCTGATGCCAGTCGCTATGCAGCAATAACATGCTCTACGTGCCTGTGGACCTAAGGTACCTGCCAGTCTCTGTATTGCATCTACTTTGGCAGGGTCACGAATCATCACCTACTGTGCCATGCCAGCAGCATCCAACAGCAGCTGCTTGGCTGGCTTACGAACACAATGATAAGGATTGCAAGAAGACATGTTACACATGTCAATGCAGCAAAAGCGGCACTCACATGCTAAAGTGGGGCCCCCGCCACCATGGCTGTCTTGAATTAAAGAGCTCTGCTTCTGCTTCTTGCTAGTGTCTCTAGTACTGCACAGCAAAGACCTGCGCATGCTCCTTGCGCTGTTGCAGTGTATGTAGCACCATCAGCAGCCTCTACTTTAAGCTGTCCTGCCACCCCACTGCAGCACTCAACCGCCTGCATGCATAGTGCCCTGTGCTCAGCTGCACCCCGAAGCATTCCGGTCTGCCTTGAAGGCAGTGAGGCTCACCACGTGCATGTTGTCTGCACTGGCATGCAGGCGAGGTGATGAAGCCGCTGTTGCTTGATCTGTCCAAGCTGCCGTTTGGCAAGGGTTCACCTGACAGCAGCCTCGACTACGACGAGCTGCGGCGACAGAAGTTCGCCAAGTACGAGATGCAGTGCTCCCAGGTGCGGCAAAGAGCGCACAGCATACAGCACAGGCACCAGCAGTGCAGCTGGCACAACAGCGGCTCCAGTAAGCATGGCAGCAAGTCTTGAGGGCCAGCACAGGCCAGCAATATGCTGCGACTGGGCAGCAGAAGCCACAGAGGCAACACCTTGCAGCACTAGGCAAGACCTGGCAGCACTGGGTAGCAGTAGCCACAGCAGGCAACACCCAGCACTGGCACCCACGCGCCCTCATGTTGCCTGCAGCTGAGCTTGTCCACCTGCATCAGCTGAGACTTGCCCACAGGAACCGCTGTCTGACTTATCGCTTGCATGGAGCATTACTAAGGCTCTGGCTGGCCACGTTGCGCCCGTGACCTGCGCAGGTGGCGGAGGGGGTGTACGTGTCG
Source organism: Scenedesmus sp. NREL 46B-D3 (assembly GCA_014080715.1). Classification (NCBI taxonomy): domain Eukaryota; kingdom Viridiplantae; phylum Chlorophyta; class Chlorophyceae; order Sphaeropleales; family Scenedesmaceae; genus Scenedesmus; species Scenedesmus sp. NREL 46B-D3. The sequence goes on along the minus strand of JACERP010000091.1, from coordinate 162,626 downwards.
GGTGCAGCTGTGGCGCAGGACCGCGCCATCCTGGCAGCGCACGGCATCACCCACGTTGTCAATTGCGTGGGTGCGCTGTACCCCGAGTACTTCAAGGACGACGGCATCGCGTATAAGACGCTGTGGCTGGCAGGTGAGTGGAAATCACAGGCTGTCCAGGACACGGGAAATGGAGGGTATTTTAGAGGGTCTCGGACAATGTGCTTGCAGAATGGTGTGCACCTCAATGCATCAAGACCACAGCCAGGGATGTCAATGGACGCCAGCTTTGTACGACGCCTGATTGTAGCAGTGACTGTCACATTCCAGACCCTGCTGCTGCACCCCTGGCAGGTGGTAGCCGGGGTGAGCTCAATGAACCCCCTTCGCAATGTTATAAGTCTCGCGCCAGCATCTGGTAAAGGTTGCCAGCCCCATTTATCAGCATCAAACAATGTTTTGCGCAGAATCCCGAGGCAGTCTGGATGGCTATCACCAATTGTTCAACGTTCCTCTATCAAGCAGCAGCAACTCCTTAAACCCATATTTGCCATCCAGGACCCGACCGTGATACTTATAATTTTTTGCCATCAAACACCGCTGTCCAGAAAGCGTTTGCACAACAAAAATTCAACCATTTTTGGAGCTGATCACGGTCAGACAGTGTCTGGAACACAGCCAACATACAGCAGCAACTCGTGCAACTGCCCTTAAATAATATTTCAAAGTATCCACAACATCATCTAACAATTTATAATCATCATTTGGACTCCACGATTATCAAAAGAATTACCGTATTGCTCCTAATGTTTTGCGCTTATATATTTTGCCGGAAGCCGGCAGGTTTCTTTGGAATACCGTACTGCTCCTAATGTTTTCACAAATAGATAATTCAAAACGGCTTTCCGGCAAAACAATAAAAACCTGGAAATAGTTTTCACTTCCGGCAAACTTTATTTAAAACCCAAAATATATTCCCTGGCTCTCAATTAAGCCTTTTGCAATCATTATGCAATGATAAAGCAACGTCGTGTATCAATGCACTTTCCTAGACCTCACTGACACCGTACCGAGCTGGCTAGGTGCCGTGTCGTGATGAGATGGCGGGCCTGCTGAAAGGCAAGCTTCCTGTTGGTAAACCTGATCCTGATCAACGAAAGCTAGATGGTTTCTTTGTTAGACTCAGTCAGCCCCCGGGCATCACTACAGCATCACAGCAGCAGAATGAAACACAGAACGTGAGTGCAGGGGCAGCAAAGGGAGCCAACACCAACACGCCTGCTGCTCCTGCAAAGAAGAGAGGGAGGCCTCGAGGTAGCGGCAAGAACCAAATCGCAGCAGCAGCAGCAGCAGCAGCAGCAGCAGCAGCAGCAGCAGCAGCAGCAGGAGCAGCAGAGGGAGCGGCACCCCTGCACCCCTGCACCCCTGTACCAAACCACTCAGCTGATGTTGCTGTTGCGGCTGCAAGTTCAATGTTAATTCACATTATAATTGATTGTTCCTGGTCAGTGGACGGGCTTAGGGCTTGCTGACTTGATGTTCTTTGGTGATCACCGTTGAAATCCACAACGCTTCTGCTTTGACTTCAAGCAGATTGTGAGGGATCCATGCGTGTAGCATGCAACAGTGAGCTGGCAGCAGCTTGCTGATGCCCACAGCCAAGTGCAGAGAATTCATTCAAGTGCAATGGCATGTTAACACATCCCGGCAACAATATTTTACTCCGCCATTTCAGTGCCGGCAAAACATAAAAACTGCCAGAAAATGCCATGCCGGCTTGCCGGCAAACATACTATGTTGAAAAATCCTGCCGGCTTCCGGCAATATATATAGCTGAAAACATTGGGAGCAGTACGGTATAATATGTTTGCCGGGAAGCTGGCATGGCATTTTCTGGCCATTTAAAATCTTTTGCCGGCACTGAAATGACGAATTGAATTATTGTTGCCGAGACGTGTAACCATGCCACTGCACTTGGCTGAGTTCTCTGCACCTGCCTGTGGGCACCAGCAACGCGTTAACGCTGTTGCCAGCTCACTGTCACATGCAACATGCATGGCTACGGCTGCTCTAGCCTGTTGCTGCTGCTCCTAGGAGCAGGCCTGCTCCTGCAGGGGTGCCGTTCCCTCTGCTGCTGCTGCTGCTGCTGCTGCTGCTGCTGCTGCTGCTGCTGCTGCTGCTGCTGCTGCTGCTGCTGCTGCTGCTGCTGCTGCTGCAATTTGGTTATTGCCGCTACCCGGAGGCCTGCCTCTCTTCTTTGCAAGAGCAGCAGGCATGTTGGAGTTGGCTCCCTTTGCCAACAACAAACAAATCGTCAAGCTTTCGTAATTGTGTTGATCAGGATCGGGTTCACCAACAGGAAGATTGCCAGCAGGCCCGCCATCTCATCACGACACGGCATCCAGACAGCTCCGTAAGGGGTCCGCGAGGTCTAGGAATGTGTATATACATATATTATATCATTGCGTTTTGATATGCAATCAAGGGCGAAATACGCATATTTCAGAGCCACGGAACATATTTAAGGTTTTAAATAAGTATTGCCGGAAGCCGAAAACTATTTATTTCGTTTTTTATTTCTTTTGCTGGAAAGCCGTTTTGAATTATCTATTTTGGAAAACATTAGGAACAGTATGGTTTAAGATATATGTTACTTTAGGAATTCCCTCACCACAGCTTGAGCAAGCTGGGCCTGCTGCTGTCCTGCATGACCAACGCTGTCAAGGCGGGTGCACTAGGTTGCGCGAATGGCTCTGCGCTCAAACACTCATAACCTACCCACTATCAAATGCCCTGGCATCAACTGCGCTACTGTGCATTGCAGCCTTGCTGGCACCGTGCATTCAGCCCACAGGAATTGGATGTTGCTGGTTGCAGCCAAAACACACCGCAAACTCGAAAGATTGCAAACCTTGTGAAAGATTAAAGGGTCACCAAAGCGTTTCAATCTGGTTACCTGCCTCGCCAGAGCAATCGGCGCATACACAGCAGCAGAAGTACTGGCAAAAGCCAAGGCCCATCAGCACCCTAAACCCTTGCTTATGCATCTGAATCTGGAGTGACAAAGGCCACCCCCAATATTGTCACATACCTTGTATCAGCAGCTGGTCATAGCCTGCTGAGTAAAACTCATTTCTTTTTTTCTTTCTGTCATGCTTCTTTTGCTGTTGCTGCCACTCAGACACACCCCACGAAGACATCACCTGCATCCTGTATGATGCATTCAATTTCATTGAGGAGGCACGGAAGGGCAGCGTCGCCAGCAGCAGCGCAGCAGCACCTGCTGGGGGTGGCAGCAGCAGCAGCAGCAGAAGCAGTGGTGGCGGTCGCGTGCTGGTGCACTGCAGCCAGGGCGTGTCACGCAGCACGTCAATCGTAATTGCGTACCTGATGTGGAGGACCGGTCTCACCTACCAGGAGGTGTACCAGGCGGTGCGGGCGCTGCGCGGCGTCACCAGCCCCAACGTGGGCTTCACCTGCCAGCTCATCAACTGGGCGGTGAGTGTGTCGCGGCGTGTGTTGGCACCATGTGCTGCGCCTGAACCACTGGCATGGCGCAATGCAGGTTGCGGCCTTGGTGCCTGCACACCACCTGTTATAATTGTGTGCTGCCGCAAAGCACGGGTTTGCTTTAGCGCCTGACGCTAGTGCCGCCTGTCCGTGCATATGTTATGCAGAAGCGGCGCCAGCAGCCGCCGGACGGTGCGCGTGTCTACTGCATCGCGCCGCACTGCCCCGACAGCCCCACCTACCTGGTGGCCAAGCCTGTCGGCCCCAAGCCAGGCTGCAGCCAGGCTGATGTGGCGGCGCTGGACAGCCGCGGCTGCTTTGTGGTGCACCTGCCGCACAGCTTGTACGTGTGGCGGGGCAGCAGCTGCCCTGGCGTGATGGCTGACGCAGGCCTGAGGGCAGCGGGGGCACTGGTGCGGTACGAGGGGGCGCCGCAGCCGCAGCTTGTGCAGCAAGGTGAGGGGTGACACGGCCGGGAGCTTGAGGCCCTGCTGCTGAATGCGTTCATGGTTGACGTAGAGGGCCGTGACTCTTGTCTGCACACTTGGCAGCAGTAATGCAGCGACACGTAGCAGACGCCCCATCCTTGCGCAGCGTTTGCTTACCAACTTCCACTAGTGGTTCCCACGGTGGTTGAACGTGCTTGCGCCTGCTGCAGGTGAGGAGCCGGAAGAGTTCCTGGCGGCCCTCAACCCAAGCAGCAGCAGCACCAGCAGTGGCAGCGCGCACCCTGATGGCACGGCGGCTGCTGGCGCTGATGATGCGAGCATGCAGCTGGGCGCAGGTGATGAGAAGGTCGATGCCAGCTTGGCGGGGGCAGAGGCGGCAGCAGGTGCTGAGGTGGAGCCATGCACCGCCCTGCAGGGTGCCAGCCACAACAGCAGCAGCAGCAGCGCAGAGATCTCCTCGCACACTACAGCAGACGGGTGCATGGCCCAGCAAGGCAGCAGCTTGCCATTCAATGCTGGCAGCAGCAGCAGCAGCAGCGGCTGCACCTCAGAACAGCACCTGCCGGCGGAGGCGTTGCCTGGTGCTGATGGTGACGGCTGGGCTGCTGGCAGCATGTGCTCCAGCAGCGCACCTGCCATTGCAGCCAGCAGGAGCAGCAGCTGGAGCAGCAGCACCTCAGACGGCACTGATGTCAGCCACAGGCAGCACTCGGCTGACAACACCAGCAGCACAGCAGCAGCAGCAGCAGCAGCGGCCTCATCCTGAGCAGCACTACCACTTCAGCAGGCCTGTTCAAGCGTGCAGAAACGATACTGTGTGGCCATGCAGCCGACGCTGCCAGCAGCAGCAGCAGCAGCAGCAGCAGCGGTGCCAACAGCACGCTCTCCCGCATGCCTGCAAGCCTGACAGCCACAGAGCTGCCGTGTGCCAGCCTGGCATTAGCAGAGCCGTCTTGTGCCAGCCTGGCATCTGCGGAGCCGCCGTTTGCCAGCCTGGCATCCGCGGAGCTGTCGTCTGCCAGCCTGACATCAACGGAGCTGTCGTGTGCCAGCCTGGCATCCACAGAGCCGTCGTTTGCAAGCCTGGCGGGAGGCCCTGCAGCAGGCGGTACTGCGGCCGCTGGCGTTGATGATGAGAGCATGCAGCTGGCTGCAGGTGGTGAGCAAGGCGATGCCAGCCTGGCGGGGGCAGAGGAGGCAGCAGCTGCTGCGGTGGAGCCATGCATCCCCTTGCAGGGTGCCAGCAGCAACAGCAGCAGCAGCAGCACAGCGACCTGCTCGCGCGTTACAGCAGACGGGTGGATGGCCCAGCAAGGCAGCAGCTGTGCAACCAATGCTGGCAGCAGCAGCAGCAGCGGCAGCGGCGGCTGCACCTTGATGCAGCACCTGCCGGCGCAGGCGTTGCCTGGCGCTGTTGCTGCGGCGGACAACAGCAGTGGCCATACACCCGACGCTAGCAGCAGCAGCAGCAGCAGCGCCATCACTCTCTCCGGCACGCCTGCGAGCCGCGAGTCTGCGGCTGCAGGCTGCATTGAGTATGCAGAGTTTCCCGCGGCTGGCAGCAGGAGGTTCAGCCAAAAGTGTGGGCGCAGCCGCAAGGGCAAGGCCAGCAGCAGGCCGCAGCTGGTGCGCTACTATGCTGCATGTGCGCTGGTGCATGTCAGCGTGCTGCAGCGCATCAATGCATACGCACATGCTGGGAGTGCTCGTGCTGCTGTGTGTTAGCTGCGCAAAGCTGGCGCCTGAGCTGTGCGTGTGTAAGAGTCGGATTCAGCAGTGTATGTAGGCTCATATCATACACCGCACCCTTGCGAGTCTGACGGCAGGCTAGTGACCAAGTTCGTCTGATCGCTTGGAATAATGAGACTTGATTGTTTCTGATTGTTAGAATTATCAGGCAGCAAACAGATTGACTGTGCTGGCAAGGCTTTTGGGCATGCATTTCTGTGTAGTAGGGTGTAGAAATGTGGCCGGGTATCTCTCCACTGTGGGGCTGTGGGCAGCAGGCAGCTGGGTGTAGTGGGGTGCCCCTCTTGGACTGTGGGGCGCTGTGGGCAGCAGGCAGCTGGGTGTAGTTAGGTGCCCCGCTTTGAATGTGGGCGGCTGTGGGCAGCAGGCAGTGACTGGTCGGGGCTGCTGATATGGCCCCGACGCCTGCAGCTGGGTGTGGATGCGTAGCACGTCAAAAGTGCCCAACAAGGAATGATAGGGCAGCAGCAGCGCAGCGGTGTTTATGCATGCCCGTGTTGAGCAGGGCCTGCCTGCAGCGGCTGAGCGAGCAGCGGCTGCAGTCCATTGCAGGCACGAGGCTGTCACCGGCGCTCTTTGGGGAGCATTGGGCTGAGGCTGCCACTGCTCCAGCAGCATGCTTGCTTCTTTGTTTACAGAGTGAGCAGCCACCGTTGAGCTGCCCATGCTTCAACCAGGCTTGCAAACATGCACTGCAGCGGCTAGCAGATGTGTACAACATGTGGCCGTACAACCGCTCTTTGGTCGCTTTACGGGGCAGTGACTACTTACAATCTTACATAACTATGCGTGATATGCACGAAAAGTTACAAGCCAGTAGATGGCGCCATGGTACCTGGCTGCGCCGCAGCCCGTTGCAAGGGCGGCTGTCTGGCAAACTAATGCATGTACTCGTTGCATGTCCATGCCAGGAGCGTAATCCTTGCGCATTGATTGTTGTGACAGAGAGGGTTGGGGCCCGTTTGTGCCCTGCTGTGCGTGCCACAGGCTGCTCTGCAGCCACTAGCATTTCTAGTGTTGGCCTAAATGCAGTCACCATGGCTTTAGTAGGTGCATAGTAAAGTTGCAGAATGTGATACATCTAGACAGAGTGTTGTTGTAGTGTGGGCAGCATCACTGAGTCCTTCTGCCTGCCTTGTGGTGCGTCTGTGCTGTACAGACACATGTGTCAGGGTCCAAGGGCTTTGCAAGACTGATGCACGGCGTGAACCTGATGCGCAATGCTGCTTGGCCACATGATTGCCTGACTCTGCCGGCCTAGATGTTTGCAGCGTCATTTTGATTGAGCCGCACGACTGCACTGCATGCTGCTTTGCGTCACATTATATGATTGCACTGCACGGCACGGCATTGCTTGCTGCATTGCATCTGATCAGGTCGAGTCACCGCACAGCAATGCACTTCACGCACAGTGTGCATGCTCACTGTGTGGGTGTGTGCTGAGGTGGCTCACCTGCAGCCTGCACAGCTGCGGTCATGTGGAGCTCTGGATTAAACCTTTGGACGGTGATGTACTAGATTGCTTTGATTGGTGATAGAGTCAGCTGCATTCATTTTGTTCTGCGTACTGCCTGCGGTTCTGGTTCTAATCCTGAAAGGTGCAGTTGACCCTGCAAATGGCAGTTGCCCGTGCAACCTGTGTCTCTGGCACTGCATCAGCGATGCGGCAACTGCAGCGGTGTCTCATCAACTTCGGCGATTCGCTGCCTCATGTGCCAAGTCCCAGGCTGGAACGTCTTGTGTGTGCCAGGCTCTGCCGGCAGCTGGCAAGAGCACTTTGTGGCAGCAGCACCTGACGCGCAAGGAGATTAGCTGTTTACACACATGTGCCCGTATGCATGCATCATGCAGCGGCATGATGGCTTTGCACTGTCACCTGGAAGTCAGATTTGCTGCTGCGGCTGCCTGGCAGCCTGCACGTCACGAACAGTCTAGTATGGTCTTGCCGAACGCATTACAGCAGCGACTGCTGCAGCCGCTATGCATAGCTCTGTCATGCCTGTGCCTCACATGCCTTTGGATGGCAGCTTTACCTGGCTGTATACACATGTGTACACTGCCAACATGCCCTTCAGCGATTTTTGAGGATGCAAGCGCCCTGTAGGGAGCAGCATACCTGCGGGTTTCCCCGCAAACTGCTAGAAAGACAGCATGGCGGCTGTGCTTGACATGCCTTCGATCCGTTTTCAAACAGCTTGGCTGTGAATCCATAGCAGGTGTAGGAACAAATCAATGCAGTGTGATGTGACATGGTAACAAACTATTGATTTGTATACTGGAATGGATGGCCCACCTGATGAGGCTTTCACAAGGACCTGATGAGGCTTTCACATGCCGAAGCTCGTCACTTGTAAAATACTTCACTCTCAATAGGCTACTCTCTTTTTGCTGCCTGGGTCGCTGGCAATCACCTGTTTTTTAAACAATTGCACGCTATATTGGACGATGCCGCATGTGTGTTTTCCTGGCCGGCAGCCACGCTAGCCATCCTGAGGTTTCATGAGGCTAGAAAGACTGGGAGCGGCAAGTGCGGTGGTGTTGAGAATCATGCGCAGTTCACAGCCGCCTGGCTTACCGCCTTCCTGCATGCTCCGCATGAGGCACGGCTGCCACCTGGGTGTCATGTCCCGCTATTGTAGCGGCTGGTGACAGTCGGCAAAGCGTGCCATAGTCGTCCTGCTTTGTATGGCCCACTTCTTGATGTAATTTTACCTTTAGGCACATATTGAAGCACATGGCTGGTGGCCACTAAGATGTTACAGCTGCTGCACCAGGACATGACCAGGATGGTCGCCGGGGAACCGCCACTTTTGGTTGCAGACTATTACCAAATGTGATGTGTAAAGCGAGATGAAGCGCACAAGTCGCAACAAATTGGAACCTGTTTGCGACCTTGGCTACGTTGTGGTAGGCAGCGCATGAAAGCTCCGAGTCTTGCTTGCCCGTGATGAGACACGGAAAGGTGAATGCTTGACTTGTTAACGAGTGAAAGTATCAGATTGTGGACTTAGTGTCCATGTTTAGATCCATTGACTTGAATGCCGGCCGAGACAGTGAGATTATCGTGATCAAGAGGTGACAACATTTCAAATCCTAACCACTTGTGACACAATCAACGGACTCACGCCAACATTGCACAGCAACTCAGCCACAGAACTAAAAGAGCAGATGTGCATAAAACACATGTCACTGAATGCTGTGCACTTGCAAAATAAATAATCAACACATACCAAGGCCGCACTTTACCCAGTGCTGCGTAAAGCTGTACCAATGGGGACTTTGTACACTGAGGTTGAACATACAACTTAGACAACGTAAACTTGGACGTTGGACGTACACTGAGGTTGCAACAGCAGTGCACCAACATGCACATGGAGCAGCAGCTGCACGCTCGCTTCAGCGTCCCTATCATCAGCCGCTACTGCTGCTTTCATCCACTGCCACCACAGCTGCTGCACCCACGGCATCCTGCTGCTGCTGCTGCTGCTGAGGTGGCACCTTCCACCCAATGCGCTTGTTTGGGTAATCCAGCACCACCTGCATCCGTGACAGCAGATCTATGCACACCATGCCGGCCGAGTACAAGCTGATGTCCAGCCCGCCTGTCTTACTGAACAGCGCCCCCACATCCTTCAGGACCAGAGAGCCTAAGGCCTGAGGGTTAGCGCCAGCCTGACCACGAATGATGATCTCTGGGAGCTTGCCTGACTGCACGGCAACCTGCGGCGCAAATGGTTGCCGCTCTTGCCATCATCCACGCCTGACACGAAGCAGGTGCTGAAGTTGGGCTGTCGGTGGGACGGTGCAACGGCGGCAGGGAGGGTGCACGAGGGAGCAGGGCAGTGATGTGAGCAGGTGGCACACACGCAGACCGGAGCACAGCAAAGACCAACACGCAGAGAGGCCGGACGTTTGGGTTGTTGGTGGCGACAGCACGCTGCGACAGGGCGACAGGGGGTGACAGAGAGAGCAACAGCGGGAGTGCAGATGCCATCAGGCAACATGCGGGCGGCTGCATCATCAGCCTTAGAAACATTGTTGCGCGGTGATTCCCTTGGTGTTGTCTTGTGTCTGTGTGATTTTGGGGCACAATGTCACTTCAAACAGGCCATATGATCGCACCAGGCATGTCAACGCTGCGGTGATGCATGCGGTGCTGGACAGCAGGCCGATTGCATTCATGGCCCACACAAGCCTCTCCATGCTCACATCCCTGCGCCCCATGGCCGCCTCGGCTCGCTCATCCCTGAGCAGGTGCAGCTCCCGCGCTGCTCTGCTGTGGAACATGACCTCCGTGCCGCCAGCACCAGTGTCCACCAGAAACAGGCTGATGTGCCGCGCGCCTGTGCCCGGCGACACGAACTCCAGCTCGACATGCGGCAAGCTGGCGATCTGCATGCAAAGGAGAAGTCCGCAGTGTGCAAGGTGGATCAGGCGTGTGTGTGATGTTCCCTGATGTAACCCGTCATCCAGCGAGCCATCATCAACATCAGCAGCAGTGGAAGGCCCGCTGCTGTCACCCGGCTGCTGCCGCAAGCACAGGCCCAGGGGATGACGCTGTGAACCTGTGGCAAAGCACAGATGAGCTCTGCATGCTGCACACTTGCGCTCAGCCCAGATACAGGCATGAGAAACATGCACGCTTGGTGCCGGCTTGGGGGCGCACGCACGCACGCCTGCCTCCAACCTTCACCAGCTGTCCCACCACATCACCAGCACCTGCGAGCCATCTGCTGTGGCAACAACATGCACCAAAGCCACAGGTACATGCACCAGCCCATGGCTGCTGCTGTGTGCCTCACCACCTCACCATGATCAGCCGTTGCCAGATGTAGCCGTCCTCCAGCTGCTGTGAACTTTTGATCAGCTGCGGCCGCTGCAGCAGCATCTCCACCAGCTGGTTCTCCCTCACACCATTAACAGGTGCAGGCACTGGCGGCACCAACACAGGCTGCTGCTGCTGCTGCTGCTGCTGCTGCTGCTGCTGCAGTTCACTGCTGCTGCTGCGGCTGCTGCTAAGGTCAAAGCTTACAGGTTGTGCAGCTGCTGATGCAGCCGAGTTGGCACTGGATCGGCTGCGCCGCCGCCTGCTTGCTACCATCCGGTTGATGATGATGCCTTGCTGCTGCTCTGCCGCCGCTGCTGCTGCCGCGGGACGGCCCTGCAAGCTGCTGCTGGCTGCAGCGCTGCCAGTGCCCACAGCAGCAGCTGCAGAAGGCCGAACTCGCCTCCTGGAGGGTGGAGCAACTGCATCTGTCACGGCAGCAGGCACTGCATCTGTTGGTACATGCGACGGACTCGTCGCCACCACCAGCTGCTGCTGCACGGACTGCACCTGCACTAGCTGCTGCGCTATTGCTGCACTTGGCGGCCACTGCTGTGCGGTGCTGCTGCTGCTGCTGCTGCCGCTGTCGCTGCTGTTGTGACTAACAATGTTACTGACACTTTGTGGTTTGACTTTGCCCATGTAGCTGGTGGCCTTTATGAGGCCCTCGCGGGTCTTGTGGCAGGGCAGCGTCATGCGGCAGCGCCTGAACACGTCAAAGCCTGCAAAGCACAGCACCAGCAGCAGCATCAAAGCGCGCCACTCAGCTGGTGCGGTGCCAATGCTGCCGCTGCCAGCCAGGAGATCAGACGCAGCCGTGCAATGCTCACACGCACCTCACACGTCTGGGCAAACGGCGTGGTGCGGTCTGCCGCAGACGCCACTCATCACATGCAGCACCTGCAGGGTTGCTGCGCGTGATGCGTCAACCCTGCTCCATGTTGGCCACCTGATCACGCTTTGCCCCAGCAGCGCAGAGCACAGCTGCTGAGGAGGTGCGCTCACCTGCGATGCCCACCACTCTGTCGTGGAAGCCGTTGACCAGCCTGCTCGCGCGCATCTCCATCATCACGGGGTCGCTCAGCAGCAGCGGGCCGATGCGCAGCTGGCTGGCGCGCCTGAAGCGCGTCTTGATCTGCAACGCAGCAGCGCGGCAGAGGTCGATGCCGCAAACAAGCACAGACCCAAAGAGGCGGAGGAGCAGTTCTGGTGTGCCTGGAGAGCGTGCCGCAGCCAACCCGGCGGCAAGGCGGCCAACCACCTAGTGACCACCAGGAAGAGTTCAAGAAGGTGCAGGTGCGCAAGCAGTGATAAGGTGTGCTGATCAGCTGCCTGAAGCGTCGGTAACTGGGACCGTCGCCAGGCAGCCCACCACCACCACCCAAGACAGGCGCGTGCACCGCACAGCAGCAGCGAGGCAGCGGGCGCGCGCCCACCTTGCCGGCCACGCCTGCGATGCGCAGGTCGCCAAACGTGGGCAGCTCGTACTGGTCCGCCACGCCAGGCTCGATCACAAAGCCCGATGCGCCCGTGTCCATGATCATCCAGCCGGCACGCTTGCCGTTGATGTGGCACTCCGCCAGCAGGTGGCCCGTGCTCGTCTGCCACACCTGCGCGCCCACGTCGATGCCATTCACGTTACTTCGGTGCTGGTGTTGATGGAGGCGGGATTCAATCCAAGGTTGCTGCGGAGGGCTCAGAGCTGCCTGCTGCGTTGCGTGCGGCAGCGGGGCACACCGCAAGCGCCTGCAGCCCCGCCCGCGCCCACACACTGCACAAGTACACGCAAATTGTGCAATGGACATGCGCCGCCCCCAAAACCGTTTGCTGTCAGTGTCGGAGGCCTCAGGGTGGTGAAGAATCCAGCCTCAGCTGCAGCTTCAGCTTTTGAGTACCAGGTTCAGGGGCGGTGCGCGTGCTCACCGGCACTCGCTGCGAGTAGATGTCCAGGTACTGCGCATCGATGGGCACCGGCGGCGAGGCTGGCAGCTGGTAGGCCTTGTGGATGCCCTCACTGCGCACCTTGCAACCCAGCGTCTGGTACCTGCAGCAGCAGCAGCAGCAGCAGCGACAACAGTCAACTCGTCAGGCCACGACTACGTGCAAAGGAGCAACTGCGCACACCCACCTTCCGACATGCCGATGCGCATAGCGCATGCAAGAATCGGCACCAGCCTACAGTGCCGTCATTTGGTGACACAAGCGACTCACTTGTGCGAGCAGCCGCGGAACAGCACATGCTCCACCCCGTAGGGAAAAACACGTCCGGCGTCGCACCCCTGCTGCTGCTGCTGCTGCTGCTGCTGCCGGCGTCGCCTTTGCTGCTGCCCTTGCTGCTCCAGTTCTGCCAGTCGTCGTACTGCCACACCTCTGTCTCGCTGCACAGCGGGTGGTTCACGTCTGTGACCTGCCAGGTGTCCGGGTCTAATTCCAGCCGCGCAAGCATCTGCGGCATGACAGGCAGAGCCAGCAGGCGGGCACAAACGCACCGTCAGCAAGGCGATCAGCAGGTGCCTCGACTTCCTCTATGCATTAATTGTTGCGTTCAAAGGAGGCAAGAGCTAGCGGCAAACCAATGCACCATCCAGACACTTGCAGCGGGGCCCCTGCAGCTCAAGCGTAAGATGCTTGCTTGCGACGCAGACAGTTAGCGGCATACTTCGTGCATGTTGGCGTTGCAGGTGGTTCAAGCACAGACAGCAGTCCGGCTTTCCAAGCACCAGGGGCAGCTCATGGCACCGCCACTGCAGGAGCCACCAGCCCAAGGCAGCCGCTCACCCGCCTCCCTTCAGCTTGAGCACAACGCACACCGGCGGCTTGTCATCCAAGTCCGAGTAGTAATCACCGAGGTCAGGGTCGTCTGTTTCTAGGTCTGTGGTGTACGTGGCAGCAGCAACCACAGGGGCCGGCTGCACCCTGCTGCTGCTGCTGCTGCTGCTGCTGGTTTGCCGCTGCCGCAGCCCGGCTGCCGCTGCTGGCTGCCAGTGCGGCAGCTGTTGTTGCAGCTGCTGCTGCTGCTTTGATGCAGGCTGCTGCTGCAGTAGCTGCAACCCTAGCTGCTGCTCCCCTTGCTGGCCACCCCGCTGCTCCGTATGCTGCTGCTGCTGCAGCTGCTGCGTGCTGTCACCGCCCACTGCTGCTGCTGCTACATGTGGCTGCTGCTGTGGACTGGAGATGGTGCTGGCCACTGGTGGCATGTCAAGGTGGGGCTGCAGCACCAGCAGCGAGCAGCAGGCACGGTTGAGCAAGCGGCGAGCGACCTCACAGCCTGAACAGCCCTATCCCTTTGCTGATCAAGTTGTTGAACTGCCGCAGGCTGAAACAGCAGTACTGCTGCCTCAGGCAAAGTCACCACGTCCTGCCCGCAGGAGCTGCTGAGGATGTGCGAGGTAGCTTGCAAAGTCACTTTCATATGCCCACCAAGACCTGTTCAGCTAGCTTTGCAACGCATTAGCAGGCGCCGCTTCTACCAGCACCGCATGGTGCGCCAGCCTCATCGCCAAGTACACGCACACCGGCACAGTCACGCACTGACGATGCGCTGTCCTGTCGTCCAGATCGCAACACATTGTGCTGCTTTGACTCACCACATACTGCCGCCAGAGCTGCTGTGGGCTCCTGCTGTCCCCCTCCAGCTCCATCTCCAGCCGCTGCTCAGCCAGCTCAGGCACCAGCCAGCCGCCACCCTTGATCAGCGCACCCTGGCCGCAGCACAACACAGCAACATCAAGTCAGAACGGCGGCACACCATCCGACGAGGCCGCACTTCATACAGAAAAGAAGACAGCCAAAGATGCTGAATGCGCGCAGGCGCCAGCTAGCACCGAGCCTCAATGACCGCAGTTGGGATGCCACCCCAGATTGCTGCCGAGAGAGTGAAAGGTCAACAGCTGTGCACGACAACTGCTGTTGCAAGCCACCCCTACCCAGTTGCACTACTCTAATTGCCATATGCCTTGGATTAAGTCCCCTTGCACTTTGCAAACGCTGCTCGCAACCTGCCAGCTCATGCAACACCCCACTGCACTCGCTGTAGCTTGCCACACTGGTGCTGCTGCCACAACTCCCAGTTCTGCTGCTCACCAGCAGTGACGCCTCATGGTCGTCCCGCTCAAGCTCCTTTGCCACACCGCTGGGGTCCACCTGCAGCAGCAGCAGCAACAGCAGGAGGAGGAGAGCAGCAGAGGCCTTGTCAGCTTCACTGTAGGCAACGTACAACTCGTACGGTGCAAGGTCATTGATTGTTCACATGACGAGAAGACAGCTCGAACTGCTGGCACGGCCATGAAATAGCTGCTGCGGCATGACCGCCTGATGATGGTGCACTGCCAGTGGATCACCACTCTGTAATCAGCACACTCCTTGGTAGCTCACCTGGTTGTTGGTTGTTAGCTGTGCTGCTGCACAGCAAACATTCAACAAACAGTTGAGCTACCAAGGAGTGTGCTGCTTGCTGTTTGTAAGTACAGTGCAGCACAGGCGGATGACTGCCGTGGAGCCAGGCAGCCAGACTCAGCGGCATCCCCGTACCTCCCAGCACTGGCTGTCGCTGCCGCCATCATAGCCCCACTTATATGTCAGGTGCTTGCTGCGAACCTGCGGAGCAACACACACAGCAGCAGCGCACACAACATATGCAATGCAGCGCAGTCACGGCACATGCACCTTCGTGCCTGCAGCTGTAGTTGTGATGTAAGGCACCGAGCTGTTGAAGACTAGTAGCAGCAGCTGCTGTATGGCGTCCCATCTGCAAAGGCAGACCTTGAGAACCCAGCAAGCTCAACGAAATGAAGTGGCTTCGGCAGCATCGCTCAGCAGCAACCCCATTGCGTCATCCCCAGCAAGGTTGTACTGCTGCTGCTGCTGCTGCTGCGGCGCACCTCCTCATAGAAAGCCCCATCAGGCCTCCAAATGAAGGTCCAGCTGACCTCACAGCCCATGTGGGTGCCAACGCCAAATGCCATGGCCTGAGGGCAGGCAGTGCAAGTATAAAACACATGACTAGCAGCAGCGGTGCATCACTGGCATTGTGAAATTCAGTGCAGTTGTGCGTAAAGCATGCAGGGATGCAGGAACCATCAGGTGGAGGGCAAATATGTTTCGAGGCTGCTTGCTTGCTGCAGCTGCAACAACAGTAGCGACTTTGACAGCAGGCAGAGGACGGGTCCCCTGCACAACACATGCTGCTGCATAGGCAGCAAGCCAGCTCCCTACGCTGGGCTGTTTCTAAACTCACGCTGGTGTTCTTGCGATCCAAGGGGTCGTTGCCTCGCAGCGCCTTTCTAACATTGTCGAGCACGTCTGCCAGGGGCAACCTCAGGTGCGGCCAATTCGCTTTGGCTTGATCATATAGCCTTTCCGGCTGAGGGTTGCGTTTTATGTTTGCAAAGCGTGACGTTAGACGTGCATACAACCTCCATTTGCTGGCTGTTGCTGAACTGGAGGAAGGGGCCGGGTGCTTGGGCACCCTGAGCGACGAAAAGCTGTGCATGCTGCTGTACCGAGGCTGAAGTGTCCTCAGCATTCCATGTGACGCAGTGATCGAGCTCCCCGCATGTTGTGTTGCAGTACAAGCCAATGCGACAGCTTAGGGCTCCCAAGTGAGCGGTGTACAGTCGCTTCGGCAGCACGGACTGAAGTAGTGCCGGAGTGCAAGCATAGTGACCTGCTACTCAACAGAAGTGGGCCCCTGCTATCTAGCCTCCTGTCAACCCCGTGGCAAATGTGACTGTTGTGACAGGTACAGGTTCAAGGTCGAGCATCCACGACTGGCAGGCAGACGAGCGCACCCATGAAGGGACATGTTTCAGGTTCCTTCGTATGTACTTCAGTCAAGTGGATGTCCTGGGAGCTGGACCATGCTGCTGACCAGCAGCAACCCTACTCAGCATCTGGTGCCTTGGTGTCCTGCATGTGATGCATTTTCTGCCAAGAGGCTGCACCCACGCCTCAGGGTACGACCTGCAGCGCAACAGCAACGATCAGACGCTGGAACAGGTGCACAGGCCTCTACAGAGCAGGCTTTGTCCCTAGGTGAGCGGGTGCATCACGCAGGAGCGTCACATGCACCCCCGTCCAAGTATAGCTGGTTGAACTCTAGCAATGGTGTTGGCTAGGTACTTGCAGCTGTTGCTTTGCTACACTCCACCATGCAAGCGCACGTGCTACCAAGCGAGAGGCAGCTTGCAGCCGAAGTATGCAGAACATGGTGTTCTGCTCTGCTGTGCAGAGCACTATGGGCCTGTGGCTGCTGCCTGTTCTGCAGGTCCACCCTTCAGTCCAACAAGGGTCCGCGTGCAGCATGACACATACATTCGTGCCAGTCGGGCGGCAGTGTGGTCTCTCATGCAGGTGTGCCTGGTTGCTGACTTGGCCAATGTTTGATGCGCTTCCAAATCGTGATGTCCTGCAGCATGTATGCAAGCAACCCTGTGATGCTGTGAACTTTGAAGTTTGTGCGCTAGCCTTAAATGTGTTAATTTTGCCCTGTCCTGCAGGACGTCACAGCCACTCGTAAGTGGCAACAGGTGCGGTGGTGCTTGCAACACTGGAGTCCATCTATGGGTGCGTCGATGATGCACTTTGCTGCAAATCGTCATATGTAGCAGCAGAGGTTGCAGTGCTTGCAGATGCTCTGAGCAGCGACATTTGTAATCTTGTTACACACAGCTTATTTTTCTTTTAATTTATAATTCTGTGGTGTGCAGTCGTCGCATGTATCATTGTATGAAATGCTTTGCTGAACATGCTGCACCTGTTGCAGGGTGGAGTACCAAGGGCTTGCCGAGCAGCTGCTGACCGCGTTCCAGCAGGCAAACAGGGTTCCTGCAAGCTCGGGCACGGCAGCAGCAGCAGCAGGCTCAGCCAGGTCAGCATCCCGGCCTGATGTTGACCAGAGGTTTGACTCTTCTGGACAGCTGGTCTCTGACCAGTTTGACCACCTAGGTTCCGCACTGCTGTTCAGCCGGCCTGAAGCTGTTAGGCAGCACAGCAACGGCAACGGCAGCGGCAACGGCCGCAGTGTTAATGGCAGCATGAATGGCAGCGCGGAGAGCAGCATGAGCGGCAGCAGAAGTGGAAGCAGCAGCGGCAGCAGCAGCAGCAGCACTGGAGCACTGCACATCAAGCAACAAAGGCTTGAGCAGCACAGTGCAACACAGCAGCATGCACACATCCAGCGGCCATCTGCTGAGCAGCCACAGCAGCATTGGACTGCCAGCACCAACGGCAGCAGCACGGCCGCCCCCAGTCAATGGGGCAAGCGGGCTGACACGTCACCAACTGCAGCAGCAGCAACAGCCGAAGCTGCAGAGCAGAGCGCTGCTGCAGCAGCAGATGCAGCCTTCATGCAGCTGCTGCTCCTGTTGGCTCAGCACGCCGCGTTTGTGCCCCTCTCAGCGCGTGATGTGGCACTGGGAGTCAGCCTCAACACGGACTTCCTGTGGCAGCTGTTTGTCAAGGTCAGCACGGAGCAGCTGGACGCTACCCTGGTGCCACCACAGCTGCTAGCTGCCTCTGCCGGAGCTGCTGGTGACGCAGCTGGTGCTGGCGGTAGTGGTGGCCCCGCTGCTGTGCCTGCGGGGCAACCCAAGGAGACAGAGAGCTTGTTGGTGCTCAGGTGCGTGTTGCATCCTTCTAAAAATCGCACAAAAAAGGGAAAGGCCAGGATGCCATCAACCTACGCAATCATGTACCGCCCACATGGCAATGACTGTTCGAACACTGCTTCAATTCATGCTCTTCAGTGTCGCTCTGCTGGCACGGGCATCTCAAGTGGCCAGCTCCCGGGCTTGCAAGGCCACATATGGCTTTCACTTAGATACGTTTGCCTGCTACCTCACTCTTACTCACCAGCCACATCAGTGTTGCGGAATCACCTGCGAACTTGTACTGCTGCATGGGCCACCGCTGCAGGCGTGGCTACAGCAGTGAACAGCAGCAGGGCCGCTGGCTCCTGCAGAAGCTCGACTACCTGCAGCTGCTGCTGGTCAAACGGGCCATTGGCGGGTTGACCAGGCTAGGAGGGCACCTGCTGCAGCAGGCCCGCGGCATGGACCAGCGCAAGCCAATGTTGCAGCGGCAGCTCTCTGGCAGCCAACGGCGAGACAAAGCAGCAGCGTCATAGCAGTGCTGGCGCTAGCAGAAGCAGCAGCAGCAGCAGCAGCAGGCAGCTCAGGAGGCAGAACAGCAGCAGAAAACCTCGGACAGATGGCTTTGGCAGGCCTTACATTGAGGCGCTTGGCATGCAGCAGGGGGACGAGGAGGTCACCAGCAGCAGCAGCGGCAGTGTCGGGCCAGCTTCAGGGTCAATTCAGGACTGGAAGGAAGGGACGGCTGCAGCAGCAGCAATGGCAGCACTAGCAGTGATGCGGATGGTGCTACAACCATCAGCAGCAGCAGCACAGCGGCAGACCCGCCAAACGTCTTGCAAGGGCATCAGCAACACCAAACAACGAAGAAGCGTTCGGGGCTGCTGAGTCAGGTGTCATCCCGCGCAGAGCAGAGCTTCACGGATGTGCTGCACACGCTGTCTGAATGGGGCGTCATCCCGCGCAGGGACGTGACACCCCTGGAGGTGTTTGATCAGGTGTGGCGCGCACACTGCTCCAGTGCCTTCGGCTTTGATTGAATGCTGTTTGACTGGGCCGCCATCCCAAATGTTTGTGCTGGACACTGTAACAGGTGGGTGATGGCGGCGCATGTGTGCGGCCTGCCTGTGACTAGCATATAGTGCTGCAGGCGGAACTTCCCACAAAGTATGTCAGCGCAGTCTGTCCTTCTTGTGCTTGATTATATGTGTGCTCAATTGTATGTGTTGTGTCTAGGTGCTGCTGCTGATGCTGCTGCTGCTGCTGCTATCGGCGCAGGTGTACCCGCTGGTCGAGCCCCCCCGTTTCAGCCGTTGTTCATTGAGAAGGCCACCTTGCCAGACATCATGGGCCCCGTCATTGAACCCCACCTCAGCTTGCTAGGGCGCAGCCGCAGCCAGCACTCCAGCAGCAGTGTCTCCGCTACATGTGGCAGCACTGATGGCAGCAGCAGTATCAGCAGCTGGGAGAGCGCAGCCGCCAGTATTGAAGGCAGTGCCGGCAGCAGCAGCAGCACCAGCACCAGCAGCGGGGGCTTGCTGCAGACGCTGCTGGAGCCGGTCGAGATCGTGGAGCCGACGTTCCGGCAGATGCTGGTGGTGTACAGGAAGAAGCCCAGACCTGAGTGGTGGCGGGGGGCGTGGTTCAAGCTGACAGGGCAGAAGGTGGCGCCAGTTGCACGGCGCTCCAGCATCCAGCTGCAGGTGGGACTGAGAGGGCTTTGTCACGCTGCATGTTTTGCTGCCCCCTCAGGCGTCCGTCAACGCTGTAGCATGCATGCCATATGGCTGCTGCGCTCATCATACCTTCCGCTGTCCACAACACATGTCACAGCTTTGAGCTACAGCAGCTTGACGCCTGGCCATCTGCCACCCGCCACGTGCTGGTAAGCATCTCGTCCACGTGCTGCGCTGCGGGGCTCGCTGCCTGCTGCTCCCCCCCCCCCGGCCGCCTCCCCAGGTGTATCGGGACATCCCGCTGCCGTCCTGGCAGGTGGTCTTCCCCGACAAGCTGCTGCAGTTCCGGCCGCTGGACCTGCTGCGGCTGGACCTGTTTGGGCTGGCGGGAGCCGCGGCGGTGCTGGCGCAGGCCAGGTACAGCAGCCTGGTGCTGGAGCTGGTGACGATGGTGTCGCTGTCGGTGTGGGGCACGCGGCTGGTGCTGGGCTACCTGCGCATGGGGGACAGGTGGGCTGGTCAGATCAAGGCCAGATGACAGGGGGAAGGGAGCTGGCGGTGACAAATAGCAATAACTTCGGTGGATTGCTGCACACGGTGACGGGAGGGGCCCGCTCAGCAGCACAGCGCACGTTGCCAGTGGCTTTTTCGCCTTGCGTGCATGCACAGCAGGGGCCAGGGGCCTGGCGGCAGCAACGAGCAACGATGGTGATGGACTATTGCGCACAATATTGGGAGTTGGGCTGAGTCAGCAGCACAGCGCACATTGCATTGGCCTCCTCGCCTTACATGCATGCTGCTGCTGCTTACTGGTGAAGTGCTGGTCCGCATCCTGATGGGTCATTCGGCGGTGTACGTCAGCACCCGAGCAGTGTGGCGCAGCTGCTGCCAGTGATGCCATTGGGTGCTTGTTGGCGTCCCCAATGCTGCGCGCTGCCATTGATGCCTCCCGCAGGTATAAGAGCATCGTGGCGCAGCTGCTGGCTGAGCGCACCGTAGCTGGCGGCGAGGGCGGGCTCGAGTACCTGGCCACAGCAGCAGGTGGGGCACTGCCGACTTTTTGCAGCCATCTGCGCATTGCGGGTCGCATGGCAGGCACCACCATCGTCTGCCACTCAATCAGCCTCTGTGGAGGCGCATGTGTGGCATGCGCTGCCTCCCATGCACGTGCTCAGTCGCTCGCAGGCCTCGGTGGCATCGCTCCAGACAGTTTGATAGTGCTGCTGGTCGTCTGTGTGCAGTCGTCTGCGGCGGCATTGGTGCAAGTTTGGTACCACCACTGATTGATTAATTGCAGCTGCCGACGCGTTGTCTGCTGTTCTTTATGCGCTGCAGGCCTGCAGCAGTTCAAGCAGGCGGCGCTGGCGTACGTGCTGCTGGCAGCAGCAGATCGGCCTCTGGACGCCGGCCAGGTGGCAGCAGCAGCAGAAGCTGCTCTGCAGCAGGGGCTGCAGCTGCAGGTGTGCTTCAATGCTGACGAGGCACTGGCGGAGCTGCGGAGGTTTGGCCTGCTGGTTGAGCAGCAGCAGGGAGCAGCAGCAGGTGCTGGGCAGCAGCAGCAGCAGCGGGGACAGCAGCAAGGGATGGACCAGGCCTTGGCGCCAGCAGCTGTGTCAGCGGTAACGACTGGTGGGATGCGGCGGCCAGCCGTAAAATCATCAGAGGGCACACCAGTGCCATCGGCATCTGCAGCGGCAGTGGCAGTGGCTGCAGCTGAACAGCCTGTGGCTGTGCAGACCGAGCTGCTGCAGCAGCAGCAGCAGCAGCAGGCGCTGTACAGGGTACTGGACAGTTGTGAGGCACAGCAAGTGCTGCAGCAGTATTGGGCTGGCCTACTGCGGCAGCGGGTCAAGTCCATTCTGAAAGCAGTGTAGAAGTCATTGCACAAGGTGGCGGGGCGGTGCGCTGACACTCTCGTCTGCAAGTGGACAACTGGCCCCAGCTGCACAGTGAGACATGTCGAGTGGACAGTGTGCTACAACAGTACATTGGTGTTGAGGGCGTGCGTGCAGTTGTGTGTTCACAGCATTTGTGCAGTGCCAACCTGTGAGGGGCACAGTGTTCAGCTATGCTTGGTGCAACATGTGCATGGCTGGCTCGAGCGGAACTCAGTTAGTCACCGAGAGAGCCTGACCTGTGAGTTGTCGGCATGCATGCATGTGCGTGTGTGCGCAGGGATGCAACTGCAGTAGGCAGCACATGTGGCGTAGCTTATGATCCCTGCAGCTGCCTGGTCCCACAACCCTTTCCCCCTGTCTTCCCTGCTGCAGCAGGCAT
The DNA here is from genome assembly GCA_014080715.1 of Scenedesmus sp. NREL 46B-D3. Taxonomy (NCBI): domain Eukaryota; kingdom Viridiplantae; phylum Chlorophyta; class Chlorophyceae; order Sphaeropleales; family Scenedesmaceae; genus Scenedesmus; species Scenedesmus sp. NREL 46B-D3. The sequence continues at coordinate 140,572 of JACERP010000091.1, read as the reverse complement.
CTTTTCCTTGATCATGAGCTATGGCTGTGGCCTCATGTGTGGCAGAGGCAAGCAATGCCCGTACCCAGTCCTCATGTGTGGCAGAGGCAAGCAATGCGCAATGGCATGCAATTGTGCAGGTTGGGGTCATCACTGCTGTCTTACCTGTCGCAGGCGGTTGTAGGCATGAGTGCCGTGTTTTGTGCTGTGTGGTTGCACGGTTTTGCGGTTGAAGTTGTGGTGTGCAGCTCGAGTAGCACAAGTGTGATGAGGCAGGCCTTGATGTTTCCCAATATCAGCAAGAGCTTGCAAATGTGCCAACGTTCTGTTGTGTGGCATCACTGCAGTGCAGCAGCCGCGGTGTACTGCTAGCTAGTGGGCATCAGTCACTGTACACTGAGTGTACACTTACATGTGTTAAGTTGAAGTCTTTGGGGATGGTGGGTGTGCCATGTGGCGCAATTCGCTTTTGAACTGAGTTGGTTGACTGGGACCAGGCCCAACAGCTGTCCCGAGCTGCTGCATGCCTAGATGAGTCAGCTTGCCTGGATGAGTCACCAACCTACAGGGTATCAGTCTGTGTGCCACCTGGCTAAACATGTTTGCGACTGGTAGCGTTCACATGGCAGATAACCACTAACCAGGTAACGCTTGTACGTACAGTGGAACTTCATGTCGTATCTGGATGTTGCAAGCCTGGTGCGCAAGCTGGTCTCGGATGGAAGCAGGTCATGACGGGCCACGTGACTGTAATTGTTGTCGCCACAACAGACTACGCAGCAATAAAAAAGCTTGCCTTGACAGTTTAAAAGGCACACCGTGGTCACCGTGTAGTAACAACAATTGCTTCACGTCTCGGTACACGTCTCGGTGGCCTTTTCGAAAGACAACATCGCGGGAAGCCGGGATAACAGGCTTGCGACAGTTATAAGTATGCCCTGGATTTGTGATAGTTGTCAATCACGTTAATCAGCAGATCAGAGGTGCAACACTACTGAAACACACTCACCAGTAGTACTGCAGTTCCGACACACTCGTAGACCGCTTGTCCCAAATTAGCAACATGGCACTTCACATGAGCAGCAGGGGTATCTCAGCAATTCAGGGTACCATTAGGAGCCATGGCGTTCGCAGCGTGCCTCTGCGACCCGCCAGTCTTCAGCATGGCGCCTGCAGGATGCCTGCCAGGCAGCACGTCTCTGTACGCGTTGCAGAGATGACCAGACCTACGCGTCAAGATGACGAGGCCATGTTCTGCTACCAGGTGTGTTGCGCGGGGTCCGGACATAGATCTCGCGCAGCAGCAGCGGCAACCCTGGCCAATGTTTATCATGTCCCACCAATCTAATGCGCTTCAGCCCGTTCTGCCAGCCCACTAAACTTCAAGGATTGCTTTCATCAAGCTTGGAAGTGCAGTGTCAAGCAGTGCAAGTGACCGCAAATACGCTGCCATGTAAATTTACTGCTTTAAAGCAGTAGTAGAGCAACAGATAACTCGCCAAGCGTCTGTATTCTACAGCCAATGTAACACTTTGCATGTAGCCTAGCATATGTGCAGCTTGTTGATTCCTTGCCCTGCTGCTGCTGCTGCTGCTGCTGCTGCTGCTTCTGCTTCTTGCTTCATTTACCAACCCATGTTACTGCTGACAGTGTGAGCAGACCAAGGGCAACACAGGCTGCACCAAGATTGGTGTCTGCGGGAAGACCTCCCAGGTGGCCATTCTGCAGGACCTGCTTATCTACCAGCTCAAGGTGAGGCAAGAACATGGCATGCTCCATCATGATTTCTGCATCGATGCATCTTGTGTCACTGTTTGGGGGGGTGCTGCAGCCCAAAAGGATGGTATTAGTAACATCATGGTGAAGTTGCACAGCTGACAGCACATGCAGGCCACAGCCCTACTTGTCATGATGGCATAGTGGATGCATGCTCAGTGCGTTGTCAGCAGCAGCAATTGCAGAGGTGCAGCGTCAGACAGCGTGCATGGCTCAAATGTTGTCTCGTGCTTGCACGGTGGCTGCTGTATCCCTGCTATGGGGCTCCACCGCGCATGCGTGCTGTTGTGTTGCAACATGCTAACGGTGCTGCTGCTGTTGCTGCCCATCTCGCTGCAGGGCCTAGGAGCATGGGCCAACTTCGCTCACCAGACCACCAACCTGGGTACACCAGAGGTGGACTCGTTTGTCAAGGCAGCCATCTTTGCAACCCTGACAAATGTGAGCACCAGCACCATGCAACCTTCCTGCGAGTGCCTTTCTGCAAGTGAGCCCTGCATGTTCACGTGACGCCTACTGTTGGTGGCCTTTGCGTCTCCCACCTGTGACCGCCTGGCAGGCCGCAGGGCGCATGTGCTGTGCGGCGCTGCACCTCTCCTTACTGCCAGCCATTAAGTGCGTGTCCTGCAGGTGAACTTCAACCCGCAGCGCTTTGTCGAGTACATCACCAAGGCCGACGACTACCTGGAGCTCATCCGCAGCAAGCTGGCACAGGCAGGCGTGCAGGGCAGGCCCACCGCCGCGCAGCTGCCCTGGTTCGACCTGCAGGTGCGCCCTTGAGGCTGGCTGCAGGCAGGGCGCACACCAACGCCAGGTGCACGGCACAGCAATCGCTCAGATGCGCACACCTTCTTGCGCAGCCTGACTTTTGGTTGGTCTCCTGCAGGACAGACTTGCAGCTGCAAAGCTGCCGTGGTTGACCCGCACATGACCGGCATGTGTCCAGCTCGTGCATGGAGTGCGGCAGTGGCCTTCTGCATATGTGTTGCTGTGCATATTCTTGGGACCAGCATGGCGCTAGTGTCCAGCAGGCTCATTGCGCATTCCCGGCACATCCACTGCATCCCCACACCTGTGATGTCCTGTTGCATCCTGCAGGGCAACCCCATGGACTTCAGCCTGCGCCGCGCCATGCAGGGCCAGCCCATCGACGCAGACACGCTCGAGAAGCTGGGCGAGCAGGTGTCGCTGCTGCACAGGCGTGAGGTGATGGGCGAGGCCAACAGCACGCTGCTGGGCCTGCACGAGCTGCTCACATACGGCCTGAAGGGCGTGGCCGCGTACGCCCACCACGCCGAGATGCTGGGCAAGGTGGATGCATCCCTGGACAACACCTTTGAGGAGGTGAGAGGGCCGCTGCTGCTCAGATGCATGCGCCTGCACCTGTGCCTTGTGTGCAGTGCAGCGGCTGTCCGCTTTCTGCACTGCAGCGCAGCTTTGCTTTTGGACAGCTGGGTGTGCTCCGCAGGTGATGTGCTGTGTGCTCGTGGGTGGTTGCATGCGCGTGCTTCGCCTGCCACACGCATGTGGCTGTGGTGGTTCTGAGCCGATCCCGCCTGCGGTGTGCTGTGCTGTGCAGGTGCTTGCGTTCCTGGCGAGCGAGGCGTCCGCCTCCCCAGATGCCGTGCTGGGCATGTGCATGCGCCTGGGCGAGGTGAACTTCAGGTCATGGCGCTGCTGGACAACGCGCACACCAGCAGGTGGGCCGCGCTGCTGTGCGCCTGCTGCCAGGCACGTTCCCCTTCTGTCCACAATCTGAGGTCATAGTATCGGCTGACACGACTGATGCACATCAAGGCAGCAGCAGCTACGGCTGACATGTGCATTCCAGTGCTGGAAATAAACACATGTTGCAAGTCGCATCAACGGACTTGGCTCTATGCACGCATGCATGCTCACGGCCGCGGCTGTGTTGCTGGCCTGCAGGTTTGGCCACCCGACTCCCACCCAGGTCAGGATCACGCCCATCAAGGGCAAGGCCATCCTCATCAGCGGGCACGACATGCATGACCTGGACGACCTGCTGAGGCAGACCGAGGGCACGGGCATCAACGTGTACACCCACGGCGAGATGCTGCCAGGGCACGGCTACCCCGGCCTGCACAAGTACAAGCACCTGGCAGGTGAGGAATGCGCTGCTTCTCTGCTGCAACAGTGTCTCTGCTTGTCCGTTCATGTCTTCTCTGTCTGTATGTACTGCGCCGGCCATGGGAGCCCGTGGAGGGTCCGCTGGGTGTGCGCCCGAAAACTCCTGCGGTTGTTCGGCCGGCGTTTGGCGGTGCAAATGCCGCCGGTGGGCAGGGGCGCGGGTGGGAGCTGACGTGCGCTCTGCAGTCTCCACCCATGTGATTGCATGTGCTGCAGCAGCTGGCAGAGCTCTTGCTGCCTCCTGTGTGATCTTACTGCTGTTGCTGAACGGTGGAACTCTTGTGTGTTTCCTGCAGGCAACTATGGTGGTGCCTGGTACCGCCAGAAGAAGGACTTTGCAGAGTTCCCCGGCGCCATCCTGATGACCACCAACTGCATCATGGACCCCAGCCCTACCTACTCGGACCGCATCTTCACCACTGGAGAGGTGAGGGCTGCGGCTGTTGGGCCCTTGTTTGTTTGCGCCAGTGTGTACCAGCATGTAATCAAGTTGCCAGTACCGGTTGTTTCAAACTGCACCAGATGCAGCAAACCCTGGAGTGAGAGCCACAACATTGCCCTCAGCATAGTGCACTTGTCGTGTCACATCCATGCTGCTGCTCACTTGCTGGTTACCTCCCGTGGTCGTGCAGCCGTCTGATGATGACGATGATGTGCCTCTGTCTCTGTCTGCAGGTTGGTGTGGCAGCCAGCAAGCACCTGCCAGGCACGCCAGGCGCCAAGGACTTTTCTGCTGTCATCAAGCGCGCACAGGAGCTGCCAGGGTTCACGCACGAGCCTAAACCCAAGATGGTGACCGTGGGCTTTGCACACGAGGCGACACTGGGAGCTGGTGAGGCCCTGGCCGCCTGTCGATGCACATGGATGGGCATGTATCACCGTAACGTCTGTAGAAGTCGCTGCCTGCTGCCCACGTTCCCTTCCGTCTGTCTGCTCACCTCATTAATCATGTGGTTGATGCTCACCGGGCTGCTTTTGGCGCTGCTCTGCTGTCTGTGTCTCCCTGCAGCCGCTGCCGTGCTGGACGCCATCAAGGCTGGCGAGCTGTCGCACATCTTCCTGATCGGCGGCTGCGATGCGCCCGAGCCGTCGCGCAGGTACTACACCGACGTGGTCAAGGGCCTGCCGCAGGACACCATGGTGCTGACGCTCGGCTGCGGCAAGTACAGGTTCTACGACCAGGAGCTGGGCACGCTCGCCAACGGCCTGCCGCGCCTGCTGGACATGGGACAGGTGAGAGAGAGGCTTTGTGCAACAGGGTATCGCAGCGGACTGTGGTTCGAAACAGGACGCTGGGTGCTGGAGTGGTGTGCACTACAAACATTTCATGCTGTATAATTAGGGTTGCTAGTATCGCGTGCGCTATGAAACAGGCTGTGTAGACTGCAGCAAGGGCGGCGCTGATCCTCGTCCGGTGCGTGCTTTGTTTTCGGTGCAGTGCAACGACGCCTACTCGGCGCTGGTGGTGGCCACCGAGCTGGCCAAGGCGCTGGACACGGACGTGAACAGCCTGCCGCTGTCCCTGGACATCTCGTGGTTTGAGCAGAAGGTGAGGGGCGCTGGCACGTTGTCACCAGCGAGTTGCCTGCTGTTTTAGGCAGCAGCCAGCTCCGACAGGCGAATCAGCCAGCTGCAGCTGCGCAGCATTTTTATGATTGTCCTGCCACAGCAGTGATTATGTGATGCATTGCAGCCTCACCGCTGCAACTGTCGTGTGGTGATATGATCGCTGACCCTATGTGTGTCTCGTTTCTGCTGCTGCTGTGCTCTGCAGGCCGTCGCTGTGCTGCTGACGCTGCTGAACCTCGGCGTGAAGAACATCAGGCTGGGCCCGCAGCTGCCAGCGTTCTGCACACCAGACATGATTGACCTGCTGGTCAAGACGTTCGATCTCAAGGCGGTGAGTGCCCACAGCACACGGCGGCCAGCAAGCAACTGCGCTGCATTGCTATAATAGTGCTGGGTGCTGCGTTTCTGTGCGTGCATGTTTCACTTGATTGGTAGTGTGCAATGCAGTGAGCTGAGTGCATCAACATGGAGGAAAGCAGGGGAATTAACACTTGGAGTCGCATGACACTCATCTACTGCCTGCTGTGCTGTGTCGTGTGTGTGCGCAGGCTGATACCAAGCACCCTGACGAGGAGATCAAGCGCATGATGGCCAACGCTTAATTTCCGATCCGTCATATTCTGCGTCAAGTTCTGCAGCTGCACAGGGCAAGCTAGAGCTGCAGGAAGGTCAGCTTGTTGTCCAGCATGATTGTCATGGTTGGGGAAGGGAACAACAGAGGGGAGGGAACAACGGGTGACAGCGGAGGTAACCCGTTCAACATATGTATTCTGCAGCAACGTTGAAGTGTCACCAGCAGGGGTGCAAGCCTGTTGTGATGAACACGTTTTTCCATGCAACAGGCTTGTATGTTGACGTGCCAATGAGTGTGAAAGAAGCTTGTGTGTTGGGATTGTGGTCATCAGCTGCATCTTTTGGAACGATGCATACACCACCAACAGGATGGGCTTGCAGGCCATCTGTCTGCAGGTCTGTTCGTTGTATTTTGGCACTATCTCTCGTGTCCCCATTTTTGCCCCACTAGCATCATGTTGGCTGCCAAGGAACGAGCTGCCAAATGATGAACGAGTGTATTGCTGTAGATAGTTCATGTGATGTCATAGCATCGTTGTCACAGCAATCAGCTTGCCTTTGTGCCTGTAGTGCTGCGGTTGTCAGCATTTTGTGCTCTTTGAGATTTCACCAGTTTGCCACTCGAGACAAGGTTGCCCATGGACCTTTTGGAATTTGCGCATAATGTTGCATTTTGATGCCACCTGGGCCATGCTGACATCCATATTTGTTTCTCGGTGTGCTGTTGTTTGAGGAGTATGCTGCCCCCACAGAGGAGGGCCACAACCCCCCTTCTGGTTTGTTGCGTGGTTCACCGTGCCACCTATGCTGCTACCAGATATTGTGCCCTTTCGCATGGATTTATTGCTAGGCTATACTGTACGTTGGCTGCTTGTGTGTGCATGCTCTGCATCCCTTTCCCCCTTTGGTTGTGGAGAGACATTTTGAACCCCATGAGCCTTGTTTGGCTCCTCAGTGGGTGGGCCAGTGGCCCTACTTTGGTAACTTGGTAACAATGCAAGTGGCAGGCCTGACTGCACAAGGTACCGCTCTCTTCTTTCTGTGATGGGTTTTAAGACAAGGGGTTCTGTATCATGGTGGGAACGGGGAGTTCAATCTTGTAACAAGTTGTTCTGTGCCAGATGATGCTGTATCCCATGGAGATCTTGCGTACCAATATCTGTACTGGAGACGTCGCCTGCCAGCTCTTCTGCAATGACTGACATCACATGATAGACATAACGTTTGCTTGCCATTGAACTGAAATGGTGGGATGTCTCGCGGGCCGCTTTCTGTGCGGGCCGCGCAGCGGCCCTCCCTGTTGCTGGACTTTGCCGACGCAGTTACTTCGCAAACATTACTGTGTCATGAAATTTAACCGTGCCTGGCCAAACAGGTGCTTCAAGTGCCCACGAGAGCTGCACCATGCCACCTTGACATATGCTGCTGCTGCAACCTTCATGGCTACCGCCCTGCTGCACCTGAAGCTTGTGGATAGTGTGCAACAGAACAAGAATCCAGTTCACATAGGAACAAGACACTTCAACTGGATCCAGCTTGAAGCCATGTTGACCACCATCCATCAACCGACACTCATCATCTGCTCAGCTGTGCAACAAAGGCACGGTGGTTAAGGCCCTATCCTGACCACGTGAGTGCAAGTGCTTTGCCTGCACCCTTTGCTTGCACCCTGAAGCGCGTGTATATTTAAAGTCCGCATGGGCTCATTCTGTGAACAAGTCCATCATAAAAAGCTCTCGTGCATCCAGTCAACCTTGACTGTGGTCACGGTCACAACACAAAGCAATCACAGCAGCATATGCTCGCATATCGGAGTAAACAGACGAATGTGCCACTGGCGACACACTGTGAAGGTAGCCCAAGTACTTGTTGTATCGCTGAAGTACAACCATGGACAATTGGCGTCTGGCACTGCGGCAGTGCTCACAGCACCAGACAGGCATGCAAAGAACTGAGCCTGTACCACAGCTGATGCTGCCGCTGGTCCTGCAACAACTGACTGCTGCAGGATGTGCTGCTTGCACCAAACAGCCGCTGCAGCACCAGCAGCAAGCTGCAGCTGGCCTCCAAGTGACCGTCACAGCATGCTCCCACCGCCCAACTGGAACTGCAGAGTCTAAGCACGCCACGTGGCTGTGCCAAGGGTGTTGCGCTCTGCCGCACCCGTGCCTCCAACACCACCACAGCGCTGTGGCGGCAGCGCCGCAAACAGACTAACGTCACTACTTGACGCAACTAGTGGTCACCAGACCATCACGGCCTTTGCTCAGCGGATGCAGGGCATGCGCCACACCCAGCCAGGCGATTCCTGCTGCAACACACCACGGCAGTTGCACTGCACATGAGCGCCTCGCCGGCAGTGCTGCTGCTGCTGCTGCCGCCGCCGCGCCCGGTGCTGCTGCACAAGCAGCGGCAAGCTCTTCTGCGGAGGCTCGCACCATCAACCACTTCAGTCCTGCGGAGCCCCGCATGGCAGCCCGTGCAAAGCTGCTCATACCTCGGCAGCAACCTGAGTGCAGCCGCTGCCCCTCTCGCAGCAAACAGCCTTTCAGGTTGCAGTTGCCACAGCCAACACCGACTTTCAGCTGCTTGCAGCACCTGCACTGCCTCACTGCTGCTGCGATTGCTGCTGCTGCCGCCATGCCTGGTACAGCTGCAGGAGCAGCAGCCAACTCTGCTGCGAGGCCTCCACCACAAGCCGCTTCAGCATGCCAGCTGAGCCCCACACAGCCGCCTGCGCCATGGGGTGCGCACCCTGCAGCACCCGCGCCGTCACCACAACAGCCAGCTGCTCGGCAGCAGACATGGCATGCAACCCCACCCAGCCTGCACCTGCTGCACCCAACGCCAGCAGCTGCGTTGCGACACTGAAACCGCTGATCCCCCTCCCATCCTCCCCGTCTGCTGCTGCAAGGAAGCGCCACGAGCTGCGCACGGCGGCTGTTGCAGCCTGTGCAGCATATGCCCAGCAGGCTGCAGCACTGCTGAGCAGCTGCAGCAGCCCCGTGCCACCTGGCACCGCCTCCGCTGCCGACTGCAGCAATTCTTGGCCTGCGGCAGCTACCGAAGCACCAGACGTGCTCCACCAAGCGCCGATGAGCTGCCTCACCAGGCCACTCACGAAGCTGCCAGCACTCGCTGCTGCTGCGAGTGCAGACGCCCCAGCAGCGGGCAGCTGCGGGCGAGTGTGCGCCAGCAGCAGCGAAGAGCACTGCAGCAGCAGCTGCACCGCGTGCAGCGCATAACCTGCTGCTGCCTGCGCAGCTGCGATGCTCAGGGTGGCGCCCTGGCCTGCGGCGCCCAGCCAGATGCGGGCTGTCGCGTAGGGTGCTCGGATGCTGAGCAGCAGCCACAGCTTGAGCCCCAGGCCCGCCCACAAGCCGGAGATGACCGACAGGCTGTCAGCAACTGCCAAACTGCTGGTGCTGCCCCGCTGCTGCTGCTGCTGCTGCTGCTTTGCCCCTCTGACGGGACCTGCTGTTGCTGAGTCTGCTGCTGCTGCAGCAGCGATGGGTGCAACAGGCTGTGGCGCACCAGGCCGGCTGGCACCATTCAAGTAGCCGAAGGCGTTGCCCGCCCATGCTGCTCCGATCCAGCTGGCACTGCTTCCCTCCGGCTGCTGCTCCTCTGCAGCAGCAGCAGCTTCAGCAGCCGCTCCTTCTTCTGCTGGTGCTGCCAGCAGCAGCTTACTCGCACCGCCTGTGCCCAGTGCCAGCGGCTGCGTGGCCAGCAGTGGGTGCGACAGCAGCACCTGCTGCGGCAGCTGCCGCAGATCACTTGCCAGCACTCGCGCTGCGGATCCTGCAAACAGCCGCCCCTGCCGCACCGCAAATGCGCCCGTCTGCCACGACAGCATCACCGCTGCCTTGCCCGTCCCCCATGCCAGCTGCTGAGACGCCAGCACAGCAGCAGAGGCGCCCAGCAGCGTATACAGCAGCAGCACCAGCTGGTAGTGCGCAAGCCACACCAGTCCCATGACATAAAGCCGCGCTGCTGCTGCTGTGCCGTGTGTCACCAGCCCTAGCCCGGAAGCAGCCGCATCGCGGGCACCGGCAAGCACTGCTGCAGGAGCTGAGATGATACCCAGGCCCAAGCCGCCAACCCCTGCTGGCGCCGGCACCGCCACTTGCTTTGCACAATCCGGGCTGTCATCAGCGTGTCCAGGCTGCTGCTGCGTCGCATTGGAGGCTGCCATGAAGCCCCTGCCAAGCAGCCACGCCAATGCGGCTTCTGCTGCTGACAACGGCCACACTCTTGCAGCAAACTGCCGTGGCAGCACGCCTGCCAGGCCTCCGCTGCCTGCTGCTGCTGCTGCTGCTGCTCCCGCAGGTCGCACTCCTGCCACAGCGCCCGCAGAAGCCATGCGCTGCAGTGCAGAGCTGATGCTGCCGCCACTGCCAGCCGCTGCTTCCTGCAAGCCTTGCGCATCGGCGGCTGCTGCTGCTTCTGGAGACGCCACGGTGGATTGCCTGGACAGGTCCCCGGCGTGTGACGGTGGCACAGTGGACACGGATGCGTTGGTGCCGCCCTGTGCTGCTGCTGCTGCTTCAAAGTACTGGTGCTGCAGCGCTTGCCAGTAGTGCATACCAGCAGCTGCGGCAGCAGCCGACATCTGCGGCATCTGCACAGGCATCTGCATGGGGAAAGGCACTGGCATTTGCAAGGGGAAAGGCACGGGTACCGCTGGGTACATGCCGTATGCCATATGCATGCCCATGCCCATGCCCATGCCATGCCGTTGAGCTGCTGCTGCTGCTGCTGCTGCTGCCTGCAGATGCTCTGGCTGCATGGCTGTCGGTGCCATCATAGCAGTGCCAGGGTGGTACGGGACTAGCATTGCAGGGTGATGAGGTACCATGGCGCCTACTGCTGCTGCTGCTGCTGCTGCCATGTACGGCCCCAAAGCAGCGTCATTTGGTCCAGCCTGTGCATGCATGCTTGCAGGAAAGAAGCCTGGGGTGAGCTGAGAGCCTGCCGCTGCTGCTGCATCCGCTGCTGCCTGTTGGCTGGGGTGCTTTGCAGTTGCCAGTGCACCTGCACCTGCACAGCTACGCTGCTGCTGCTGGCCCTGCTGCTGCTGCGAATCTGTTGCAGCTGGTGCTACAGGAGTCGACCCAGCAGCAGCTGCATGTGGGCTGGCTGGCAACGGGTTGGCGTGAGCATCTACTGCTGTGGTACTAGCTGTATAGCTGTCTGTTGGCTGCTGCTGCTGCTGCTGCTGCTGCAGGGCCTGCTGCTGCTGCTGCTGCAGGTCCGGCTGCTGCTGCTGCGGCATATATTGTTGCTGGCCCGGCATGGCATGCGGAGCAGCATGAGTCGCCCCTGTGGGGGCCACCTGCCCTGCCGCTGAGCCCCAAGGCGTGCTCTGCGCCTGACCCCACAACCCCTGGCTCTGCTGGTTGCCAGCCGGCTGCATCCACTGCGCTGCCTCCGCAGGACTGGCCCCTGCTATTGGACCATACTGCGCAAAGGGCGTGGCTGAGGCACCTGCAGCTGCGGCTAGGGCTGGCGGCCCAAGCTGCTGCTGCTGCTGGTGGTAGTAGTGCTGCTGCTGCTGCTGCTGCTGCTGCTGTGGATACTGCGGCTGCGGCTGCTGGTACTGCTGTGCATACTGTGCATGTGGCGGTGGCTGCTGGTGCTGCTGGTGCTGCTGCTGGTTGGGCTGCTGTTGCAAGTAATGCAGGGGTTGCTGGCCGGTCGCTGCCCTCATGTTGCTTGCAGGACTGTGGCTGTACCGTGCTGCATCGCCACCTGCTGCTGCACCATACGCACTGCCAGCTGCGGCAGCCATGCCGGCCGACAGCCCAGGCGCGTGTGGTGCCACTGCTGGTGCTGACACACCGCTGCCAGCTGCAGTGCTGGCACCCAATGCACCGCGTCCTCCGTAAGCGGCGGCAACAGTCGGCGAGATGGCGATGCTGTTGCTGCCACTGCTGGGTCCGCCTCCAGCCATTGCTGCCAGCAGCTGCTGGGCGAGCTGCTCAAGGCCTTGCTGCTGCTGCTGCTGCTGCTGCTGCTGCTGCTGCCGCTGCTGCTGATACTGCTGCTGCTGATACTGCTGGTGCGGCTGGTGGTGCTGCTGCCGCTGCGCATGCTGTTGCAGCTGCATGTACTGCATGGCAGCCTGCTGCTGTGGCTGAGGAGATGGAGAACCGGAGGCTGCTGCACCTGGGTAGGCGCCCAGTGCGTGGTGAAGGACGGGTACAACTGGGGTTGACTGTGGCTGCTGCTGTTGCTGCTGCTGCAGCTGCTGCTGCTGCTGCTGCCCAAGCATCTGGGTCAGTGCCTGCCGCAGCAGACCATCTGTGTCGTTGGCGGCCAGCGTGTGACTGCCCAGGGCTGTGACAGGCGCCTTAGCAGCGGCAGCAGCACCAGCAGTGCTGCTACCTGCACCGTCAAAGGCGCCTTTGGGCGTCCAATAACCTATTTGTGCCTGTGATGCGGCTGTAGAGCTGCTCTGCTGCTGCTGGTGCTGCTGTGGATACTGCATGCCATTCATAGACTGGTACCCAGGTGCACTGTGATTGCTTGCAGAGTATGAGAGTGCCACACTGGGTGCCGTACTGCCGACACTGCTGGTGCTGTGTGGCCCATCGCTGCCTATCTGCAGCTGGCTGCCGCCATGCTGCCACTGGCCGGCTGGCAAACCCAGCGGGGAGGGTGGGTAGCGGAGAGCCCCGCCAGGCATGCCTGCCCTTGCAGCTGCCATTGCTTGCTGCTGCTGCTGCTGCTGCTGAAGGTGCAGCCAGTGCTGTTGTGCGTCTGCCCTTCCTGCAAGGCTGCCTGGGGTGCTCGGAGGCGAGGCAACGTCTGGTAGCATCGCCTCCAGGTGGCTGCCGCTGCTGCCGGTGCGGCTGCCAAGCAGCTGCACGTGAAGGCTGGGTGACAGCGGGTACGCAGCTGTGCTTGCAGGAGCACTGTTGCTCAAGAAAGTAGCGGCCTGTGGCTCCGGCTGCATCTGCGTCTGCATGTACTGCCCTAATGCGGGCATGCTGTGCATGCCTTGGGTGGCTGAGCTTGCAGGAGGATGGTGTTGCGCTGTTTGAGCTAGATGCACGTGGGAGACAGGCAAAGTGCCAATCTGGCCGGCTGTTGCCAGGCTGTTGCTGCTGGATGGCGCATCCTGCAGTTGCTGCTGAGCTGGCCTGGCATAGCCGCTGTTGCTGATGCTGCTGCTGTTGGCGCCCTCACTCTGTTGCCAGTGGTTGGCTGCTGCTGCGAGGTGCCCCTGCTGCTGCTCACAAGGGTGCTGGTGAGTTGAAGTATAAGGCAAGGCTGCTGCTTCTGCACCTGCAGCACTGTCTGCATGGAGTGGGTCTGCCTCTGTGTGTACTTCATGCAGCAGCGCTTGGCTTAGGTGCATGGCATAGGCCGGTAGCCCCTGTGCCACAGCAATCTTTTCACTTGCAAGCTGCATGCTATGTCCTCCTGGACTGTCGGGCTGCATGGCCAGGCCTAAACTGCCGGCACTGCTGCTGGTGCTGTCTGGCTGCATTACGCGGGTTGTACTAGGTCCTGCTTCTTGTGGTTTATGCGGCAGGTGGTGCTGCTGCTGGCATTGCCTGCAAGGTAAGTGCGGGTTTGCTGCTGCCTCACTCATGTACTGGCGGTGCGCCTAGGACATGCAGTTCAGGCGTTATGATGGAGTGCCAAAATGCCATACATAGACCAGAGAATGAGGCATTGCTAAGTGACGGCACAGCCACATCACATGACAGCAGCAAGGCAGGGCAAGAGCATGCCAGAACAGAATATCTGCGTGCCTGCGGTGCTACCAACAACATGTATTCTTCATTCCTTACCTGTCAGAGCAGTGAGTGGTTGTTGTCAAAGAAGCAGGTACGCCTGATGCTTGCGAGCTGGCGCGTCAGCACACTCAGGTGGCACGATCACACATGCTGCTAGAACTTAAAACACACTCCCACTACGACGGTGCTGATGGTAATTTGCACAGCCATGAGGTTGCCCTGGCACAGGTCATGCAACTGTCATGATCACACTCACTCCACCTGCTGGTGCCGGTTACAGGTGACACTGCCAAACAAAACTTTCTTCATTGAATAATAGCTCATCAGTTTGCGACTGGCTTTGGAAGCGTCACAACATATAACGCCGGCACCAAGGTCTGAGAACAGGCCGACCCGCTGCGTCCACCACACGTGCCCAGACGCTTGAAGTAAGCACAAGTTCGACAGCATTGCTTTGCGGGAGTACCAAGCGGCCACGCATGACAATCACAAATTCCAAGATGTGCCTGCTGCTGGTGTGCTCTGCACCACTGATTTGACGTGCCGCAATGTATAGCAGCACAGATAACAACAGCGCTGCTAGTCAACAAGCAAAAGGGCCTTCACTCAGCTGTCAAGGCATCAAGGACCCTCGCCTGCAGGCAGCACTGCTGCGCCATCCTAGTATCAATCAGGACCAGCAGGCAGTGGCTGGGCTGCTGCAGACATGCAGGGAACTGCATGCTGCAGTGACACACGGTAATGAAGGGCAGCTGCAGCTAGCTGTGCAGCCTCGGAACCTGCAGTCTGTGGAAGGACTTGCAAGCTGGATGCAGAAGCATGGCACCATGTGTCGTGAGCTTGCACTGGACCTGATATGATATAGTAAACAGACAGGGTGCACAGCCATGTATAGCCGCAACAGCCGCAGCACAACGTATTGGGCGGCAGCAGCTGCTTGCTGGGATCAGGCATGGAGCAAGCAGTAGCAGCAGCAGGGGCGTTGCAGCTGCAGTCGTTCTCACTTGCGGGCGCCGCAGCTGGCCGCGCAGTCCTGCGGGCGCTGCCGGCATGGCACTTGACACGGCTGCATGTGGAGGTGTGCTTGGCTGACACCACCAGCATGGAGGCCATTGCAGCCCTCTCAGCCCTGCGCTCCCTGGAGCTGAAAGGCGTGTACCCAAGCAGCTTCGTGTGCGCAGCTTTCCCACATCTGCAACAGCTGACCTGACTGCAGTTAGACCCAGTCTCGCCAGCGGACCTGATGTTCCTCCAGCGAATCAGCAGACTGCCCCGGCTGCAGGAGCTGCATACATCAGTGTGGATCCTTTATGATTTTTACGAGCTCTTGATCCTGCGCGACTGGTCCAAGCAGCATGCTGGTGCTGTCAGCAGCCTCAAGATAGAAGTTTTGATTACTCACTTCTCAGTGACCATGCATCTGAGGTTGTGGGTGTACGGGCAGTGGTGGCAGCAGTGCAAGAGGCAGCAGCAGCAGCAGCAGCAGCAGCAGCAGCAGCAGCAGCAGCAGCAACAGCAGAGCTAGCTGCGGGCCCAACAGCAGGGGCAGCCTCCCAACATCCAGCAGTGCAGCTTGGCGGCCTGCAGCTGCAGTCATTTGCCTTGTGCTTAGATACACCCGGCGATGCAGCTGTGGAACTCTTGCACGCGCTGCCGGCCAGCAGCCTCACACACCTGCAGTGCCGGCACAGCTGGCACAATGCGGCACAGGTCAGCGCTTTGTGCAGGCTCACAGCTCTGCAGAGCTGCTTGTTATTACCTCAGATCAGCTGGGGCTTGGCAGGCGCTGCTGCCCTTGCGCAGCTCTCAGCCTTGCAGCTGCTTACACGCCTGGAGCTGGCTGTTCATCGGGTGCAGCTGCAGCACCTGCCGCAGTTGCCGCAACTGCAGGTGCTGCACGTGTGTTGTATTAAAAGTTTACCACATGATCAGCTGCAGCTGGGACACCTGACATCTGTGGTGCGCCTGGCGCTGGACGACAGAAGTACACCGCTGCTTTGTACAGACCAATTGCCACCCAATTTGCGTGGGCTTGTATGGCTGCAGACACAAGCGCACCTCGTCTCGGAGGTCACCAGTTCTAAAGGCAGCCACAGCTTGCAGCCACTGCTAGGTCTTAGCCGCTTGCAGAAGCTGCACCTGCAGATGCCAGGTACCATCAGCGCAGCAGCAGCGCTGGCACAGCTCAGGGCGCTGAGCAGTCTCCAGGAGTTGGGGCTGTCATGTGGTGGGCAAAGAGGCAGTGGTTTTGATTCATCAGCAGCAATGTCGTGGGGCATGCTGCCCCTCAAGTCGCTTGAAGTAAGCATGGAAGAGGTGTCTGCTGCTTTTGTGCAGCAGCTCACCATGTACAACCATGTTTCAGGACCTGACCAGCCTTTGTTTTACTCGTGATCTCGGCCCAGCATATGTGCCCGGCACGCTCACCAGTGCTGTGACGCCTGTGCAGCTAGCAGCTGTTTTCACTCGGCTGCCAAGCCTGCAGCTGCTGACCCTTGATGTGCGGATGGAAGTGGATGTGCAGGCCAACAGGGATGGGAGCACTGGTGGTTGTTCTAGCTATTTGGTCAGCCTAGCTGCATTACTGCAGTCTCTTGGCAGGCTGCAGCACGTTAACAGTCTGCAAGTGCGGCTGCCATTGAGCTGGATGATGCAGAGGTGCAGCAGCTGTCTAGCATGCATGGTCAACTTCTGCCCAGCAGCCTTGTGGGCCGTTGCAAAGTTGACAACACGAATTTGAGCATACGGGCATGAGTGTGGGTGGCATGACGATCATGTGGCCACAGCCTGCAAGCTTGTGTTCTTGAGTCTTGGGGCTGCTCTGCTGGCAGTAGCAGTGGGCAATCAGCAGTTGTTGCTGCCCTGATGGTATGCGGTAATCACAGGCATTCGTTGTCCTGGATGTTCGATCGGCTGCAGTGGACCCCTGTTTCGTGGCCGAGCCTGCCGATTGAAAGAAACCACGGCGGTTTAACCACCCGTCATAACCAACCAGGTCGGCATCGATATAAATTTGTCCGGCATGCCCGGGTGTTAGCTGCACTTAAACCCGGGGTGTTTCATCTATTGGTTCAGCTGCAAATACGTATATTTGGTGTTAGCCGTTGCATTACACTCATTGGGGCAGCAGTGCTGCATCCTGCTAATCGCTTCCGGTGTGCAGAGTTACATCATTTGTAACAAGTGCCGCGCAGCGCCGAAACAGCAGCAAATATGCCCGGAAACGAGTGATTGTAAGTCAATGTTTTTACCTCTGCGCCGGACACTGTTCGAAAATTTTCCGGGCTCCGCCCCGGGATATGACAGTGTGACGGCATTGTCTGTCCGGGCTGGAAGGACCAGGGTGCCCTCGAGTTCCGGGGAAATCTACTCAAAGGCCCAAAGTTTCCGGATTCGGTCCTTCCTGAAGAACGCTGGGAGGGAGCACTGCTCCAGAATGTTCTTGGGGTTGTTCTTAATTCTTCACGAACCAGCCAAGATCATCACATGTGATAAACTTGCTTTGTTTGCTGCCTGCGTCATGTTGCCTTGTTGCAGCATGTGCAACTAAAGGCCACTGGCCCCCAGCCTTGCAACTGTTGCAGTGTCTTACCTCCAGTGCGGGAAGCAAAAAGCGCACCTTAGCAAAGCTTGACCTGGTTCACTGGAGCAACAGCAGCAGGGGCCGCAGCACCGGATTTGCAGCAGCAGCAGCAGCAGCAGCAAGTGTCCTGGGCAGCTTGATCTCCAATGGGTTGCAAGTTACAAGTCCTATGCATCAGCAGTTCTTCTGTGCGTAAGTTAGTCAAGGACAAGAACATGGCTAGTGACGGCCTAAGAGTCCATGGTGTGACTGCTGCTTGGTGTGCTCTGCATCTCTGATCTGGCATGTCTTTAAAGATTATGCTGCTCCTTTGCACATTGCCAACGATGACTCCATACACCTTTCAAATGTTGCAGGTTCATTGACGGCGCTGACAGCAAACACCAGTCTGTCGGCTTGCAATGAGCAGCAGCACGGACAAATCAGCCAACAGCTGGAGCCGCCTGTGCTCAGCTGCAAAGGCATCAGTGATCCCTGCTTGCAGGATGCTCTGCTGCGCCACCCCAGCATCAGTCAGCATCAGCAGGTGGTGGCCAGGCTGCTGCAGGCATCCAGGGAGCTGCAGGCAGCAGTAGGGCAGCGGGGCGCAGGGCAGCTGCCACTGATGCTGCAGCCCAGGAAGCAGCAGCAGGTGGTGAGACTTGCGGAGTGGGTGGGCAAGCATGGCGGCCTGCTGCATGGGCTTGCGGTTGATATCAGCGGCGCAAACAGCACACCAAGCCTTGACAGCTCGGACATGTCTGGGCTGAACACACAGCGCCGGGAAAGGTATTGGCAAAGGCAGCAGTGTCGCTGCTGGCAGTCGGCATGCAGGCCGCCGCAGCAACCAGCAACTTGAAACTGCAGTCCTTTTCACTACTTGGCAGCACGACCAGCCCTGCTGTTCTGCAGCAGCTGGCAGCAGGGCAGCTGACACGGCTGTGTGTGGGGATGTCATTCAGCAGCAGGGCCAGCGTGCAGGCGGTGGCAGCTCTTCCGCGCCTGCGATCACTGGAGCTGACAAGCACATGTGTGCTCTGTACAGACTCACCAGGATACATGCTGGCACCAGTTGCCGATGTGCTTGCTCCGCTCACAGGCCTACAGCAGCTCAAGCAGCTGCAGGTAGTCCCTATGGAGCCTTGGCAGCTGTGGTGCTTGCAGCCGCTGCTGCCACGGCTGCAGCAGCTGCACATATTGGTCAACCTGGGCAGCAATCCACAGCTGCTGTATGATCTAGCCGACTGGCTACAGCAGCATGCCAAGGTGACTAGCCTCGAATTTGGGAGTTACCTGTTTGATGCAGATCGTGACGTGATTGAAACAGTGGAAGCAGCGGTGGGCGACCTAGTGGCAGCACTGCAAGCAGCAACAGCAGTAGCACCAGCAGCAGCACCGGCAGCAGAAGTGGCAGCGCAGGCACCAGGACCACCTGCAGCGCTACCTGCAGCAGCAGACTCAGGCCGCCTGCAGCTGCAGTCCTTCGCAACATGGCTGCAACTGCCTGGCAACTCTGTCAGTTCCCGGCTGCAGGCGCTGCCAGCGAGCAGGCTGACGCACCTGCAGTATAACATCAACGAGCGCAAACTGCACAGGTCAGCGCGCTATGCAGCCTGACAGGACTCCGCAGCTGTTGTTTGACAGCTGCCTTGTGGTCATCCGGCAAGGGATAGTGTGATGGAGATCTGGCACAGCTGTCCGCCCAAATTAAAATAAAATATATAAATCAATAAATCCTAAAAAAGAAAAATTCGGTGAATGATAAGATTAGAACCTCCTGTTAGCATTTTTTGTACGGAGGGTACAAGCCATCCTGTCACTTTTTGACTAATTCCACTGGGGCCCATTGCAGCACCTGACGGTTGCAGCTGCAACTCGTCAAGAGGCGGCAGCTAATGGAGCTGCAGCTGCCACAGCTGCGCCAGCTGGAGGTGGAGATGGACAGCAAACTTACATGCACTGATCTGTTCAGCCAGCTGGATCTGAGTCACCTCACCTCACTGCACAAGCTCGTGCTGAGACAACACGCCTTTGCTAACTGGAGATCAGCTGCCACTCAACCTGCGGGATCTTGTGTGGCTCGCAAGCTACCCTACAGGGTTTGCCACCTTGTTTAACGCTGCTTACGGCATACAGCCACTGCTGGCGCCCAGCCGCTTGGAGAGGCTTCACGTGCAGATGCCAGGTACTGTAGCAGGGTCAGTGGCGCAGCTCAGCACCCTGGGCAGGCTTACAGAGTTAGAGCTGTCACTGCATCAAGCTTGAAGTTGGTGAGCTAGGCATATCAGCAGCAGAAAGTTGGCATGTATTGCCACTCACCGCGTTGGATATGCGCATGATTGTGGTGATTCCTTCATTGGTCCAGCAGCTGCGTATATTTCAGGGCATCACAAGCTTGGCACTGATCAACGCGGATTCTGACTGTGCATGACGACCTCCCAGCTAGCAGCTGCTGTGCAACATTTGACTGGTTTGTAGCGCTTGAGGTTGAGAAATGCACCAATTTATTGTGAAGGCACTGTGGCAAGCGAAGGGCAACACCAAGGTGATGCACCGAGCAGGAGCAATGCTGGCACATCTGCTGTTGCTTTTCCGAATTACCGAATTACCAAAGTAGGGCTACTGGTCCACCCGCAAAGGAGCCAAACAATTTTCACGGCATGGCAGCACTGCTGCAGGCCATTGGTGCGCTGCAGGAGTTGAGTGATGTGTATGTGCAGTGGCATGTGCCTGGTGGGATGGCCCATGGGGGGTGCAGCGGCTGTCTGGTATGCTTGGGCAGCTGCTGCCCAGCAGCCTTGTGCCGCGTTGTCAGGTGCTCGCAGACCTGTTGAGCATCATGCTCAGCGGCCCGATTGCAGTTGGTGATACAACCTGACGTTAGGCAACATGCATGGCGTACCATGTGGACTGGCACATATGATCAACTATATGCACACTTGCACACCTCAGGTGCCAAGTTGACGCAGAAAGACTGGTGACCGCAAAGCTCCGGCAACTGGATGTGCTGCTTTTCGCTGGTCATCAGCGGTGCCAGCACTGTCAGTACAAGGGGTACCCCTTGCACACCGGTGTGCAACAGTGTGAAGCAGCAGCAGCACTCTAGCATGAAAAGGCAAGCCCACAGTGTCACCCTACCCCTGCATGCGAGGCTGCGCATGCAAGCAAAGCTGGCTCCACGCACTGTACTGCGCCGCTGGTGTACTGATGAACACGTAGCAAGCATCCAAGTCCAGAGAGTTGCTTCGGGGGCACCAACCCTTCCGCGTACAGGAAGCAAAGGTAGGCTACGCACGCTCGCCCTTGAACATCCCTAAAACTTTACATGAAGCAAGCAGAGGTCCAGCGGACAGCTACAGTGTGAGGTGGGCTGGTGCCACCTACCCCCCACGCTTGCCGCTGGTCTTGTACTCCAGTCCAGGATGTGGAAGTGCAACGGACGTCACCAACATAAACAGTAACACACCTGCACTGCAAATGTGCATTGACACACACCAGCACATTACACCTCTCCTCTGGCCGCCAGCGCATGTTAAAAGCCACAGCACCACCTAAACCTTCAAAGCATTGAACCAGGAACATCAAACATTGTGCGCCTACGAGCAGCAGAGCGCACACGCCAACAGCTGCGGAGTCTGCATCAGCACAACAACGATGCAAGCACAGACTGATTGTTGGCTCTGGTCAAAGTGCCCTCCGCACCGTGCATAATTATGCAGTAGGTTTAGAAACCTATGCGGGCAAACAACAGTAACAAACAAGGTCTGCACGAAATGTGCATTGTAACAAGCCGCAGCACGAGCACAGCAGTGGCAAGCACAGCAGACAACCCCTACATTGCAGCTGCGGTGCTGCCCGCACACAAGCACTGCTGCACCCTGTGCACACAACCCAAGCGCAGATACCTTCACACACTCCTGCCCTCTCACGCTACATCCACACACGCAACAGCATCCCTTGACAGCCTCACACAGCAGATCTGACCTGTCGACCTGTTTAAACATTGACTACATCAGGCATGTAACTACACAGGATATGTTGAAATCAAGTAACTCGGTCACTCCTCATTTGCCTCTCTTTTCATGAATCTGATGGTTATTGACTGCGCCGGACATTTCATACGACCACAGTGCATTTGACAGCCAGATGTACGCCGCCTGCAACAACCGTCCCTCCACTGTCCAGCTGCATGCTGGTACCTGAACCAACTTGCCAGATTGTGTGTCACCTTTTCAAAACATGCCAGCTGGTCAACCATCCACCAAGAATGGTTACCCATGACGACATCCGTCCAGGCCCGCAGCCCCACACAAAGCAGGCGCCCAGAAGCATGTACCAGCGGGTGACACAGTGTGGCAAGGCGGAAGTGCACTTGTGATATGCTCACAGTCCAGTGCAGGACCTGCAGACGCATACAAAACCATTACCTGCACGGTAAGTTCAAAACCTCAAACGTGCACTAACCGCTGTGGCTGCAACCACCACACCACACTGTGTGCCCACACAGACATGAATCGGCCTAGGCCTGGTGCTGAGCCAGTGGGCCGATTGCGGCAATTCTCAATGAGCTGCATTGAAGGTGACGCAATCGCACACTGCGCTCATGTCTGAGAGTGCCAATGTACTCGGGCTTGGGCTGACGGGATGATGAGGTGCCACTCAGTGCGTGCTCAGCACTGCTGCGCCTTAAATCATAAATAAATAGTAACAATCCTGATCACGTGTCAGCAGGCACACCACAATGTAGCAACGCTGATCCGGGGCGCTGCAATTTGCAAGCTCACACACGCTCCATTCAGTGTGTGCGCCAGCATATATCATGTGGAATGCGTTTACAGCGGCACTCGCCAGTTTGTATGAATGTAAAAGAATGCAGATGCCTGGGTACAGAAAACCCTGGAGGTGCACAGGCTCCAGCCTAGGGTCAATAACACTGCACTGAAGGCCGGCTGCAGCACGCACGCAAGAACTGAACAACAAAGACCATGGTCGTCACTCATTAGGAAAGCTGCCTGCTCCCACAGCAAGCCCAGCAGCTGCCCAGACTTTGGAAATTCCAGCTACTCGAGTTGCAGGGCAGTACCACAAGCGCAGCCACCCCTGCACAGCTGGGCAGAAGGGGGGGTGAATGCAGGACACTTTTCAAAGTACAAGCTGCTTCCATATTTAACAACCCCAACAGGCCCCCAGAGCCATCAGGGCAATGCTCACAAAGAGCCGGCAGTGGGATTTTGCTTCACACGGGTTTGGAGAGCACACAACTGCATACACTGCCCACACACCACATACAAAGGCACACCATAGGCCTTATTTTTCAAATTATAGGCACAAGTACATCGTTCATCACTTGTTGAATGAAGCCAGAAGGGAAAAGCCATCACCCGCGATAATGCTGCTGCTGCAACTGGTGTATCTTAACACCTACAAACCTGCTGCAAATCGCCACAGGCCCTTGAAACATCACGTTCAAGTACACCAACACACTACAGTCATGCCGCCACAGCATGGAAAAAACATCCTTCAGTAGACCTGATGGTGTTGTGGAGTTTCTCACACCATCAGATAATGTTGGACGTAGTGGTAACAGGCCCATACCACATGGCGGTTCCATGTAAAGTACTCGCCCGCAGCAGGCAGTAGGGATGTAATGGCTGCTGAAGGTGAAAAATGCGCGCCAAGACCCTAGATCAGAAGCCATTATTGGCTGTGCAGCCACAAAGGCCCAGCACAAAGCATCAGGACAGCCATACAGCATACACAACATGAAACACAACAAGTAAAGATCGTGCTTACAAAGCAGCACGTCCGGCAAAGTCCGGCCAAAGCATTTGCAGCCGCACTGCGCATGTTGCGATGAGCCCAGGCCGCACAATACAGCACAAAACACGTTGTCATCTATCGTTGCACATTGAGCTGAGGCAGCAGGTGAGCTTGCAACGGTCATGCTGAGGATGTGCTGGCTCATCCATGCTCATTCAATGCACCAAGTGCGCACACAACAGCTCCAACTCGTGATTATGGCAATGCACCTCATGGCATGCAGAAACAGACAATGCAGCACAGTCAGCAGCTCGAGCGTCACATTATTGCCAGAGCCCAGCAGCAGCAACGGCAGTACCTCTTCAGCGCAAGTAGCACTAGTATAAGTGCCAGGTATGTTGAAGGCAGTACTGCACTTGCACTGCCCAATGGGCAACCATCAAGCAATCAACCTGCCGCGCAGAGCTGCGCAAGCAAGCATACAATACCCCCCCTCCCGTTTGCCCATCAGCTTCAATGCCCCATGCCCCACCAAAGAGCGCGAGACAGCACGCAATAAAGCTGGATGCAACGCTCGACTCCTTGGGCTATGCTAGGGCAAATAGATTATTCTTAAAGGAGAATAACAAGCTGTGCCATTGCAGCTGTGAAGCAGCTGCCGGCACGAATCTGTTGAAACACAGTATCAAATTTTCACAGAGCGCTGCGGCTGACTGCCAACACAGCTATAAATCATATAGCACTGCGGCTGAATGCCAACGCAGCCACAGAACATGCAATGGCTGATGCTGTGGAAGCGCCGTCGTCACCGCTCACCTCTACCAACATGTGGGTGTGCAGCTTTTGATGATAAGCAGCAGGGTGAGGTCACATCCACATCATGGATGCACGTGGAAGTGGCACACCCACCAATGTATGCAGATCTCAACAATAAAACACCTTGGCAAATAGAAGCTGCAGCTGGAATAGCCTGGATGGTGTGCTTCTGCCGCATGTGGGCTGCAAATTGGTAAAACAGCCGACACAGCAGGCTCACTGTCACAATCACGCAAGCCTTCTTTTTAACAGGAATGGACAAAATTGCTGCAGGGAGGAACCATAACTCGCAGTGGAGTGTTTGCAGGCTGCAGTGCATAGTGGACACACTAAAATCTGTATGTAAAGCATGCAGCACAGCTGATTGCGGCCCCTCCAAGCACGTAAAGCAACTACAATATGTGCAGGGACAGCAGCGGCCTGGCCGCACTGATCGCTGCAGCCTGCCCTCCCCAGTGCATGCGGCAATGGCCACTGGACATGCATGAAAGAAGCATTTGACAAGTGAGGATTTTTCATCATGCTGGAGCTCCGCTGCCAGCAGAACTGTACCCGAACCCATGCTGCATGCGTGATGCTGCCGTCCGGGACTCATAAGGGTGACAGCTGAATAACAGGACTCCCTCAAAGCTTGCAAAACATGGCGGAGCTGCGTCGCAGAACAAAGCACACCGGTCGCCAACACGCGCACACACCGCCAGCCGGAGCTCAACCGCGCGCCAAACACTTTTGCCACGCGGCGCGACAACACTGGCGCGACAGGATCATAGGTTGCCGCCATGGCGCTTCACCAGTTGAAGCCAGTGGGGTTGTCTGGGTTGCGGAAGAAGGACCGGGCATCAAGCTCGTCGAAGCCGCCCCGCAGCTGGCACAGCCTGTTCTGCACTGTGAAGCCCCAGCAAATGCTCGACATGTCGCACATCCGCTTGCACTCCGCCAGGTCGGCTGCGGAGCCGGCGGCAAAGGCGGAGCCAATCCGGTTGCCAATCTGATCAGTGTCATACACGCCGGACGCAGCCCAGGACACTGGCAGGTCGCAGCGTGCATAGAGGCCGGATGACATTGCCTTGGCCTCAACAGTGCCGGCTGGCTTGGGCAGGGATGCAGCGGCGATGGCATCGCTGGGCAGCATCTTGTAGTACAGCAGGTTGGAGGTTGACTTTTCATGCGCTGTGCTGTTGGTGTTTGCAGGCATGTTCACAAACAGGCAAGCCTTGGTGCCCGGGAGCCCCTGCTCCTTCGTGTAGGCATAGTCAAACTGCACAAAGCAGCACTGGCCTGAATTGCAATTTGTGTCCATGCAGGATTCTGGGTCCTCATTGCCGGGGCCGGCACTGTCGGCGGTCAGCAGGGTAGCATTTTCAAACATCTTGGTGCCGATGTCGATGCCGAGCTGCGCTGTCTTTGGCACGCACTCCTCGCGGCGGATGGCGCCATTGCGATACGTGGTGCCCTCAGACACATACTCGGTCTCGTTGCCCTGTGAGGAGATGTACACGGAGCGTGTCGTGGCACAGGTGATGCACGTTGAGCCGGCACCAAAGCCAGTGCCGTCGTTGCCAAGGTAGCCTGGCTGGTAGGTGCCAGCTAGGCAGATCGAGCAGTTGCTGGGACGAGGGCGCGAACCTGTCATTATAATGCTGCGCCCCCATCCAGCCGCACACTCTGCATGGCAAGGGAGGATCCAGGCAGACACAGAACATCAGCACTCAGGCGCAGCTTGCCGGCAGGTGACAAGGACATGAGTGTCTTGTCGTTGTTGCAAAAGACACTACAAGTCACCCACAATAGCGGAACTGGCACTGGTGCACAGAAAAACTGCAGGCGCACTCAAGACGGACAGCCTACAGCAGGACCGGTACTCACTGTTGCAAGCACTGGAAGAGATGCTTCCCTCGCCCGCAGTGCTGGTTCCCGGACCGCACGTGTCACACTTGCTATCCAGCTGGCCGCCTGTGCCGTAGTATCCAACAGGGCACGGCAGCACTGGTAGCTCCGCCTTTTCTGTTGGAGACATGCCGCTTGTGGCAGGGGCCCACGCGTTGGTGTCGTTGCCAACAAAGATACCATAGCCTGTGGAGACGTAGCAGTCAGTGATGGCAATTTGCTGTGTAGCATTTGCGGCTGTGGTACGGCCAGCAGGGCACTGCACACATCCTTGCATGGAACCGACGGGAGCGTAGGAGCCACGAGGGCAGGCGGTAGCTCCGTTGGGTGAGTACCCGTAACCTGCTGGGTTGACGCACTGTGTGTAGTCTGAGGAGCCAGCCTGCAGGGTGATAAGGTTACGCTGGCAAGGCTGCAGCAGATGAAGAACAGCAGCAGAAACAGCAGCAGCAGCAGCAGCAGCAGCAGCAGCAGGCGTGGAGTCAGGAGAATCAGGTTGCTGATATGCAACAAGCGAAGTACAGATGAGCTGGCTGCCATGCAGCTCCGCAGGCTGCAGCTGCAGCCACACCAGCGCCAGAGCCTGAGTCACAGCTCAGACCACAGCAGCTGCATGCACGCCTCTGCAAGGGTCGCTCACCTTGCAAGGAGTGGACTGCAGGCCGTATGTGGTGTTGGCCACGCCATACGTGTTGTTGGCGCACTGAACCGCGGAGAACTGCAGCGTGTTGTCAGGCAGGATGACACCAGTCGGCGCCATGCCCCAGCCTCCCTCAATGTAACACGAGTACGACGAGCCAGCCACCAGTTTGGTGGTGTCGTTCCCGCCCAGAGACTCATCAACATCTGTCAGCGCCGAAAGGATGCCGGCACCGCAAGGTGTGCAGGCTGTGGTGCCGTCAGGGCCCTGCGCCTTGCTGTCGGAGTGGATGGTCCACCCCGAGCGGTAGTAGCCCTGGCCTGTCACGTTGTTTGGGCAGGCCTCCATGACGCCGGTGGCGCCAGAGTCAGACGTCTTGACGTAGTAGCCAGGTGGTATCTGGCAGTCGGACTCTGAAGTCGCTCCAACAGCCTGCGTGGTGGTGTTGAAGGGGCTGCGGGAGACGTAGAGAGCAGCAGGCGGGGTGCGGCACTTGTTCAGGCAAGGTATGTTTAGCCCGATGCATGCTGCTGCACACCAAGTGTTGGGCATTGTGTGCTCTGAATGAGTTGGTTACCATTACTGGCAAACTGGAGAACCTACACTGCTTCATAATGGAAACTGGGCAACTTTTATACAAACTGAGACCATCCCTTGCTAATGCTTTGGGGAGTTTGATGTGTGTAACCAATGCGTCATTGTTTAAAAGTAGGCAGCACCTACATCACATTGTGCTGGTCATTCGCATGCTTTGCAAAACCCATCGCTGCCAGCTCATGTCAGCTGTCCTGTTGATTACATGCTCAGAGGCCATTGCGACATGCCAAGCAGCAGCTGCTGCTGCAGCAGCAGCCCTCACCAAGGGACACAGGTCGAGTTGCCTGTTAGGACGCCTCCGGGGAAGTACGTGCCGTAAGGGCAGAGGTTGACTGCCATGTCACCCAGCCCATCACCTGATGCTGCCAGGGTTTGTGCAGCGTCCAAATCATCTTGGCTCAGCTGCACACCAGCCATCACCACTGCAACGGCAAACAAAAAGATGTGCAAGGGTCAGAGAGCGATAGCAGCAGCAGCAGCACCATGTTCATTACAGCCTAGTTACACGGCAGTGGTGGCTTCACATGCAAGGGCAGTTCTCACCTGCATACCACAGCAGCTGCATGCACACGCAGCGACAAGCGTTGTGGCAGTGCATCGCTGCTCACAGGACTGACTCAGCAGCACCCACCATTGCAGTCCTTATGCGAGGTTGCAGCAGTGCCATTGGTGGTGACGCCGGGCGGGCAGGTGAAGCAGTAGCGAGAGGCCGACTCTGTGGTGAGGCTGTAGCTGGTGCGGAAGCTCCCAGCGGGGCAGTCGCGCACCACATTCTGCACCAAGTACTTGCCTTTCGGGACCTCTGCAGCAGCAGCAACAGCAGGGGCAGCAGGAAAGGTGAGAAGGTGTCAAGATATGGTGATGTTGGATGGCGGTGCTATCTCAGCAGAAAAATATGAGCTCTGCAGCCACCTGCGCGTGTGCAGCAGCCTGCTGCTGTGCAGCTGAGCTGCCATCGCCCAAAGCAGGCACGCTGATAGCAAAGACCGGCACCACACAGCGGCAGCCGTCGCCACCACGCTACTCACGGCACACTTGAAGCCTGTTGACGCGTAGCCTGCTGGCATCGTAGTTCGGTGGTGCCAGTTGTACCAGGTCGTCCGCATACCCAGCGGCAGGGTTCTCCTCTGTGCCGGACTGGCAGCGTAGGCACTGGCGCACGCGGCCATAGCCAAGGCTGTAGGTAGACCTGGGGCACAGCGCTGCCGTCTGTGTAGCACGGCTAGTGGCAGCCAGGTAGAAGCCAGGCATGGGTACGCAGTCCTGCGGCCTGCTTGCGCGCTGGCTCTTTGTGGTGAGGCCTTTCTGTTGGATGGTCTCAGAGGTGATCGCGCTGGCAGCAGTCACTTCCACTGCCTTCTCGCACGAGAGGCGCAATCCCTTCAAGTTGTCAGCGGCGTAGTTCTTTGCCCGCCTCCAACCGCCAGGGCAGAACATGCCCCTGTCACATGGCTTGCACTGGCAGTTACCAGAGGAGCAGTCATGCCAGAAGCCAGATTTGCAGACTGCAGGAAAGCAGCAGCAGCAGCAGCAGAATGTGGAGATTTTGTTCCAAATCATGCATCTGCGACAGAGAGCTCCCCCTCCCTCCCTCCCTTCAAGTCCTCCTTGTAGCATGTACAAAAAGCGTGGTCAAATGAGCCGAGGGTGCACCCGCTCCCTACTGTCGTGCTTGCAGCTGGACGATTGCTGCGCCACGAGTCCACTCACCGCAGTTTAGACCGTCTTCTGTTGCGATGTATCCGGCAGTGCAGCGCTCGCAGACATTCTGCATTTTGCCAGACACGGGCTGCAGGTAGCAGCGACGTTCCTGACACTGCGGGATTGAGGCCGTGCACGTTGAACCTTGACCTATATTGTGCAGTGATCTTGCTGATGACTGCTGTACTAAGATCGCAACGAGCACTAGGCTGATGGCTAGCATACTTATGTTGAGGCGAGTCATGGCTCCTGCCGCTGCTTTCAACAGCAAAAGGAGATCAGTCTGTCAACAACAGAAAATAGCAGTAGCTACAAGGTGTTGGATGGGTAGGATTCATGAGAACTCCCGTAGCCGCCTGAGTTGGGCGTTGAAGTTCACTTCCAAAAGGCTGTGAGTACCCAGCGAAAGCTTCGTAAACACTTCACTGACACCCGTGGCAGAAAGTGCTGGGCGCTGTACGTTAGTGGCGGGGGCTGTGAAAAGGACCGGCAACCAGAGGTGCGAACCTACCCAGAAGTTCTCACAGAATAGTAGGTGCTCGCCCGGCGACAAACCTCAGGGCTGCTATACCGCAGTTCATACAATCAAAAATTATGTCTTATGTGTAGACTTCACACGGACTGCAGTTACGATCACACCGACGACAGCCGGCGACTTGAGCTTGCTCATTGCATCAGCGGCACCGTATGGTGAACAAAATATTCATCCAGGTGATACGCTGGAACACACTTATGGTTCCACCTATCCAGCCTATGTTGAAAGTGATGCACGCGCTCACACCCAGTTGAGGTTCACCCAGCCAGGTGATCACGTGTGTGTGCGATTGTTTCGGCAGCTTCCTGCGAAACGTGGGCGCCGTAGCACGACGTACACGGCCCTTCAGTCTTCTTGGGGCAGATCAACACAACCCTGATGCAAAGATTCAAACATGCATAGCGCACTTGCACTGCGCCACTGCCGCAGAACTGCCGCTAGCGGCGCTAGTGGAGCAGCACAACTGCTAATTAGTGTCCGCCTGATCACAACAGTAACACGTTCGACAAACCCCTCTGTGCAATTAAAGACAACGCTTACACGTAGTTCGGTGCAGTGCTGCTGCATGTCGAGGCTGAGTCTGCTAACATTAATGTTGAAAGTCAGCTCAGGGCACTTGGCCATGGGGGCGGCCTGTGCCAGGCCACGTGCTGCGACTTGTACAGATTTTGCTTGCAAGGATGGAATGCAGGTGGATGGAACAATCCTCTTACTTAAACAACAAACCTGCTTATCTGGAACAAATTTTGTATTGCACCCGTTCTATCTGCATGTTGTCAGCAGGACGAGTCACCATCCATGCATGATGGTCTCGCATCATGATAATCAGCCCACGTTGCATGTAATTCATTTCCCTGATGACGGTGATGCTATGGCATGACTGGGTGACATGATGATGCATGCTCTGGGAATTGCCAACCATTGGTGATGCATGATGGGTGTCACCAAGTCCAAGGGCCAGCAACTTACCAAATACTTCCTGCCATGTCAAAAATAGCAGCACTCTAACGCAGCAGCAAAAGGCAAGCAAGCAAGCAAGCAGCGTCACCCTACCCTGCATGTGAGGCTGCTCATGTAAGCAAAGCTGGATCCACCTACTGTGACAACTGTACTGCGCCATTGGTTGTACTGATGAACATGAAGCAAGTTGAGGCCAATGGAGCCGCTTCTGGGGCGCCAGCCCTTCCAAGTCCAGGTATCAAAGGTAGAGGCTACGCACGCCCTTGAACAACCCCAAAACAATACCTGAAGCAAGCAGTAGTTCAGCGGACAAGCACAGTGTGAGGTGGGCCGGCGCCACCCACACCCCACGCTTGCCGCTGATCTTGTACTCCAGTCCAGGATGTCACCCGCTGCGTCGCGGCGCGTTGAACCCATGCATGTTAGGTCTTTTCAAAAAAAATTGTCTGCAGACTGACACTTGAGAATTATCTGCAGCACCAATCAAATACAGAGCAGAGCAATGCAAGCTACCAGCAAGCTGGCGTTGGGGAGCAAGGTTGCATGCATGCACACTGCACTGCTGCACCTCAGCACTGCTGCTGCTGCTGCCGCTGCTGCACAGTGCAGAGCTGTTAAACAAGTAATACTCCCCACCAGCAGCCCTCCCCCCTGTGTTTGTGCAACAGACCACCGGTGCCGACGGTGATGGCACACACACATGGCATGACAGGCATTCAGGCAGTGGCAGGTGAGGGTATTAGCTGTAAGCGAGTGATCAGCGAGGTTCCTAGGTGATTACATTTGCAACAACAACAACAACAACAACAACAACAACAACAACAACAACAACAACAACAACAACAACAACAACAACAACAACAACAACAACAACAACAACAACAACAACAACAACAACAACAACAACAACAACAACAACAACAACAACAACAACAACAACAACAACAACAACAACAACAACAAGAACGTTAGATGGTGAACCCAAACTGTGAAACTGTGGTGTACCAGACATTTTACATGTACATGTTGATTTCCATTTAAGCGGACACATGGGGTTCCCCGCTGGGGCTAACTTCAAGTCGCGTCCCACATCCTGCAAACAGGCACAAAACACAACAATAACAAGCGACACACAGTGTGCTGCATGCTCAGCTAGTGCCGTGTCCTGCTACAGTATGCCGCTAGTTTTAATACAGTACAGGACACTGAGTGCATATGTTCAGGCTCCACTGCAGTGGTTTACACAGCTTACCTCCGGTGTGACAGTGATAAACCAACAAAATGCGCGCTAAGTAGCCTACAAGCGTCAGGCAGAGCTCGCGTACATACCGGGTAGTGTCAAACAGCAGAACTTGACTGTGTAACCCTAGTGACTAAAGGCACTGCGACTACAGCTGACGTGCGGTCCACTACGCGGTGTCTAATTAGAGCGTATTCTGTGCCATTGTTTTTTGGCTGACATCAGATAATTTGCTGATGTTGAAACGCTTCATCTTGCTTTTGGGCCACTGATCGTCAGATCGCCTGTCGCGAGCACGTGTCGCAAGTTCGGCGATTTGTTGTGACGTGCAACTTAACTGCCTGGAATACGTAGCGCGACGCTCCGATCTGAGTGCCTTCGGCACCGGTTGCCTGGTGCTCACTGCACAGCTGCGCGCGTGACACAATATATGCTTCCTCGCACTGTATCTGGCAGATCAAGGCGCGCCTCAGGGTCTGGATGTGAGCGGGTACGGTCCTGGAGGGCAGGTGCACTGTGTCAAACCTGTTGCTGAAAGTGCACTCCTGATCAGCCTGCAGGTCCCCAGTGCATCATGTTGCGCTCCGCAGGGTCTGTCTGTGGTGCTGGGCTCAACGGCAAACAGCAGCAGATTGCACGCCAGAAGACCCCTGCCAACAGCAGCAAGAGCAGCGTGCCAACAGCAGCTTGCAGGACACAGCTATGTGACGCTGCAGGGCCGCAGCAGGTGGTCTGCGCAGGTCGTGGCAGCTGCACCAGCTCAAGCACCAGTGCTCCCAACCTGGCTAAGCCCAGCAGCAGAGAAGTACAGGTTCATCACAAATAAGCGCATATCAGTAAGCATCCAGTGTCACGTGAGCAGCGTCAACAAGCACAAACCAACAACGTGCCTGCATCAATCGCTGTGTACTTCCTACATGCGCCGTGACTATCAGAAGTTTCTGAGCAGCTTGTGCAAGCAAACACCAGCCACTGTTGTTTGGGTGCTTTCGAACATCAGCAGTGCATGATAGCAAGCTAGCCTCGATGTGGTGCCCCTTAATTATGAGCACCCAACCTGTGTGCACTATCCTGCGCTGCTGTATATAAGTACTGCACACTCTGCCTGTGTACGCTCAAGCATGCTCCCTGCTGACGCTGTACCTTGTGAGCAGGTCTACTCAGCAGTGCAGCGCAGCGACAGTGGCTACAAGGTCGTGTTCTCAATCGCAGGCGAAAGCCTGCCAGCAGGAGTGGCTCCAAAGCTGCACTGGTGAGCAGTGTCAGCAGCCGCAGCAGCAAGCACGACGCACTTGCAGCCTCAGCAGCAGGAACCGCAATTGAAGCATAGCAGCAATGCGCACGCGCAGGCGTAACAGCAAGTTCAATTGCTCTTACACCTGTACAAGCTTGCCCGTAGCAGCACCCAAGCTGCACTAGCGAAAGGCTGAAGGTTAATCATTGCGCCTTCAGCACAGAACATCAGCGTCGCTATGATGAAACGCAGCAAGCGAGACAGCAGCAGGGGGTAGCAAGCAGTGCAGCTTGCAGGACTGGCAGCAGGCTGAGGCTGGCACAGCAGCAGCAGCAGCAGCAGCACCACCACCACAGCATTTGCAGTTCTAGTTGACACCAGCACCATGTGCTGGCATCACAATGTGAAGAGGGAGGCAGGCAGCTCAACACAGCATTTGCAAGCCGCGCAGTGCTGACAGACAGGGTTTCTTGCACCGTGGCTGCGGCAGTACTGCAAAGCTCCGCAGCACGTCAGCTCAGATTTACAGCTTGTCACAGCCATGCCGGGTATTAGCTACATATTGTGTCACATTATCAACTCCTGTTCCACAGCAGTAGCATGTGTCCTTGCAGGCACGACCTACGTAGCTGCCTGCTTGCTTTTGCTGGCAAGCACAGCCTCCACCACCCGCACTTGCATACCTCTTACTGCAGCAGCTGGGGCACCCTGCTGCCCTGCTGGTCCCGCTGCTACTGCTGGTTCTGTGGCAAGACGTACCTGCGGCACTGTCAGCTGACTCCTGCTGTTGCTGCTGCTCCTGCTGCTGCTGCACTTCCTGCAGGGGCCTGTACCGCAACAACCCCACCTGGGTGCACCCGCAGGACGTGATCCCCGCGGACAGCTGGCGCGATGATGCCACGGGCGCCATGCGCAGCCACCTGCACTACAATGAGCAGCAGGACGTGTGGGCGCTGGAGATGCACGTGCCGCGCAACATGGCGCCCGTCAACCTGGGCTTTGTGATGTGGTACCCAGGTGCGCCGCAGAGCTGCTGTTGACGGGCAGGCTTCAGTCCAGGGCGGTGAGTGTTGCACTGATCATCTGTAGATGAGCAGAGTTGTGTTACAAAGCATGTGCTAGCGTGTGGCTCCTGCAGCAATGGCTCAGTCCCGCTGCTCCAACCCAGTCGATGCATTGGGAGGGTTGGGGTGCCCGTGTCCCTGGAGACACACGTGCCATGGCGCATGGCGTGTGTCAGCCTGGACTGTATTCTGTAGTACGCAGGTGCGCTAGTAGTGGTTTGGCAGCGACTAGTGCTATCCTGCTGCCTGTTGCCGCTTCCTGCAATGCTGTAGTGCTGTTCCAAAGCGTTCAAAGCCTTGGCAACTCGCGAGCCAGCTAGTGCTGGGGGTGCGCAGGTGCAGCACGCATAGGCTGCAGCCCGTAAAGAAAACGGCAGCAATGTCAGCAAACTGCTCTGGAGTGCGTGACAAGCGCAATCATATGTCGCACTGGAATGGTATGCTGGTGTCTTGACAATACCATATCGTGACCCCTCCTTGCTTGCGCTGCTGGCGCACTGTTCCTGACCACTTTGACTGCAGAGCTGTCGGCGTTTGATGGTGCGCGCTCTGGGCGTCACTTTGCAGTGCCTGTGGGCCACACTGCTGGCAAGCCGCAGCCGCTGGGGCCGACGCTGGTGGCAGCCAGCCAGGCCAGCAGGCCCCAGGATGCAGCATGCACACTGAACTTCGCGGTGAGTGCAGAGTTGCTTGGTCCTGTTGCTGCCTGTCGCACCAGCTGCGGCCAGTCCAGGCTAGCAGGCCACAGCATGCACACCACAATTTGCATCGACAGTTTAAAGCATGCATGGTATCTCTTCACTTGCACAGGGGTTTCTGATTATATATCATGGGCAGGTAGTCTGCATCCTGGGCTTCCATCTAGAACAGCAGGCATGCGGGGATAGAACTTGCAGCAGAGGCTTCATGTGACATTGACCAATTCCTCCTGCTGTGAATTTGTGTACTATCCCCTGCCTGCTCAGGTGTTCACAGTGGAACAGTCACTCGCACCTCCTGCTGCCGCTGACACCTCTCATCCCTGCCTGCCTTGCAACCTGACACCTCCCCTGCCTGCTCAGGTGTTCTCCCGGCATGCGACACAGATGTCGCTGTGCCTGATGCGTGCTGACGGCAGCGGCTACCTCGAAGTGTTGCTTGACCCCATCACAAACAAATCGGGGGACGTCTGGCACGTGCAGCTGTCAGGGCTCAAGGTTGGTCGCAGTGCATGCTGCAGGTTTTGAATCAGCTGCGGGTGCACACACCAAGGGCTGGGTTGAACTAGCGGGACAGCTGTGACAGGGCATGGGTGCCTACGGCAATGAGGCAGTATGATGCAGGAGGAGCTGGCGTGGGTAGAGCTTGCGTGTGCAGGAGGCAGCGTGAGCACTTGCAGGGCAGCGTCTGCGACACCGCCTTCAGTGCAGCATCGCTCAGCCTACCTGCTGCTGCAGGTGCCCTGCTTGCTCTATTTTGACAGCGCAGGACGCAACATGTTGTGGCTGTTGCCCCTCACTGCTCTGCCCTGCAGGACGTGGCGAGTCTAGTGTACGGCTGGCGGGCCGATGGCGCCGGCACCTGGGCCGAAGGTGGCCGGTACCACCCGGCCTACATCATGCTCGACCCCTGCTGCCCCCGCGCGCTGCCCATACAGCTGCCGCAAGCAGCGTACGACACAGCGCCGCTGCTGCCGCCCGAGGGCAGCGTGCAGGGGCCGTGCCTGCTGGGCAGCTTGTCGCACCTGGTTGACTGCTTCGACTGGCAGGGGGTGGGGCGGCCGCAGATACCGCTGGAGCAGACGGTGGTGGTGGAGCTGGACGTGGCAGGTTTCACTACAGGTGGGGGCCTGCTGCTCAAGCAATGCTAGTAGTCAAAGCTTCCTGGTCCATTTTGCGGAGGATCTGGGTTGAGAAGCCGAACAGCTGTTGCTTTGGAGCACCGTCATGCGTCACTTTGAGGGCTGAGAGCCGACGGAGCAGTTGACAGCCAGCAGCTGTAGTGCTTGTGGGTTTTGTGTGTGCAGATAGCTGAATTGCAAGTGCCTTGCAACATGCACAAGTGCACCAAGGCAGCATGCACTCCTGGCCCTGCAGGTCACGACGCAGAAGCAGCAGTGCCCCCAGAGCACCGCAACACATACCTGGGCGTGCTGGACAGGCTCGAAGACATCAAGGCCACAGGCGCAACAGCGGTGCTGCTGGCAAACGTTTTCTTGAGCAGCACAAAGACAGCAGCGCCGGGCGGCAACGGCAGCAGCAGCAGCGTGACGGTTGACGGACCAGAAGTACGGCGGCCGCTGTCGTACTTTGCACCAGACACGCGGTGAGTGATGCGCCTGCACTCAACAGCATGCATGGCACGAGACGTGGAGGCACATGGAATGTCATCATGCTCAAAGCGTCCCTAACTCATTTAACACACACACACACACACACACACACATAACCTTTGCTTACCTCCGACTGTAAGCAGCGTAACCTTGTTCGTGTTGGGTCTGTTTCAGTTATGGAGAACTCATGGCAACTGTGCTACACTGGACTCACAGTCAAGCTCCTTCAGAGCTGGTATCGTTTGTTTGCAGCCAGCTGTGTTTAGGTCTGGTACTTTGCGCTGTGTGGGTTGTCCTGTGTTCTCTTGCGCGGCCGTTGCTCACGGCGTTCTGGTGATGCTGCCGACTACTCGGAGCACTTCATATGCCTGGCTTCCATGCAGTCCCCAACCATGCAGTTCAGCTGGCGTGCTCACCTGGCTGTCACAATGTCTGCTGTGTCTGTAGCTTTGTTGCTGGTGGCAATGCTGGTGATGCAGCTGACCAGCTGAAGCAGCTGGTACGAGAGCTGCACAGGGCAGGGCTGGAGGTGCTGCTGGAGGTGCGGCCCCTGCATGAACATGCATGCGCGGGTGTTCGATTTTGTAACAGCCGTACATTCAAAAGCATAGCTGCTGCAATGTCGGGGCCTTACTCGCAGCTTCACTAGTCGCTTTTGGCAGTACCCTGGTGAAGTTGCTGGTTGGACCAGGCTAAGCCACAGCTGTCTGCTCAGCGGTGGCTGGATGCTTGTCACCCTGCTGCTCTGCCGTGCAGACCGACTTCTGCCTCACGTCAGAAGCAGGTGGCGGCATTGGCGGCCGGCTGCAGAGCTACGCAGGCCTTGACGGGGACATGTACCTCAGGGGAGGGGGAGGGCCGAACGCAACAGGCGTGCTCAACACAGGTTTGTGAAGAACAGGAAGTTTGCCATTTTATCACTTGCGTTCATGGCGTACAGCAATAGTGTCAGCTTCATCAAGGTACTGTACATCATATTGCGCCCTTCATGCAAGCACGCCTCTTGGTGTTGCCTGCTTCCTCCAAGCACTGCAGGTCGAGACTCGTGATCCGGTTTCCTGCAAGCATGCTGGTCACTTGGCATTATCCTGCAAGCATAATCAGTTCGTGCCTGGTCTGTTCGTGCCCTGTTCACCGCCGGGCAATGGCTTGCATAAAGTCATGCACGGCTTGCTGCTGTGTTTGCTCCCCTGCCCACTACGGTCATCCCTGCCTGGCTTGCTGCTTTCAAGGCAGCCGGCAGCGACGTGCTTTGATCTGTAGGTGCGCTTTGAGCCCTGTGCTGATAGTTTCTTTTGCCATCGCTTTCACCACGCACTGCCACGGGCCTTGCCTGCCTGCCTGTTGGGTGCAGGCCAGCCTGTGGTGAGGCAGCTGCTGCTGGAGTCGCTGCGCTGGTGGGCGGTGGAGTACCAGGTGGACGGCTTCTGCTTCGTCAATGCGGAGAACCTCACGCAGGTGCGCACTGCTGCCAGCAGATCAAGTGCATGGCTGGGCGCTGTGCATAGTGCATGGCTGAAGCGGCAGCAGCAGCAACATGGAGGCTACCTGGGTTGAGTTGGTGGCTTGCTTTGCACACCAGCCTGATCCTAATGCCCTGTTCGTGCTGCTGTCCGTGCTGTGGCCTCTCCCTGCTGCTGCGCTGCTGCTGGCGATCCGGCCATCGCACCTGCACAACTTGGGTTGACACAAGGGTTGAAGAGCTCTTCTCAGCCATTTTTGTGCACTTGGTGGCAGGCCCTGCACCGGCTACCTGTTGCACTGCTGCTGCTACCTTACTGCTGCTGTGTTGCTGCCATGCTGCTGCTGCCTTGCTGCTGCTGTGTTGCTGCCATGCTGCTGCCACCGCTGGTGCTGCTGCGACTGCAGGACCCCCTCAATGCAGTGCAGGACTCCCCAGCCATTGTCGAGGAGATAGCAGCCGACCCTGTGCTAGCCAGCTGCAAGCTCATTGCAGCGTCAGCAAACGACTCGCTGCTGCCGCGCAATGGGGAGCGTGGCTTCCCTCACTATGGCGTGCTGTTGGAGTGGAACAACCGGTTTGGGAGTGACATCTTGCGGCTGCTACGAGATAACACAGGTGCAGAACCTACGCAATACGGATATGTTCTAGTGGAATGAAAAGCAAGGCCGTGTTCAATGGAACAGCATGCGCTCCTTATGTGCAACGCTTGCGACTCATTGCGTGCCACAGAGGGACCGTGCAGCCAGCATGCAGCTCAGCCCGTGGTGCTGCTGCTGCCGCTGCATCCACCCCTCTGCGCATCCCACGCAGCACGCTGGCTGCACTTGCAAGTTGCTCTGCCGGCCGCGACGGACCCTCCGCAGGCTGCTCACTACGCACGCCGCTGTCGGCGCGGCTGTTGGCCTGCTGCTGCAGGCGGCATGCTGAGCGCGTTTGCGACGCGCATGACGGGCAGCCAGGACCTGCTTGCGGCGCGCTGGGATGGCGGCCTGCCTGGCGGCCTGGCTGCAGGGCGGCGGCCGGCGTTTGGCATCAACGCGCTGGAGCCGCCGCTGGCTGCGTCCCTGCTGCAGCTGGTGGGGGCGGCGGAGGACATCGAGCGCGCCGAGGTGGTGGCAAAGTCGGCCCTGCTGGCGGTGCTGGTGGCACAGGTGGGACGAGGGACTGCGTTGCTTGAGCAGTGGCGTCATGTTTGTTGCGCTGGGTGATAGTGTGAGGCTGTGGAGTGATGTCTCAAGGGACAACGGTAATGCATCGAGCCCACCGGCGACGCTGGTGCCCTGTTCCAAGCCCGTGCTTCCATTGCCCATAATACGTGCTCCCTGCGCTGCTGCTGAACTTGCGGTTCCGTGCTGCAGGGCACGCCGGTGTTCAACGCGCCTACTCTGAGCCGCAAGAACCTGCTGCACTTTGTGCGAGGGGTGCTCCAGATCCGCAAGAAGTACCACGACCTGCTGTCACCTCCAATGTTTGACTCGCCACGTGCTATCAGGTGGGCGGCTGAGGTGTCCAGGCAGGCTGTTGGTGCCGAGCATCTGTGGGGCTGATGTGGCTTGCGGTGCTTTTGAGTGCTGCCTAGCAAAGCACTGGAACCTGCTGTGACCTGCACTGCTTTTCAGGGTGTCCCACAGGTTTGGTTTTTTGTGGGAGGGGTGCTACAAGATGAACCAGGCCATGCCAACATGATGTGTCTGCTGAAGTTGGTGTGTGTAGGCACGCCCTGTGTCATCAGCTTGGGGCCGACTTGAGAGGTGCACCTCCAAGCATGTAAACTGACAGTGCTCAGCACCGATGTCAAAAAAGGAAGGCATACTGTGTACGTAATTGAAGTGCACGGCGGGAGCAACCATGGCTGAGAGCGGAAGTGTTCCTGTCATGCTTGAGCATGCACCCGTTGGCTTCAGCCTTCCTGAGTTGTTTCAAACCAAATGCTGCTTGCCGACTTCCACTTGAGCACATGCTGCTGCTGCGATCCCTGCCGTTGCATGGGCCGCGCCAACAGCTGGCACGGCGCTGGCCCAATGACAGTGCCGGACTGGAGCGGCGAGGCAGCAGCAGCACTGCTGCCCGGGTCAAACTATGTGGCGTTCATGGTCAAAGGGGAGCAGCAGCAGGCCATCTACGTGGGGTTCAACCCCAACCCTGAACCCTGCAGCGCGTCATTGCCGCCCCCAGGCTTGCGCATGCAGTGGAAGCGGCTGGTAGACACGGCTAGGTGAGCGAACGAGGCGGTTTCACTGCGCCCGGGGAGCCGCGTCTGAGCTGGTGTCTGCTCTGCTTTGTGCTGTGCTCCTGCAGTTTTCGCCACTGGTGTTCTGTTGTTTGTTGTCAGCCTGAGGCTGGCAGGCACTGCTTGACGATGGATGGCGGAGGAACGCCAGGCTTGTGCATCCATTTGCATTTTCTTCTGTGTGTTGTGCTGTTCAGGTTGCCGCCGCTTGATGTTGATTGGTGGAGGCATGCCAGGCTTGTGCATCTGCTGCTGTGTGCTGTGCTGTTCAGGTTGCCGCCTCAAGATGTGGCGGTGCAGGCTGGGGAGCTGCTGCACTCTGAGTACGTGGTGGCGCCAGGCGCCGCCATCATGCTGGAGGCAGTGCCACGGCCGGCAGCGCCGCCCCCGCAGACCCGTGTGGCGGTGCAGCAGGCGTCATCCGTGTACCAGCGCATGGGGGAGGCTTAGTTGGCAGCTGCTGATGCTGATGATGATGAGTAGGCAGCATCTGTTGCGTTGAGAGCTGGCTGGTGAAGGAGCTGCCCAAAACGCCAGCGTGCTGAACCTTGCTCGGCCTTGTAGCACAGATGTCGACTATGCATGGCTACATCATTTATATGTGTGTATTGTGTGTTGTGCTCTTGTGGTGAGCGCATGGCTGCATCGATGTGTGCGCTATTTTCAGCAACAGCTCGGTAAAGGCTTGTGTGCAGGCTGTTCAGGAAGTATGTTACGGCGCACATTTGCCCTAAGTTCTGGCAGACCACGGGGCCTGCTGTCACACATGTGCTGCGGCAATGCAGCTGTGAAAACCAGCAGGAATCGCAGCCGGTAGGCACGTCATGCACCAGACTGCAGGCCTGCCCTTGGGCATGTGGTTGCTTGCGCCCCAGCAGGGCATTGCACGCGCGCACTTGCGGGGGTGGAGGGTGTTGGGTCTTCACTGTGCGTTGACATGCATGCCGTGCTGTGCCTTGTCGCAGTGTACAGCAGCGTCTGCAGCTTAAGCTGCAAGCTTGGTGCCGCACAGAAGACGGTCTTCTGTCATACCAGGAGCTGCAGCTTGGCACTGATCATCCAATGCATTGTAACCGATTGGTCAACATCAGATGATGCACGCATGCAAACAGTTGGGTGCTGTGAGAGCAACTTGCACAACATTCCTATGGCTCAGGCATGCGCGCCTGGCCATGCAGCTGCAGCTGTAAACAGCTGTAGTAAAAGCACCACTGTGGCCTAGCAGCGCTGACGCCACACGTACCGCATGAAGGCTGCATGCTTTTGCTTCTCCTGCTTTGTTGCGAGGAAAAACTGAACTACACCACGAGGTCTGCCTG
Organism: Scenedesmus sp. NREL 46B-D3; assembly: GCA_014080715.1. Taxonomy (NCBI): domain Eukaryota; kingdom Viridiplantae; phylum Chlorophyta; class Chlorophyceae; order Sphaeropleales; family Scenedesmaceae; genus Scenedesmus; species Scenedesmus sp. NREL 46B-D3. The sequence goes on along the minus strand of JACERP010000091.1, from coordinate 99,458 downwards.
AAGACACTGTCACTGACACTACCACTTTGACTGGGCTACCTCAAGCTGACTGCAAAAGAGACGAAGGCCGCCAGTGCTCGCTCCCCGCTATCATGGCCGCGAGCAGCACTGACCCAGGTTTCATTTTGAGTGCAGGTAATACTAGAGAAACTAGCGAGGAAGACAAGTAGAAGAGCAGAGATCTGTGGTTCAAGACAGCCATGGTGGCGGGGGCCCCATCTTAGCATGTGAGTGCCGCATTTGCTGCATTGTGCTCTGCATTATATGTATTCCTGCAACAATATACATTGCATGTGTAGCTGCTGCGCAACGGTGAACCTCTTGTCACTGTTGCCGTTGACCCTTCATTATCCACGCTGATCGACGCTTGGCATACGGGATGACGAATATATTTTTGGCAAGATGTACACCAACATAGCATCTGGGAATGTCATCAAGTATCAACAAGCTGGTGCTGCTGTGATCGTACACAGAGTGACTCGGGCGAGTGACTCGGTAGTCACTCTGCAGCTACTCTGCCCATGTTCCTGGGCGTTCACCAACATACATATGCTTCCTTACATGACAGCGCGACCATTAGTAGCATCTAATCATTGCGTGTGTCGCTATCATCGCTCGGATGTTCCGTTGACCAAAGGTTGTTGGGTGCGCAAACGGCGATTTTCTCCACATTGACTGGCCTTCGACTTTGACTGACCGCAGCCAGAGACATGACGATTGATGGGTCCACCAGTCCGTCATAGTGTCAGCAGTCCCACACAGCCTCTGGCCTCAACAACAGCAGCACACATACACGTAACATTCGATTTAACGAACGCCACGGGACCTCCAGATTAGTTCGTTAAATCAGCGTGTTCGTTAAACTGAACACGGCCTTAAACGACCTGTTACGGGCTGCTCAGCGCCCAGACAGTCATCCCAGGTTGTTACATGCCTTTATCTCTCCCATCCACACCGAATGAACGCCTCTACCAGCATACAGCAGCACATGTACACCACCAAGCCTAGAGCACAATGTGCTCGTGCAGAAAGCCCACTAGCAAGGCATCAACCTCACCCAGCCCCTGGCAGCTGCCAGGCAACTGGGACCTACTCCTGGGCTGCTGCTGCTGCTACATTAGGGTCTGCTGCTGCTGGTGGTGGTGGTGGTGGTGCTGCTGCTGCTGCTGCCGCTGCTGCTGCTGCCGCTACTGCTGGGTCTGCTGCGGCTGCAGGGACCATGAACTGTCTGATGTTGGCATCTGCTGTGCAGTTGCTAATCACCACCCTTGACAAACGATCAGCCAGCCGGCTGGCAGAGGACACGAACAGTGCAAAACACAGCAAAAACATCCAAATCGACCGCTCTTTGTTTACCGAACTCCAGTGATAGATCAGGGGTTTGGGGTTCGGTGTTCGGTAACCTGAGTTCGCTAAACCAGGGGTGTGCCATTACAAATTTCACTTTTTCATTTCTTTCATTTCATTGCAAATTTCATTACAAATTTCACTCGATCTGAGCCCCACTGCGGAAAGTGAAATGACAGCGAAATGGGCGTTTGGCGAGCGAGGAACGCGTTAGGTTGCGCAAGGCTTTACCAGAACCCTTTGAATAGCATTATTATATCATTTTTGAGGGGTTACAGCATGGCAAATGCCCTGGGACCAATGCACAGCAACCTACTGCAGTGAACTGCAAGGGGCTGCAGCATGCTGCATCACCTCCCACATCGCAGGAGAGCACTCCTGCCCTATAATAAACTGCAGAAATCGCTGCTCAACGCAATCAAGCACACATCTTACAAATCAAAGCCATATTGTGCAGTGATTGAGCTAGCATGCTGCGCTACCCCTGCTGTTGCTGCTGCTGCTGCTCCTGCTCCTCCACCTCTTCCTGCTGCTGCTGCTGCTGCTGCTGCTGCTGCTGCTCCTGCTGTCTCTCGTCTTCTATGATGCTGTCCAGCCACTCCTGGTACTTGTCGAAGTCCTCTGCATCGCGCACTGCACCATCACGGCTGAGTGCCTTGCTGTTAAAGTAAATGAACAGCAGCTTGCGCACTCGTGTGCTTGTCATGCGGCTGCGGCTGCAGTCCCACACACGGCCCACAGCGCTGATCATCATCATTGCCGAGTGCGTGCCGTGATCGCGCGAGTCCGATCCGGGCAGGGCCTGCAGTTTGAACTTGCCCGCCCGCTTGCTGTTGCTGCTGCTCAGGCATCTTTCACTATTTCAAGTGACGCGTTTCAAATTTCATTTCATTTCAAATTTCATGTAATTACTTTCACGAGGACCTAAAAACTGAAATTGGCACACCCCTGCGCTAAACAGGAGGGTGTTTTGCCCTGTTTTGCCCTGGAGCAACACCGGGGAACACCAATATGTTCGTTAAATCGCCCTTGTTCGTTAAATCATGGTTCGTTAAATCGAATGTTACGTGTAAACTGTCCAGACAAGCTCAGCAGCAGCAGCAGCACCATGCAGCAGACTCAGAAAGTTTTGGAGAAAATGGGTGCTGCAGCAGAGCAGCAAGGCACAGCATTGCTTCCACGAACACCTGTTGCGCCCGTGGCTGCGGGCAGCATCTTATCACCAGCAGCAACAGCAGTTGCTGCTCCAGGTGCAGCTGCAGCGGAAGCCACATGCACTGGCCTCACTCCTCTGGAGCGCGAACTGCCCTGTACATGCTCAACGTGCTGGGAAAGTACAAGGACGCTGACCCATTCAGAGTGCCAGTGGATTGGAAGTCAATGGTTGGTGGGCCCAGAGCAACTGCTTGGCTAGGTGGTTGCAGTTGGTTAGTTGCAGTAGAGCAAACTTTCAGTACTGAGGCAGACAATATTCTCCTGCGGATGCAGTCACAAACACTTGCAACAACATGCAAGTACAGAATCTGCAGGCAGTGTGGCCAGGAAGCAGTGCTGTGCAGTGGTTGCGGCGCAGCCCTGCCCACTTGGGGCAGCATGCACATGCGCCAGAGGCGTGCTGTACGTGGAGCCTGCATCCTGGTGTTGCTCACTGCACACATGCAGGTGGATTTGCTAGCAAGGTGTGCTCTGCATTGAAGGCAATGCCTGGCCTGCTTACTAGTCCCCCTGATCGCTGGGCTGCATGCATGTCAGCCTGCCCGCCTGTATCTGTGCATGTATACTTCTCCATCTGCTGTGTTGCAGGGCATTCCAGACTACCCAGATGTAATCAAACACCCCATGGACTTCAAGACAGCACGTGAGAAAGTCCGAGCAGGTGTCTACGCGTCCATGGATGAGTGGCACTCAGACATGAAGCTGATTTGGGACAACTGCCGCAAGTACAACGGGGACAACCACGACAAAACACGCAGCGCAGAGAAAATGGAGGCATTCATGAAGCGCCGCATGGAAGAGGCGATCGCAGGAGCAGCGCGCGAGCTGTCTGCGGCACAGCAGCGTGCAGGTGCTGGCGGGCTTGCAGGCAGGGGTGCTGAAGGCGGCAGCAAGCCCACCCAGGCGCCTCGGGAGGTGGCACTGCTGCGCGCCAGCCACACGCCCTCCGGCAGTGACAGCGACGGTGACGAGGACGTCAGGCAGGCATGGCCTGCGCCGCGAGCGGTGAGCAGCAGCAAGCAGCACCTGGTCTCGCAAGTCGGAAGCTGCTTGCAGCAGGGGATCGCAGGTGGAATGCCAACAGCTGTGCACATCTGGGGGCAACAGTCAGCGATATGGCAGCGTGGCGGAAGGGGGAAGGGAGTGCAGGAGATGGTGACTGGCGGCGCTGCGCTACCTGCTATGCTGCTACTCCATGCACTTCTCCTGCTCTGCAACATCACCCCGCCCTCACTGCGCTTTGCCGCGTGTTGCTGCATACCGGGGTGTGTGCATGCAGGTTGTGAGGCAGCAGCATCAGCCATCGCCGGAGCCCGTGCGCATGCCCCCCAAGCGTGGGGCCTCAGGCATCGACATGCAGGCAACAGGCACAGCAGCAGAAGCAGGGCCGGCAGCAGCAGCAGCACACGGCATTGGCGGCCCAGCTAAGCGACGCAGGCGGTCTTTTTGGAGTGGTGGCGGCAGCAGATGACTGACGTAACCGATTAGTTCCTTGTCCGATTAGCTCCAGCTTGTGTGCTGAGCACTGCTATGCTCAGCTGTTCCCTCTTTTGGTGGGTTTGACCAGTCAACTTGGTTGACCTAGCCACGGCTATGCGTTGATTAGAGCACCGGAATTGGTGATGTCGTTGTTTGGATGACTATTGTGGAAAGCAGCAAGCGCGCATTTGGCTTGTGCGCGATTGCGTGATTTGTCAATCAGGGCCCACATCTGTGGTTTTGTGGGCGCTGACGGCCTTTTGTGGCGTGGCGTGCCTGAGTTCGGCACGCCGAGAATTGTGCACAAGAGTGATTGAGCCTCTGTAACCATCCATAAGTGACTGAGACTCTGTTGGGCAGTGGAGCAGCACGCAACAGCCAGCACATTGGTCAGAGTAGGTCACTAGCGCAATCTCGGGCCGTCATCAGGAGAGTTACCTCTAGGTAGGTAACACAGCAACGCAGTGTCTGATCGGGTGTGCAGAGTGTTGAGGCAGCCTTAGCTGTCGGCGAACACACCTTGCAGCAGTAGACTGCAGCGTACTCGGCATTCTCGGCGTCAGCTGCGTACTTGGCCAGCATTGCGTTGCTTGTACGTCAGCACAGCATTTCTGTGTGGCAGGAGTGCGTAGTAGCTGTGCAGCAGCAGCCGGCCTGGTCACTCGGGTGTCTACTGCTTCAAGGCAAGGCATCCAGGCTACCGGCTACCCCATCCATCGTCGTCCAACGACAAATCGGCTAATAAGCCATCGGCTCCGTGCCAAATATCGGCCCTGCGCCACCAGGCCCCGTGCCTCCAGGCCTTTTGCCTGTCATCCATCGGCCCTGCGCCACCAGGCCCCGTGCCTCCAGGCCTTTTGCCTGTCATCCATCGGCCCTGCGCCACCAGGCCCCGTGCCTCCAGGCCTTTTGCCTGTCATCCATCGGCCCTGCGCCACCAGGCCCCGTGCCTCCAGGCCTTAAGCCTGTCATCCATCGGCCCTGCGCCACCAGGCCCCGTGCCTCCAGGCCTTAAGCCTGTCATTTATCGAACAACACAATGCCTCAAGGGTGAGTCCACGGCAGTCTATGCATGGGATCTCGCCTGGACAGTGATCGACCAGCAACTCGTTCCCAGGCAGGTCTTCCTTTTGCTAGCACTGTGTCTGAAACACTAGATCTTATGTGCAAGCTGCTATTCATTCGGTGCTGCCAGACGCAGCAGACAGTGATAGCGAGCTTCCAACACTAGGGAGCAGCGCCTCTGAGAATACACTCTTTGTGTCCTCCAACCCTCTCTACGCAGCGAGGATGGAGCAACCAATCAACGTGGGGCCGCAGCAAGCCCTCATGGCCATGAAGTATGGCGGAGCTCCAGGTATGCCAGCCCTGGAGTGGATCAGAGGTGCAAAGGTCCTACTGCAGCAGCAACTGCAGACCTCACTCAACAACGAGCGAGACATCATACCTACTATGATGCTTAGCAGCCTGGGCCACACACTGCTCAGCGACTCTCGTGCCAAGCTGGTGTTTGATCAGCTGAGGGCTGCTACTGCTGTTACTGCGCAGGTCGCACACAGCAAACGCCAGTTCTTCCACTGGACTCCTTCGCCCGAGGAGCGCAGCTTGGCGCTGCAGGAAAGGCGTTACATGCCGGAGCACGAAGCCCAGCTCGATGAGCGCATGCAGCAGCAGTTCGGCGCCCTCATCAGGCTGGCAGAACAGATGGGCGTGCTGTACGATCCTGCAGCCGCATCAAGCAGCGGAGGCCTAGCTGCAGCAGGCAGCCTTCCATCCGCGACAGAGCCTACTGCTACGCGAGCAGACCTGGAGCAGGGCGCTGCAGGTAAGAAACTTGCGAAAGCAGCGACGGGTGCGGCGGATGATGCAGCAGCACCGCCGGCGGCACCACCGGGTCTGAGTGGCGTTAGCTCAGCCACAGCAGCAGCACTAGGAGCCCTGGGTGCTCCTGTGTTCATCACAGACAGCAGGGGCAATGACTTCACACCAGGCTCTTACGTTGTCCTGCGCACATTACTGCTGTTCGAGATCGCCTTTGGCACCTCTACATACCAGCTAGAGCAGGAGTATAAGACCCTGCAGCAGGGCAGCGGCACGGTAGAGGAGTTCGCTAGCAGGCTTTCCAGGCTGTGGCAGACAGTGCGGCACCGAAAGCACTACGACGAGCGGCACCTAGCACACCGCTTCCTGCAGGGTTTGACTGACAAGACCTGTGCTGATGTCATTTACAGGCAGCTGCACTCCCTCAACCCGCACGAGGTGGACATCCAGCGCGTGCAGGCGATGGTGCGCGCGTACCATGAGCAGCTGCTGATCAGCGAGCAGATCCAGCTGGAGACGCAGGTGGCAGAGCGCCTGGCCGGCAAGAAGCCAGGTAAGCCACCGCAGCAGCCACAACTGCCTGCAATCGATGTGCAGCAGCTGTCCGTGCGCAAGAAGCTGCAGCTGCTTGGGCAGCTGCATGATGACCTGCCTAAAAACCACAGGCTGGCACCTTGCGTGTTACATGGCAACAGCCATACAAACGGCGACTGCAGGAAGCAGCAGCAGCAGCCAGCGCTGCCAGCGGGCGCAGCGTACATGAGCAGCGACTCTCCTGCAGGCGCAGGGAGCTCCAACGCTGCCGCGGTTGATATGATTGCTGCTGCCCTCTCACGTGTGATGCAGGGTTCGCAAACCGCCAGCGGCGGCAGCGGTGCTGGCCACCGCAACAACGACCAGCGTGGCAGGCAGCAGCAGCGCCAGCAGGGCCCCTGTGGAGTGTGTGGCAGGGAAGAAGGCCACCCAGGCGCCTGCTACTATGACCGGCCGGACAAGGCTCACGATAGGTGGGCACCGGCCCGGAGCACAACACCGGAACTCCTGCAGCACTACGGCGCCGCTGCAGGGAGCTAGGTGTTCCAGCTAGGCAGCCAGGTGAGCGTGGGCAGCGCCCAGCACCGGCGGCTGTAGCAGCAGCAGCAGCGCTGCTAGACGATCCAGCCATAAAGGCAGCAGCGGCGGGGCTGTTCGCGAGCCAGCAGCCTGACAATTCAGACGAGCTAGAGACAGGAAGCCTGGTGGACTGGCAGCTGGCTGGCTCATGCGTGCCAGCGGACAGCTGCATCGCAGCAGCAGCAGAGACCCGCGCTGCACGAAACAGCCAGCAGCCTCTGAGCTTTGTGCCACCAGCCAACGTACAGCCACGTGTGCGCAACACACACAGCAGCAGCAGCAACGCTAGCCCTGCACCCATGCGAGCTGCAGAGCAAGACGCACCTGTAGGCGTGCGCATGGGGGGTGCTGCTGAGTGGGACGCTCTGCTGGCTGATTCTGACGTGCAGGTGACCATCGCCGTTCCGCGTGGCAAGCGCGGCGTCCTGCTGCAGATGCTTTCACAGCCACGGCAGAGCAGCAGCGACGAGCCTGCTGGCGCAGCGCTGCCAGGTGGAGACCTGGCGGCCCCCAGGTGGGCTGCTCCTGGCAGCAGTAGCAGTGCAGCGGCTGACACTGCATCCTTATCATTCGCTGCGCATGACGGCTGCAGCAGCAGCAGCAGCAGCAGCGAGCACACGCCCCCGAGGGGTGTGGCATCTGGCAACCGCCCCAGCGGGGTAGGCCAGGACGAGCCAGTCACAACAGCAGCAGCTGCCTACACTGCTGATTACATGCGAGAGCACTGCATGGACTGGTTAGCAGAGATCGCTTGCCCTGGCAGTAGCCCTGAGCAGCTGCTTGCAAGCTTAAAGCAGTACGAAGGGCGCGCCACCATGCACAGCTTCATAGCGCATGACCCAGCTTTCACTCCCATGCTCAGGACCAGCAGAGGCACATTCATGCCTGACAAAGCGGTCTCCGACACAGGGTGCATCCCCAGCATCATGTCGGAGGGGCAGGCCAAGCGGCTGGGCTACCATATCCACCGCTACAAGGAGGGCGAGAGTGCCAAGGTGGTAAACATCGAGGGCTGCCCAGCTGAGCGGTTCATCGGCTACACAGAGCCGGTGAGTGTGGTGTTCGGCTGCGGCACTGCGGACGAAGTGGAGGTTAGGCTGGACGATGGCTTCCTGGTGCTGGCAAACCCAGCAGTGGAGAGCATGTACACCTGTGTGTTGGGCAGGGCCTGCCTGGACAAGGTGTCAGGGTGTGTGGTGCCCTACCTGCAGACTTCCTGTACATACCACGGCTGCGGCAGGGGATCACCACCGTAGCAACCATGCCTGTCAGGATTGGCAGACTGGCACAGCCGGGCGGCGCAGCATCACCCGCAGCTGTAGCCGCTGAGCTGCCCCTGTTCGCCTGTGGTGCCTTTGCAGGTGAAACCCTGGTAGGCAGCAGCACAAGCCAGGGCACACAGGGGGAGGACAACACAGGGCAGGACACGAGCACCTGCAGCGACAGCGTGATGCTGCACATTTGCAAGCCTCAGCCGCGTGAGGACGAGTACTGCAGCACGAGACCACCGCTGCTGTCAACCTGGGAGCCAGTGACGCCCCAGTTCGCGCCGGTGAGCGCAGACACGATAGCGCCAACCGCTGGCGCTGACAACGGCACTTGCAGCTGCGACAGCAGCGGGCGGCCAAATCCGGTCGCGCGGCCGCAGCCAACTAAACCGCCAGACATAGCACCTGGTGCAGGTAGTGAGACAATGACGCCCAAGCGGGCAAAGCAGCAGCAGCAACCCGGCAGCATGCCACCCATCTACGCAGCTTGTAGGTGGACAGTCAGCAGCGTCACGTGGCTGCTGTCACTGCTGCCGATGATGCTGCTCGCATGCACGGGCAGCGCAGCAAGCACCTGTGTGGCAAAGCTCATGAGCGGCCTGTGTGACCTGCTGCTGCAGAAGCCACCCTACAGGGAGGACGGCACAGTCTACTACCGCGTGGGGCGCGTGCACCGCTCCCCAGGGCCTTCGTGCGACAACGCTGGACGCAAACTTTGGCTGCGCGTTTGGCACCTCAACTTTTGGCTGCGCCGGCCGCAGATCAACTTTTGGACGCGTGCGCGAGACATCAAGCTGCGCATGACCAGGACCCAGGCGGGCAACGAGCACAGCAAGCCCAAGGCAGTGGAGGTGAGGCAGCGCTCAGTGTTTTCGCTGCGCTATGCCTTCACTGCTCTGCCAGCCATGATAGCATTCGTGCTAGTGCTGCTAGCAGCGTTCAGCGCAACCAGCACATACGCCATGCGGCTGCAAGCGCACTCGCAGTCACTGGGGTACAACCCGCTCAGCGCAACGCCCAACCTCTGCCCCACGCCGCCGCCGTTCCGCGTAGGGCAAGTGCTGGCCTGGAATGTGGCCAGCCAGCTTGGTGAAGCACCATACCCTGCGGCCAGCGGCCAGCAGGAACCAACTCCACCGACGCCCGCCCAGCCCACCCAGGTCGCATCTGCGCCTCTGCCTGGCGCGTTACGGGTGAGCCTGACGCCTCTGGCGTGCGTGCCACGCGGCAGCTGTACACGCAGCCTGTGGCGTCCTCTTTCTTTCCAGCGGCAGCGCAGGGAGTAGTCCTGCTTGAGCCGTTCGGGGGGTTGTGTGCAGGCCTTGAAATGCTTCTGCGCAATGGAACGGCAGTCAAGCAGTACTACTACCTTGACTCCAACGCCACAAGCTGCAAAGTAGCCGCACACCGCATACAGCAGCTGGCAGCTCAATACCCGCTTCGCAGCAGGAGCTGCTGTGCCTAAGCACCCCTGGCTGGTGGTAGCTGGTTGGCCCTGCCAGGACCTGTCAGCAGCTGGCGCAGGGGCTGGGCTGCGAGGTGAAGAGACCAGCTAACCGGACAGTGAGCCTGGCCCTGGGCCCCGGCAGACAGCCGCAGCTGGTCAAGGCAGCAGACAAGCCGCCAAGGTACTGCTGCAACGTGCCAGGGTGCTGACATTGCTGCAGTGGGGAGCGCGTGCAAGGAATGCAGCAGGGTTGATGCGACATTCAATGCAAAGCCTGCTGAGCTGCAGCCATTGCCTATCAAAGGGGTTATGTACCGCTGGGGGGTGGGCCTAGCAGCAGCAGCAGTACGCACTGCAGTGGCAGCGAGTCCTGTGGTCAGTTTGGAGGTGTCAGTTGCACTAGCAGCAGCAGCAGCAGTACGCACTGCAGTGGCATCGAGTCCTGTGGTCAGTTTGGAGGTGTCAGTTGCACCAGCAGCAGCAGCAGCAGTGTTAGGGCCTGTGTTAGGCGTGCAACCGCACCAGCAGCTGGGTACGGCGCCCCGTCTGCAGTAGTGCCAACCACAGCAGGCAGTGAGATAGCCCTTGCTTTGTCTCAGCAGCAGCAGTCTTTCGCGCAGATGCAGCAGATGATAATGATGCAGGGTGTTCAATTGCAGCAGCAGCAGCAGCAGCAGCTGAGTGCGCAGCAGCAGCAGTTCGCGCGCAGCAGCAGCAGCAGCCAAGCCATCTTGTGGCAGACAACCATCGGCTGCGTCATCAGCGAGACACAGCGTGGCTGGAGGTAAAGGCTCTGAGGCAGCAGATGGCTCAGCTGGTGGCGGCGCTGGAAGAGTTGAAGCAGCAGTTGGCGCAGCAGGCGCAGGGACAGCAGCCAGCAACAAGCGCTGAGGAAAGGGGATCGCCAGAGTATGCTGCTTCATTCTAGGAGACTGTAGTAGTTGCAGTGGTTGCGGGCAGTTTGACTTGGCGTGTGCAATGCGTGCCAGTGATGCGCGCTGCTTGATGTTTTCGGTGGTAATACTGCCTGCGGCTTGCAGGGCTCGTGTGATCTAGGATCTCTGGTCTTGCTTTTGGACAGCTTTGCATGTCGACAGCTTGCTTCTTCACTTGCTCGCTATATTACTATCAGGCTTTTGTGCAGCGTTTGGACACGCTGACGTACGTCTTCATGTTGATTTTCTAGCTGCGTTTCTGCAGTAGCACTGTGGTACAAATTCAGTTGGCAGTTTGTGCTGGCTTGGTATATAAACAACCACACACCCGTTTGATGGTGTGATGCTTGTTGGGGGGTTGCTTGTACCAGCCAGCCAGTGGCTACACTTGTTCGTGGCACAGCGTGCCCGTCAGCAGAACTTGCAGTATGGCAGCCAATAATGACTGTTACAAAGCAGTCAAGCATATCAGCACTTGTTTCTAAAGCAGCATTCCAGTATTACTGATGTTGTTCATGCATGCCTTAGCGCTTATCTGTCAAGCGCTAATATGTTACGTCAGCTGACATAACCGATTAGTTCCTTGTCCGATTAGCTCCAGCTTGTGTGCTGAGCACTGCTATGCTCAGCTGTTCCCTCTTTTGGTGGGTTTGACCAGTCAACTTGGTTGACCTAGCCACGGCTATGCGTTGATTAGAGCACCGGAATTGGTGATGTCGTTGTTTGGATGACTATTGTGGAAAGCAGCAAGCGCGCATTTGGCTTGTGCGTGATTGCGTGATTTTGTCAATCAGGGCCCACATCTGTGGTTTTGTGGGCGCTGACGGCCTTTTGTGGCGTGGCGTGCCTGAGTTCGGCACGCCGAGAATTGTGCACAAGAGTGATTGAGCCTCTGTAACCATCCATAAGTGACTGAGACTCTGTTGGGCAGTGGAGCAGCACGCAACAGCCAGCACATTGGTCAGAGTAGGTCACTAGCGCAATCTCGGGCCGTCATCAGGAGAGTTACCTCTAGGTAGGTAACACAGCAACGCAGTGTCTGATCGGGTGTGCGGAGTGTTGAGGCAGCCTTAGCTGTCGGCGAACACACCTTGCAGCAGTAGACTGCAGCGTACTCGACGCTGTGCCAGGTGCGGCAGCAGGCAGCAGGGTCCCTGGCGTTGATTATGACGCTCTGGAGCAGCTGGGCAACACCCAGGCGGCAGAGCAGCTGGGCACATCAGGCGGGCAGCCGCTGGCAATGCCAACATGCCATCAGTTTGCCAAACCGCAGGTTCAGCAGGAGCACACCTCAGGCATGGCTGGCGAGTGCACTGCTGTTGCTTCATGGATACACAGCACACAGAGGTGCTCCACCCACCTGCACATGCGTGCTTGTGTCTATGTTCCTGCTGGCGGGCACAGCTCCCGCTGCAGTCACCCTGTTGAATGTTATCTTTTTCAGCATAGCCACCTGTGGCCATCTCCTTCCTTCCTGCATGGTGGCACCTTACTAGCGCTTGCTTGTATCCTTCTCACCCCTGCTGTTTCAAACTCCCTGTTGTGGTGTCTTCATTCCCACAGACGCTGATGACTTGGCGCTCCTGGCAGTGTGGAAGCGCGTGGTCGCCAAGCGCACCCAAGCAGCATCAGAGGCGCAGCGGGTGCGGCATGCCGCCAATCAGCTGAAGCGCTGGCTGATGGCATCAGAGGAAGAGGCATTTGAGCTGCGCGACATGCTTGACGAGGAGGCTGCCGCACGTGGCGATGCTGAGCGGCAGCTGACAATGATGCGCAAACAACACACCAAGCTGCTAGAGGAGCGCAAGGAGCAGCACAAGGTGGGCAGCTGCTGTGTTTTGATGCCTGGGGGCGGGAAGCCTCGTTGCACAGAACCGAAAGTACAAACTTGAGCAATGTCTCTGGTGAAAATCTGCTGTGCGCTTGGCAGTGAATTGCTCGGTCTCGTGTTCAGCTTTGCTAGCTTGCAGCAGAGTCCTGAGACCGGACAGATGCACATGGCGTGTGTGGAGTAGCAAAGGTGTGGCCACTTTTGTTGGCTGGTTGGCGATTCAAGTGCTGCTTGGTACTGCTGGTCAGTCACCATATGCGACAAGCGGCTGACATCAGGGTTGTTGCTCTGCATGCCGCACGCACAGGTGCTGGAGCACCAGCGGCAGCTGCTGGCACAGCAGCAGGAATTCCTGCGACAGCTGCTCAAGCAGCAGCGCCAGTCACAGCAGCATCCTGCTTAGCAGCCAGCCCCGCCACAGCCAGCAGCGCTGCCTGCGGCGCAGCCGCTGCCAGCCAAGCAGGAGCACCAGCCTGCTGCTGCTGTGCAGGGTCAGCAGCAGCAGCAGCCTTTGATGCAGGTGTCAGGGCAGGAACTGCAGTTTGTACTCACTGGGAGATGCATGTGAGCACCTGCCAGCAGCCCTCTGCGTCCGCCGGTCGCCGGCGGCTTGCTGAACAATAACCGCAGTACATTACTCTGCGCATGTACGTCCCGCGCGCATTTGGCATCGCAAACGCAGTGCGCTGGGCAACTGGAAGCGCACGGGCGTTTGTGGCGATCAGCGTGCCGAAGCACTGTCCAACTGCTCACGAATGGTGCAGCCAGCAACGCCTGTATGTTCAGCCAGAATGTTGCAGCAGGGTGCTGCGGTTTCTCCCAGCGGCGCCGCCAAGTCGGTGTTGTTGGCTTTTTTTTACGTATCTACAGACTCTGTTTTGATATTATACGCATGTTCCTGCGAGCTGATGGGCCTGTGTTGAAGGTTCTGGGTGCTGAGGTGTGGTGGCTAGTGCTTGAGGCAGAGCATCCCTGAATGCCAGAGCGTGCTTGCCTGTCTCACAGCTGATCTTGCACGCTGCTGGAATGTGGGCTGTGAACACGCCTTGCTTGGCATGCAGTGTGCTACGTGCCCTTCACAGCTGATGCATACCTCTGCATGAAAGCAGCAGTAACAACTGGGATCACCCCGGTACAGCAAGCTTGCGTAGTACCATGCATTCTCTCCTAGAGGCACAGGCAGAGGTATTTGATCACATGCATTTAGATGAGGCACTTTAGCTTTGTGAGTGCCGCCTTGAGCTAAATCTGTGCTCTGTGAAGCAAGCATGGAACTTCCAGACGGCTCAGCGGCAGCAGACCACTTGCATGCCATGTGCGCAGGTATGGCAGGCTCTTCCTGCAGGTCCAACATACTTGTGGACACTGCAGTTGTAACATATGACAGCGATCCACTGCTGCCTATGCTAGCACCACTGCTGATGTGCCGTTGTACAACCACTGTATTGGGAGCGGCTGCAGGGCTGCCCGTTCGCCCATACAGCCAGCTGCTGCGGTTCCTAAACGTCCTACCCGGTCTTCTGAGATATCGCATGAATGACAAGAGGGTGTTGGGCATGCATGCATGTATGTGCTGCCTAACTGGCGGTACCTCTTGTTCCCACTGTTAAGTGTGCCAATTTCAACCATCACAGGGGCAATAGCGCGTACCTGCGATCTTCAGTCGTGGTCCCATTCCTCTGCCCAATCATAATGGCAGCTGTGTGTAAAAGAACGAGTTTAAAACGGCTCCTGGGCTCCAGGTAAATGCACAACTGCGTACCTACTGCAGCAGTGCTGGACCAGGAGACCCCCACCCAAGTTTTCCTGGTGCTCCGAGTGTGTGCGACACATGGAACGCTGCAACCCTTTGGATGTTCAAAACAGCCCAAAACTGCCGTTAACGTGTAACACTGGGATATACCTTGTGGCGTCAGACGGCCATACTGTTTGCAAGAGCTTCAACCACAGCGCCTCCATCATACATTCTTTGTTTTTAACCTTCCCACTGCTGCCGACTGAGCATCTCATAACATTGAACTGTAACTGCTACGCTGACTCAGCATAACGCTGGCATAGTGGTTGCAATCCAATTCCACAGTGCCTCAGGCTGCACGCTTTTGCAGCAGGCATACACGTGACAGACGCGGAACCTGGAACACCAAGTCACCCTCAAGTTCTCAAGGCGTGCTGCAGCTACTGTTCGCACTGTAAAGTCTGTCCCGTGCTAGCGCTGTGTGTAACCTGGCTCTCGCCCCCCTCCCCAAGGTGTATTTGAGGCTCAAGCAAAAGCTGGCCTGTAAACAACTTGGCAAGGCAAAGCACAGCCGCCAACAATCATTTCACAAAACACGGAGCCAACTACGTCCAGACAGGGGCATGCAGGTGCACCACAGCAGTACTAAAAACGTCAGGCCCCAGCGCGCCACTTGTAAAAGCACAACACAGAATTTCCAACAGCAGCAGCATGCTCCGCAGCAAAGTATGTTCACTAAAGAGCACCGACATCAACGCAGTGTCAGTGCTGTACCTTGCGTGTGTAATCAGCAGTCGTGCAATTCATATGGCAGAGGTGCAACGGAGCACATGGACCTGAGCATTAGACCTGCAATGCAGCAGCAGTCCTGACCTGTGGCACCTGTTGGAGATGCACTGTCACCCCCATGAACTGTGTGCATACTTTGCAGCACATCATGCATGCAGCGTGATGCTGAGTGTAGAACAAGCCATGCAACTCACATTCAAGCATGCTCACACTGTGGAGTTTCTTATCTTGGTATTGACATATATATGTAGTGGCATGTGATATGGCAAAATGCTGCGCCAGTTGTGATGGGACACAGCACTGCATGCATGTTGAAGAGCAATGTGATTCAGCACTATGCAATACATGAAGAGGTGTCCGTTGTAGCGATGTCCAAGGACGTAATAACGGCTCTTGGGCTGAAGATGAATGCAAATGGCATACCTTCAAAGCATTGCTGGACCAGGAGCGGCCCGCTCAAGCTCTCCTGGTGCTCCATGAGTGCTGCCATGCAGGCAAGCTGGCCGACATCATGTGTACCAGCACAAAGTCACAACACCTCTGCCAACGGCTGCATGCATCCTGCAATGACCTATGTCAACTCATTCTTGCTCTATGTCAAACGCAGCAAGCAAGACACCCCAAATATATATACTGCAACCAACCTTCCACTGGCAACAATGCATCAGCCTGAGGGACCATTGCTTCCATCGCCAGCATCAAATCACACAGTTGCCGTCACTGTGTGCCTATCTCAATTCACCAAGTTACCAAGGTTCCAAAGTTGACAATCCTACTTGTCTCCATCTGCCCAGCACCTTGTTGAACATGCATGCATACGAGACTGCCTGCTCCCAGCTCCTGCAGCATCACAGAGTGGTGATATACCACCCATCCAGGGTGGCCCAGCGGGGCCAGGTTGGCAACCTTTGTCTGCTGCAAGTGCTTATCGGGGTTGAAGTAGGCTATTCATGTGGCTGAGGTGGCAAAAGACATGTTGTACAACATTGCGTATGTATGGCATGCAAAGGAGTGCCCCAAAGCCTAGCACCCTTCCACATGCAAGCTTTGCTGATGTGCATGATGCATGACAATGAACATACACACACCCACAGTAGATATGCAGTAGGCACCGGATTGCAGCAAGGAGCATCAACAACGCCAGCCCGTTCACGTCCAAGGAAGCACACAAGTATATTGACTCCTCACGCACACACTGATCATCCACCATTATGCCATCTAAGCACACAATCAGCAGCACAATCCGGCACAACACAGGCAGGAGCACCATGGTTCAAGCACTGCTTGCTAGACAACAACCGCTGTTGTGATAATGACCCCAACAATTGGAGTGAGGGCACATCACACGAAGCAGTGCTTACTTTACTTTACTTTACTTGCTCCACCCAACAAAGGAGTGGGAGCCCAAATCAGGAGCATTCTTAATACAAACTCAATGTGCGACAGGACATGGTGAGGTGGACCATTCAAACGAGCACAGAAAGGCCTCGGCAGCACTTCCTTACGGGTGTGAAGCACACACTGTGCTCAGAACGCAGCTGTCCAGCTCTTGCAATCCACAAGCATATGAAGCAAACTAAGCAGTCTATTCTCCATGCTCAGCCAGATACTGACCAACACTGCACAGCATCTTCACACATAAAAAGTAGCATGCTTGGTGGATGCAATTCATGTAGATACTTGGTGGATGCAAAGTAACTTGAAAGGATGTGATACATGCAGATGCTCAGCATCAACCCAGCAACTACCCAGCAGCTACCCAGCAACTACCCAGCAACTATAAGGAAGTTCAACAGGTCCGTGACACCTGAATGAACATTACAACGCTTTCATGCGGTGAAGCACCTGTGGAGACTCCTGCTTGTGCAGTGTGGTATGGTAGCTGGTGATGCAAATGTTGTTGGTGCATACAGCGATGCAGAGCAGCCACCAGCCAGTCTTAAAAGCACTTGTGCCGTAAGCAAAACAACAGTAAAACAAGCCTGCACGGAAACTCCGTTGGACCAAGCACTGCACTGCTGCTGCTGCTGCTGCTGCAGCTTCAGCAGCAGCAGCGGCATGCACAGTCGAATGTATGGTCTCCTTGCTCTACTGCACACGTGTGCTTGTGGACATGTGCATAAACATATGAACACATCTCAACTGCTTGCCCCATTTCTGATCCCAAAACCTGCAGCAGCACAAACTCTTCCTGCGACACCATCAACAGGTGCAACACAGTCGCCTGCAACGCCGCTGCTACTGCCGTTGCTGCTGCTGCATGTGTAACACACCTTCCATCACCCATTCCGTGCTAGATTGTATACAATTTAAGTAGCCCTTGTAACATGTTCATGTCACAACCCTCGGCAGCAGCTGCCAACTGCGCCAGGTCAGAGCCGACAACTCCAACTTATGGCCAGACAGACCTCAGTCATTTTGCAGGCCCCACATGCTGTTACTTAGTACCATATAATACTCTGTCCCATGCTGGTTGCGGCATGCCCTAGATGACATCAGTAGCCAGCTGCTTCACAGTATATGTACATGCACATCCAGTTGACATGGTCAAAGGTGATGCCATGCAGCTTCCATCATACACATTTGTTGGGGAATGGCCCCTGGGACACAAAGTGAGTGCAACACACTGGCTCAAATGTGGCGCGTCAGAGCAGTAGATGCATTGCAGTCAACACGTTGTGGACCCACAGCAGCCTGGTCACACAACAACGCATGCTTGCAGCAGTCCTGCGCACAATGCAGCTGCACCACATGCATGATGCCGAGCACTGCAGACTGAGCCAATTGCTTATTCTTGCTTACAGATGCTGAGCATTTCTGCGTGCACCTTGCAAGATGGCACAAGGCTGCTGGGCATCAGCTGCCTGAGCGTACCAGACAGCTGGCACACAGCCTGACTCTGCAGCCTCACAGGCAGTCTCCAATGCACAAACACGTCCCGCAGCTGCTGCAGCCCACCAATTGCTCGCAGCAGTGCTGTAATGTCTGCAACGCCATCAGAGATGCGTGAACTGCGGCTAGGCTCGCCTCGCGCCAGGGAGGTGCAGTCCCGCCAGCCTGTGTCTTTGAGCACGGACAACACGCCTGACAGCGCCAGGTGCTGCAACCCCGCAAGCTGCTGCACTGCAGCTGCCAGCCGTGGCACTGCCTTTCCTTCGCTGTATGGTACATACACATCAGTCAAAGACAGGCATGTAATGCCTTGGAAAGCAGAGAGCTGCTGCAGAACGTGGGCGGACACATCAAGCTTGCACACAGTCAGCGACTTGAGTGGCAGCACACAACTCGGCACCGCAGACGAACTTGAGGGTGTGGTAGCATCAAACAGCTCCTGGTGGAACACAGGGTCTCTGCTGGCTAATCCAAACCCCGTGTCCAGGTCATTGCCAAATGCAGCCTGCACTGGAATTCCTGCCGCTGGAGCTGGCGCTGCTGCGCCCGCCGTTCGCAGCTGCAGCGATTCCAAGCGGCTGAGACCCAGCAGCGACCGTAAGCTGAAGCCAGACCCCTCAATGGCCACATCAAATAGCCCAGGTGCCTGCCACGCAAGCTCGCGCAGGTTGGGTGGCAGCTGGTCGCCAGCAAGCAGAGGCACGGCATCTGTTATGAACAGCTTGCGCAGTGCTGCAAGGTGGCTCAGTTTCAACAGCTGGCCTTTGGGTCTGTCACTGATCTGCACCTGCAGCACCTCCAGCTGTGGCAGCTGCAGCTGCTGCAGCTGCGCTTTTCCCACGTGCACGCTGCCCAGCTGCAGGCGCGTCAGCTGCTGCAGGGCTGGCAGCTGCACAAGCTGCCCTCCCAAGGCATGCTGCCATGGCTGGCCTGCCAGCCAGGCAGGATCTCGCAGCACGCAGCTGCGGAGCCCTGCGAGCTTGCACAGAGCCCTGACCTGTGCAGGGTCGCCCCAGCTGTGCTGGCCCTGCAGGTGAGTGATGTCAGCGAGGCTGCTGGCTGGCAGCATCTGCAGCAGAGGCATGACCAACACCTCAGGTAAGGCCAGGTACGCTGACAGGGACTGCAGGCGGTTTGGCCCTGCCATTGCCAGGTCTGCTGGTGCAGCTGCTGCTGTCGCACGACTGTGTGCTGCTGCCTGCGGTGTAGGTGCCGCTGCTCGCATTGCTGCCACTAGCTTCTGCACTGCAGCCGTGCCATCCCTGGTGTAGAGCGCGCATTCATAACCCTCCACTCTCAAGCTGTTGACCGCAGCGGCATGCTGCTGCAGCCACTGAGCCATTTCTTCTACTTGAAGTTTATTGCACGCGTGCGCGGTTATCTGCAGCCGCTGCAGCGTTGGCAGCAGCTGTTGAAGGCAGCGCAGCTGTGCAGGCACAACTGGGCCGATGTGCAGCTGTGTAAGCTGTCTCAGCTGCTGCAGCAGCTGCAGGTTTGCTGATGGCTGCTCGGACTGTTGGTCCTTCTCTGGCCTGCAAATCAGCTTCAGGTCTCGCAGGCCTGTCAAAGCTGCGACCGCGCACATGCTGTGGCTGCTGTATGTATCCACCTCCACATCCAGCTGCGTCAGGTGCCCTGCCGACAGCTGAAGCAGGAGAGAGGGGCCGACTGTGCTGCCCGCAAGCGAGAAGGACTGCAGATGCAGCACACCTGCTGCTGTTGCTCGCTGCACGCCTGTTCCGAGTGTTGATTTAGCTGTTGCTGTGCTGTAGCAATCCCTGTGCCTCTCACTGCCGCCCAGGCTGCTGCAGAGGTTGCAGCACATGCCATGCGGGTCCAGGTGTAGTCGAGCGAGGTCTACATCGAGTCCACAAACAAGGTCGCCATACTTCTGCAGCCACTGCACAAGGCTCTTCACCTGCTGCAGCTTCCTGGGCTGCTGCAGCAGCGGCAGCTGCCCTGCACCCTGCTGCCTTACTGCTGCCTGCAGCTCCTTGGATGCCTGCAGCAGCTGCACGACCACTTGCTGGTCCTCAATGATGCTGGGGTGGTGCAGCAGGGCTGCCTGTACGCAGGTTTCGCTGGAGCTGGCACAGGTGACAGAAAGACCTGCTATGTTGGGCAGCTGTAACTGCTGGCAGCTCTCCTCTGTTATTTTGCTGCTCATGGTGACCACGGTTTTGACAGTGCACGCAATTTTTAAGCGGCAGTGTTGCGCGCAGAATGCCCTAATCGATGCTCGCCGGCTTCAGCAGTGCACACAGAGCTAAGACGTCTCTTCAAGGCTAGCACAGCTGCTGCAGAGGCACAAGATATACCTGGTGAGATAAGCTGCCCAAAACTGCCACTGCTTTGATGACGTAACACTACACGCATTGTGCTGCTGCTTAACGCGCCTTCGATGGCGCTGATGCTATGAATGGGTAATATGATGATGATGACGCGCCTTCGAGACGCCTTCGACATTTGGCTCAACCTTGGGACGTCTGAGTCGACTGGCAGTTCCGCATGCGCCAGCTGCTGCGTCAACTAGATAAACGAGCATATAAAAATCTATGTATTGTGATGGTCTGCTAAACGATGGCTGGCTAGTGTGTTCGATTCAGCGCTGACAGATGTGCACGGGAACGCACCCCGGGGGTGCCGCACCCCTGCACGTCCACCAGCTGACGCAATCACGATGAATTTTAAAGGTTGCAGAAAATAACACAGTACATTCACGTTACAGCGCCTTGGTTGGTTCTGGCAGCTTTTGAATGCAAGTATGCCTAACCACCCCAACCTCTTAGAAGGTTTAACTTAAGCCTAACTTAAGCTTTAATGATGTGAAAGGACACGGCAATAGTATTCAGTACATGCTAAATACCCACCCACATGCATGGAGCAGCTGTTGCTTTAATGTGCACCGTTTGATGCGAATGGCTACTGCTACATACCGACTACAATTCAATTCATTTAATATTCTTCCTGCATCGGGACTACTTTGTCACTCTGCGCTGAGCTGCTGTACAGATCACAGGTACAATCAGCAGGCAGGCCTCTTGACACCAAAAGATAATCTGGTGTCATGACCTGATCAGTGACACCTGGAAGTTGGCGATGCAGCTGCAAGCTTGACACATGGCCATGGCCTTGAGATTGCTTGTGAAGGACCTCAGCATCTTTCAAGGTTGCCAATACCCACAGGTGGCACTCTTGGACGCACACCTGGCACAGCGTACCCAAAACACAAAGGCAATGATAAGCAACCTACCAGCCAACACGGTCGAGCACAGCGGGCTATCAAGAGGACACACTGCAGGAAAAGGGTCACAATGGGCACAGCTGGGTTATAAACATGGCCCTGGCACACAAAACAGTGCCCAGCCGCCACACCATGTGTGAACTGGGCTGTCACTTCCAAATGATGAACATGAGCATGTTCCGCATGCTTTGCAGCATGTCTACCAGTCACTTGATGTACATGGAACAACAAGATTGAGACACTAGAGTACTCGCACATATTCAAAATGGGTTGTTGATAAAGTCCCTAACACTTGATTGTGTTTTCAAGCTTGAATGGACATCACAATGCATCCATGCAGTGGCACATGTATGCACACCTGCTCAAGCGATGTGATGTGGCAGCTACCAATACAAACACTTCCGTAGCATACAGTGATGCAAAGCAGCCAGCAGCCAGTCTTACTGGCACTTGTGTCAAAAGAACAACAACAGTACAGGGCAAACCTGCATGATTGCTTTTTTGGCCGAGGCACTAGGTGCTGCAGCGGCTGCAGGGTCCCGGGCTCCATCCATTCATGGCGCCTGTCTGTTTTGTACATCAGCTGCAGGTCTCGCAGTTCTGCTAAAGCTGCAATGGCCCACATGCTGCCTGTGCTTTTGGAATCCACCTCCCCACACAGCCGCGTCAGGTGCCCTGCTGACAGCTGAAGCAGGAGAGAGGGGTCAATTGTGCTGCTGGCAAGCGAGGAGGACTGCAGGTGCAGCAGGGCTGCTTTTGTTGCTTGCTGCATGCCTCTTCTTAGTGTGGATGCAGCCGCTGCTGTGCCGCAGCACTCCCAATGCCGTCCGCTGATGCTGAGGCTGCTGCTGAGGCAATGCGGGCTGTGTCGTCGGGCGAGGTCTACTTCCAGTCCACAAACAAGGTTGCCATACTTCCGCAGCCACTGCGCAAGGCCCTCAACCTGCTGCAGCTTCCTGTGCTGCAGCATCAGTGGCAGCTGCCCTGCAACCCGCTGCCTTACTGCTGCCTGCAGCTCCTTGGATGCCTGCAGCAGCTGCACGACCACTTGCTGGTTCTAAATGATGCTGGGGTGGTGCAGCAGAGCTGCCTGTAAGCAGGCTTTACTGGAGCTGGCACAGGTGACAGAAAGAACTGCTATGTTGGGCAGCTGTAGCTGCTGGCAAATCGTATATGTTCTGCTGGTCATGTTTCCCCTGCTTGTCAGTGTGCAGTTTCAAGTCTCTTCAAGGCTGGCACAGCTGCAGACACACGTTGTCAAATAATCTGCCTAGTACTGCCACTGCTTTGCTGCCAGAGATACAATGACCTTGCCCAATGATACACGGAAAGCACTGTACTGCTGCTTGGTGCGCCTTCGAGACGCCTTCGACACTTGGCTCAACCTTGGGACGTCTCAATCGGCTGGCAGTTCCAGCATGCGCCAGTTGCTGCGGCGACTCTTTCAACGGGTCATGTAAGCCGCTATGTAGTCTGATGGGTTTCACGGTAGTCTGCTAGTGTGCTTGCTTTCAGCGCTGGCAGATGTGCACGCGTGCACGTCCACGTCCGGACGGTGCCGCACCCCTGCACGTCCACAACTTGGAGCACTCACGCTACAGCGACTCGCGTGGTCACGGCAGCCTTTGGTATGCCTAAAACCCGGAAGTTCTTACTTCATCGGGGCTACTTTATCGCATCGGCGCTCAGCTGCTGTACAGATCACAGGTGCACTCCGCAGGCAGGCATCTGGTGTACATCTTGACACCGAAAGCTGGCGAGGCAGCTGCAAGCTTGACACGTAGCCTTGGGGTTGCTTGGTGAGAGACCTTGGCATGTTTATAGGTTGCCGGCACACAGCTGGCACTGTCAGCTGCACGCCTGGCACAGCATACCAAAGCAAAAAGAAATGTTCTGCAAGCTACCAGCCAACCTGGTAAGGCGCAGCATATTATGAGAGGGAAAACTGCAGGGAAAGATTCACAAAAGCATTTTAGGCACAGCTGCGTCATAGACACAGCCATGGCAACACACAACAGTGCCCAAAGGCCACAAAGGCTGTTACTTCCGAACAACATACATGCGCATGATGTGCATGCTTTGCAGCATGCTTACCAGTGACATAATATACATGAAAAACAACATCAAGATACTTGCTCAGCATCTACCCAGCAGGCACCCAGTAACATGCTGTCTAGAGTATCGATACAGTTGTGGGACCACTCACTGATCAAACAGCCGGTCAACACTCACAAAGGGCTGAGACCCACCACCCAGCAGCACAGCTGCAGATGGCAGTGCAGCAGTCTCCAGCCAGGAGTGGTCGCCATCGCTATGAGACACCACGAGACATGCTGCCCTACATCAACACACAGCTGAGTGCATGTTGCTGGCAGCAACTTCTGCCTGTGCCCACAACCCTCAACTGCTTGCAACCACGACATACGTGGCTGCATGCACACCACGCAGCTGCTCACCTGCCGGCACCTGCAGCAGTACTTGCACTGCCTGCACTGCCAGCAGCTGCCGCACCGTTCCCTGCAACAACACCGCTGCTGCCGCCGTTGCTGCTGCTGCCATTAGTGATCGGGATGCTGGTCAACCTGTTGCGTGCCATTAGCCCTTTGTACTGTGCTCCTTGCGCCCAGCGGTCGATCTCGCGCGCGCGCATGACCGGCAGGGGATGGCTGAGTGCGCGGTTTTGTGCATTGCGCAGGTACCAGCCGAGCATGCTGCTGGTCGTCACCTCGTCGTACGAGCGCGCCTGCAGTGCACATCAAAGTGGTGCACCGCTGCCGTTTGCAGAGGCAGTCGCTGCCAAACCAAGCGCTGAGTGCTGGCAACATGCAACTGCACATACACAGCAACGACACAAACACAGCCGGCAATGTACCACAGCAACTGTACGCAGCTCATGCTGCAACCTGCTCACCTGTTGCAAGGGCGCACCCACATGCAGCTCATGTGCAAAAGCGTGGCTGCGCGCTCCAGCTTGAACGCGGCAACACAGCCGCTGCACACACATGCTTGGCCAGCTGCAGCTGCACTGCCCACAGGCCACACGCCAGACCATGTGGCGCCGCGACCAGATTGCCCCATGCACAAGACCAAGCACACCCCCAAGCACACTCGAAGCTGCGCACCAGCCACCACAGCTGCATCGCCGCCAGCACACCACCGCGCGCCAGCCACGCACCCGCACACACACCGCCACACGACGCCGCAGCCGCCACCCCAGCGGTGCTGCTGCAGGCCGCCCACCTGCTGCAGGAAGGCGTCCACGCTCAGCTCGTGCGCGAAGGCCGGGCTGCCGCCGGCCAGCTTCATGAGCGCGCCGATGACGACCGCGGGGTCCTGCGCCACCAGCAGCGCCGCGCGGTCGCAGGTGAGCTCCGCAGCCCTCAGCCAGCGCAGCAGCGCGTCCTCCACGGTGCCTGCGGGCAGCACGACGTGCAGGTGCCACACACACTGCATGACCAGCCTCGCTGCATCAAACTGGCGGCAGCGACTAAGCCAGTGTGTGCGCATGGACAGCCTCAGGAACAGCGTACGCAAGCACCGTCACTGCACTGCGGACGGCAGGGCGTGCAGCTCAGGCGTCGAGCACTTGACGAGCGTGCCAAAGGCACGAGCTGATCCTGACCTGACAGATGCGGCACAGCGCAACATAATCTGCGCAGCACCTGCGGGTGCTGCTTCACATGCAGCCACTATTCCTGCACCTGCAAACAACTGCTTGCAGGTGAAAGCTACGCAGACATGGCGTTGCTTGCTGTACCTGATATGAGCGGCAGGATGGACACAGTGCCGCTGGCCAAGACGTTGGCGATGGTCAGCCACAGCCCGTGATCACACTTGAGGTGCCCCAGCTCTGCAAGACAGCGGCAGAGGAGCCCGGCCAGTCAATGTCTGCGACTACTGCAAGCACTGCTGCTGCTGTGCGGCCGACACCCAACAGCAACTAAGAGCACCTGTCATGTCCACACATGCCAGCAGCCCCGGCAACGGCGGTTGCAGCAGTTGCCTGGTGTGCAATGTCCCACCAACATGCACGCACACAATGCAGTGACAGCCTGATGCACTCAACTCAGCTCAAACTGAGGGGCGGAGGAGTACGTGCAAGCACCTCGTCAACAAGCAACCAGCAACAACAGGTCACACAACGTAAGATAAGGAGTTCGACATGGCAATTCATAGCGCATACCGTGTGCCATCGATGCTGCTGACTCCGGCGGTGTCAGCAGCTCCAGCAGGCTAGGGTGCGACCAAAACCAGCCACACCGACACCAGCATCAACACCATAGGTGACGCCCGCAACAGTTCGGTCCACAGCACCAACAAGGCCCTCCGGGCTGACCGTGTGCGATGACTGCCTGCAGCTCCGGCAGCGTCAGCAGCTCCAGCAGGCTGGTGTGCACGACGATGAACGGCTTGCGCCCCGTGATGGCCAGCGTGTAGGCATTGGGGTGGGGGCTCTGGCGCACGTACAGCTCAGGCGGCTCCATCTGGAGCACCTCAGCCTGGCAGCCAGAGTAGGGGGGGGGGGGCGACAAATGCCAAGCACTCCTTGCTCAGGCCAGACACAGCTTGCCTGCTGCTGCTCATACCACTGCAGTTGGTTATTGCTGGTGCCATCAACTTGTGCGGCATGCGTGGTGTGCTGGCGAGGCGCAGACACTTCTGAGTCGGCGACGCGTTCAGCTGGCTTGCTGCTGCTGCTGTTTCGGCTGTCACAGCTTGCGCTCGCAGCTTTCAGCAGCACATCAGACGCGCAGCAAGCTGAGCTGCGTGTGCTGCTGCCAACAGCCTTGTGCTGCAGCTGCTTGTGCTACCGCTGAACGTAGCAGCACCTAGACTCACTGCTTCGAGCAGCAGGTTGTATACTGTGGGCAGCTGGTCCGGCCCTGTCTTAATCGACGTGGCAATGTTCTCCAGCAGCAGCACCTGCTCAGCTACAGGGCCTGTGCACAGCAGCAAAGCCAGGTCCTGCCGTAAACACACGATGGTAGCTTGTAGGTCACAAAGACTGTAGTCAAGTGGCAGCTGATGCGGTGGAAAACCACAGCCAGCATGTGCAAGCATATCCGCATGCTTGTTGCGTGCGCTTGCTACACTGCATGTGGACCGAGTTGCATGCGGCTGCAATGCCACTGCTGTTCAGTCTGCATCACTGACATTGGTGTATGCAAAACACACTGGGCCTTCCGCACGGTGCAAACCCTCAGACAACACAGCTGCAGGCCTTGTATGATGGTGGCCCTGCTGCTGCTGCTGCTGCTGCTGTTTCCATCAAGCACCAGTGCCTCATCATGCCACTGCATCTGTGCTCACCCATGAGGGTCCGTGCAATAAAGTCCATGCCAGGCAGTGCCTGAATAAGGCTGGTATTTTGCTGGTCTAGAGGGTGCCTGCAGGAGCATCAACAACCAGGCACCTCTGGCAGCAGCAAGAAAGCAACAGGCAGCAGCAAGCAATAGAAGCAGCAGCAACACTGCCATTACAAGACATGCAGTGTCTGTTTTACATACGCACGTGCAGAAAACACTCGTGAGTTATTGTAAGTACCTAAAGTCATCTGCTGTGAGGCCTGCGTAGCGCTTGATCCGCTGCTCCTTGCCATTTTCAGCAGTGCTGTGCAGAGACTGACTAGGCTGCACCGCATGCGCGCGTTGCAGCCAGTCCCGACGGACTTGTCGTGAAAGGTGTCGAAGTAACTGTGGCGGCACTTGCTGCTGCAACCGCGAGCTCGAGCTACACGCGGCATGACCAGTCAGTCGCAAGCTGGTCCCGTCCACAGGCCTTACTAAGCCAGACATCGCCGCGAAAAAACAATGCTGAGCGTACAGCTGAAGTCGATCCTAATGCTGATTTTGATGGGTTGCCGCAAACAGCAGAGGTTGGTGCAGAGGTGGGTAACTCCAGCTCAGCAGCGTTGGTGGCGTGAAACAGCAGTAGAACAGCAAGCGCAGTTAGGGGCTGTGTAAAAGGTCCTCGACGTGTGACACACATCAGGGGCCATTTCTGCTTCGTGTGCACCAGCTTGGGTCCTGGCGTGTGGGTATTCATGAAACCCTCATGGTTCAGCTTCGAATCAGCAGTCGTGCCTCTGCCAATTTTGGGCGCCAGCCGCCAGAATATTGGTATTTTCGTTTCCCACGCCCTCCACAGCACAAATGAGACATAGGCGCATCTTCACCTATCCCGACGCTAATATCAATTCTTGAATGTATGGCCACACTGTGACAGGCCCACCCACTGAGGAGCCCAACAAGGCTCATTTGGTGAACAATCAGATGGCACGTGGATGCGAAGGGCACAAAGAAAATGTGATAATCATTATGGCCAGCATCAGCGGCCAGAGGCAGTGGTGCAGCTATCACAGGGGTTTATTATAGGCAGCTGGCTAATCTACTCATACGGTATGAGTCATACAATCATTAGACAAGACATCCTTGCATGATGGGCAAACGCAGCGCCTGAGCCACTTATGTGCAGCCTTACAGTGTTGAGCTACAGGCAGCGGGGGTGGGTGTTACTTATATAACTCATTGTAGTGATTGTTATGATCATGTGCTTGCAGCATTGAGCTTCAATGTCAAAAGAAGCAGCTCTTTCAATGTGCATGCGGCTATGAATGACCACGTGCTTGCAGCATTGAAATGTATGATGGAGTGCACACACAGCAGGCGGTGCCGTTGTAGTATCATTGCGCGGCATGCGCAGTTCCTCAAGCAGCAATAAGTCAGACTTCAAGCAACCCTTACTTTACCATACTTTACATGCTCCAAGATGAATAGCACCTGCTGGTGCGCAATACATCACATTACATTACATTACATTACATGCTCCACCCAAGAAGGAGTGGGAACCCCTTTCAATACACAGCATGTTGCAGCTGTATGCAACAGAAAGCTTGTGGACTGCCTGCAGGGCTGCACACTGGACATCATCGCCAACGCCATCGCAAACCTCTACATGCACTCAGCACTACTGGCTCAAGGTCACAGTGCAGCCGCTGCCAAGCGCATTGAGCATGCTACACAACCACTACAGAAGCCTGAACACCTGGGCACTGCATTGCGGCCAGCTTCCGCGCAGCCGCCTTGCTCACTCCTCTGGAGCCCTTGATGAAAATGAGGCCGGGTCAGAGTAGCACTTTCCTAGCAGCCAGAGCTGCAGCCCTAGTTGCAGTTCAGCACGACCGTGTAATCGTTCCAATCCTGCGGCATGTCGTAGCCCACAAAGCTCTTGCGCGGCTCACACTTGTCCTCTGCAGGCACGTACACCCGCAGCGGCACGTCCCCCTCCCATGTTGTTGTACTGCCACCCTCCATCTTGCCCCAGATGCCGATGGTGGCGTGTGTGGTGGCGATAAGGTACCTGTCCCTGCAGCCTTGCAGGGACCAGTACCTGCAGGACAGCAGAGCAGCAGGCAGAAGCAGCACTGTTAACTGTGCAAGTACTGGCCAGAAACTAGTAACACAGCTTTGAGGCTAAGCCGGCTGCCAGAATATACCTCCATGGCACATGCATTCTGTTCACTGCCTGATCATGATGCCGCCAGCCAGACCTTGCTGTGCAGCTCAGGTGTTTGTTTGGTATACCTGATTATGTTTTTTGACAGAAGCATGCTGCGGGTCCAACAGCATTGCAAGCACTGGTGGTCAAGGAGACTCACCCTACGGTGAGGAAGTCCGCAGCAGCGACAGGCTTGTATGATATGGCGATCACGGGGTAGGCCTGTGTACTCCTGCAGGTGCAGTTGTTCTTGAAGAAGATGCGCTTGAGGGTGCCTGTTGCTGCAGGCACAGCAGCTGCTGCCGGCGCCATGGCCAGGGCATTTGCGCTGCTGGCTTTTGCCATTGGCTCTGGTGTCAGCGCAGCTGCTGCAGCAAGGCCAGCCAGTTGCTGGTCAACTATGGGATCTCTTGGACGGCCCAAGACTGAGATGGTCCCTGCCCTTGACGGTGCCTGTGCTGTGGCAGCCGTTTGCTGCAAATCCCGGGCGTGTGCAGCACTCAGCGCTGACATGATCACAAACACAGCCACGAAGCGCCACATCGCTGCAGACTATTTGCAAACTAACAATTTTATAGCTTAAAAGTCAGGCAATTGAGCAGAGAAGCGCCGATAAAATCGATGGCAGTCGAAAAGGGCGCCTGTTGTGCGCCTAGTGTCGGTAACAATGGGAGTCACTGATAGCCACACAACGCTGCTTATCCTCTCCTTTTATAGTGTGTAACTGCAGCATGCACCTGGCCTGGTTGTTGGTTGTCAGGATGCTGACAGAAGGTGGGCAAGTTCGGGAACGCGGGCGACAGACTTGCACGCCGTCACTCGTTGAGTTATTCGCCGGCTTGAAGGTATTGTTTGTATTTATTTATAGCACCCACATCAGCTTCACGCCACGCACCAGCAGGCAGAGTCAACACAAGCATGCTGCTGCAACATTGGTAAAGCTTTCACTTGACCAAAGCGCAATATTACCCATCTTGCACCCGCTGCTCCCAACCTGGCTAACGAATACACTGACTGTCAGAAGCTGTCGGTCCGGTGGATTGCACGTGATCGAGCACACTGACATGGACAGCAGGCCGACCTGCTGTAACAGGCTGATCAGCAGCTGCTGTTGTTTGCCGCAGCTTTGCCATCCCATAATTGTTACACACTTGGTGTGGCACTATCCTGCAAGCCATTCACTCCTTTGGAAGCTGCTTATGTGGCTATGGCAGATGGCAGGATGATGCAGTGCTGCGCCTGGCTGGGCGCCTGCCGGTCACTGGCGCGTGTGCATCAGCTCTTGCTGCACGGTCGCCAGCTGGAACTTCGTTTGGGCCAGCTCAGTGCGCACCTCAGCAAGCACCTGCTGTGTCTGTGTCAACTGCTGCTGCAGTGAGCCAGCGAGCTGCTGCACACCTGCATACAGCACGCACACTGTGTCAAGGCAACGCCTGCATCCGCTTGTTGCCCGTGGCAAAAGACAGCACATGTTGCAAGCCAGCAGCGACAGAGCACAGGGCAAGCACATGCAGCAAGAGCATGCTGCAGAGATCCATTATAGTAATCTCGCCCTGCAAAGCCGATGGCTTGCGCTTTGCTGGAGGATGAGCAATGAGCAAGCAGCTGGCAATGCAGCTGGCCCTGCAATGACAACAACATTAAATGTCTCAGGCGCTGAAGCAGGTCTGCCTGAGGGTCGGCTAGCTGGGTACCAAGATGCAACCTTGGTTACACACGAAAAACGTGTCACACCCCACAACCACACAGGCTCAGGTAGTTTGCTGCAGGTAACACAGCATGTAGCACGTTCTTACCTTCAACAGCAGCCGTCTGCTGCTCCAGCATTGCAGCCAGGCAGTAAACGCTACATCTGCACAGCAGCTTCAGCTGCTGTGACACGCGGAGTCTGTCTGGACCCTGCTCCAGCATAGAGAAAGCAGCAGGCAAGAAAGAACAGCAGTCCAGCAGTGATGTCGTGGCAACCGATGTCAAGTGCATTGGTTTGCTGAGGGCGCGCTCACATGCCTTGCGGCCGCACGGCCCGTGTCATCTGGAGATGTGCATGTGTGTGCAGGTGATTGCAAGCATGCAGCAGTCTGTTGCTCAGCATGTGTGATCTGATGCAGTGAACATGCGTGTACACCTCCACACGATTCTGCTGCTGGGTTTCCTGTGCGCAGCAGTAAGAGTCCATCCCGCGTGCCAGGCTGTGAACCACCATCCCATGACATCTCTCCTGGAAGCTCGCGCATGCCTCCTCATGCACATGTTGACAGCACCAACACCATGATAAGCCTATCTGTGGAACTGCTGTACACAACAGCATGCGCTGCAGCATGCACCATCACAGCGGCAAGCTTACCCAGCCGTCCTGGAATTGCAGCCTCGTGCGTTGTGCGCCAGGTGGCGGGGATGGCCCGGGCAGCAGGGGCAGCAGCTCCTTGCTCAGTGTGTGAAACCCTCCCACGTCATCTACAGCTGCAATGCTGAGCACGCTAAGCCCTGTCAGCGCTGCCAAACACAACAGCGACTCATCCGGCAGGTTGAAAGTGCGCAACGTGAGCTGCTTCAGCCCCGCCAGGCTTGCCAGGCAACTAGCTGTCTTAACGTGCGCGTCAGTCGCCAGCAGCAGTGCCGTCAGCTGCTGCAGCTGCATTATGGGCGTGAGGTCTGCCCCGCTGGGCAGGCCCACGCCGAACAGCAGGTGCTGCAGGTTGGGGCAGTAGAAGATGTTCTGAAGCTCCTGCAAGCCGGGGCAGTAGTGGCCGCGCCAGCGGTCAATTCTGTCGATCTGCAGGATCTTCAGTGTTGGAAAGGGGCGGTTTCGGTCAAAGATCTAGCCTAGGATCCCTGCCAACAGCACGCAGAATTGCGAACAAATACAAACAACAAAAGCAAAAGAATTTACATATTAGCACCACGGTATTATATGCGAGATGAATGACAGAGTCCAAGATTGGTGTGCGATGCTGTTGGTGCAACTGTGTCATCAAGCAGTGCAGTGGCCTGCTAGGTGTGGTGCACTGCGTTGCACCGCCCCAGGGCTGCGCCAACGGTGCTCAGAGCCGTTGGCATGGCTGCTTGACTGCGCCTGTCTCCCTGTTCACCACCCAACCTTGCAGTGTGCTGTCCAACCTGTGCCATAGGTACCAAGTGTGTTATTTCTGCGACAGCACGCACCGTGTGGCCATTGAGGCCCGTCATAGTGGAGACTTGTCAGCTGGGATGCTGGCACCAATGCGGTCCACCCCGTCGCCCCCCGTGCATCTGGAAGGGACACCGTTAGGAGCAGGTGCTGCAGCTGCTTCATGCCGCCGAGCGCTGTGAGCAGCAGCTGCATAGGCTGGCTGCTAGCCGACTTCTCAAGGCCCTGCAAGTGCAGGTGTGTGAGCTGCGTCATGCTGCCAAGCGCAGTCAGCGCGACACCCCCAGCCTCATGCAGCTGCAAGTGCCGCAGCTGCGACAGCTCCGCCAGCCCACCTGCATGGCTGCCTGCGATCACCAGCTCATTCATATGTCTGAGGTCAAGCCGCGTCAGGCCTGTTGGCAGTGCTGCGTAGCTGGCGACGCTGCTCCTGCCTAGGCTTTCGATGCGTAGGTCCTGCAAATGAGATAAGCTGCTCACTGGCGCCAGGCCTGTGTCATCAAAGCTGGAGTTGGATAAATCCAGCTGTCGCAGAAGCGGCAGCTGCTGCAGCGCTGCTGCTAGGTCGCTGTTCATGCGCTGTCGGGCTGTGCTGGGCTGGCCGCTTGTTCTGCAGGGTGGTCAGTGAGAACCGCCAGAAATGCTTCCGTCAGCAAGCTGGATTGCACATTCATCATGTGTGTGAACTGCTGCTGTATTGCATGCAGTCATAATCGCATGCATGTGCTGAAGGTTTACAAGTGTTGGTAGACGAATGAGTTACGACTCACTCGCACGAGCACTGCTTTCCCCTTATATGTTATGTGTGGGTATGTAGCATTTCTGCATCCCACCTGGATGACACGTACGCCAGCCGCAGCCGCGTGAGTGACGCCCCAAGCACAGGCAGGAACCTCAGCCCGCCTGGCTCGCCACACACACTGCTGCGCGACAAGCCCAGCGTGGCAAGGCCCGTCAGCGCGGCCAGCGGGTTGGTGGCGGTGCGGCTGCTGCTGCTCCCTGCTGCACCTCCGGCTGCTGGTCTGCTGCAAACAAGTCTGCCGTCGACACGGCAGCCGCTGCTGTTGTAGCTGATGGATGAAGGCAGCAGGTCGCTGTCCACCGTGAGGACCTCTGCATTGACCGCCCACATGAACGTCACACCATGCAGCTGCTTCAATGGCAGGGCCACCTGCTTGGAGAGCTGACTGGTCCCTTGCCTGAGCAGGGTAAGGGCTGTCAGGTTGCTGCCGTGTCGCAGCAACCAGGTGTGGAAGCACTGTGCTGCCTTCAAGCTGTTTGGAGGGATGACTTGGATATCAACGGTTGCGGCTGCAGCAGCTGCCCGCCAGGCACGGCAGACTGCAGCACATTGTAACAGGCGCTGCTGCTGCGGCACCCATCTCAGGATATGTGCGAGGGTGTCTGTGGGCAGGGCTGCTAACGGCAAGGTCGCTTCCTGCTGGTGCTGAATTGCTGCTGGGCTGATGCAGCGCAGTGTTATGAGCAGCAGCAGCAGCAGCAGCAGCAGCAACACTGAAAGACGTGGAAGGGGCACATAAGGGGGCAATGTGCGTGCTGCATGTTGCATGTCGGCATGCCGGTGCTGCTTTCACATGATTTGGCCTGCTTGCCCAGCAAGGCGCTGTCCGGTTGCGGTGCCTGGTTTAGGTGAAAGGTGTACAAGTGCAGCAACTGGAAGGTGCAACAGCTGTATCGCCTATGTATGGCTGTACATTGTTGGCTCACAGCACTGCTGCTGCTGTGGAGAATGCTGGGACGTGGCAGCAGACTTGCAGGGTTCCTCATGGTCGCTGCTCACACCAAAAGCGCAAGCCTGTCACCATGTATCTATCATACCGTTTAAAACCTTGTGCGCTCTGATGCGTTGTCTTCCCAGGACCTGGGACCCAGGTGATGTATTCCAGTCCGGTTCAGGCAAATACTTGTAAATGACTTATGCTGATTTGCGATGTCGATGTACATATTTTGAAAATGGAGCACACCGATCTCTTGTGTTAGCAGATCCGCGGGCACTGCGGATAGTGAGTGTCACCAACAACCCTACTTGCTTGTCCATGAGGTTGTGAACAGAAAACCTTTAGTCTTCTTGGATAGTTCGCTCAACAGCAGTAATCCTTGTTCATGAACTCTTCGCCGCAGCTGACTTCACCGCAATTCCTTAATGTATTGGCGGTAAACGTATTGGTGAATATTGTATCTTTGCTTTGGATAATTGTTTCATTTGTATTGGCGCAAAGAGCGGGACATACATTTCCGTCATTCTGTAATGTTTGGCGGATAGCTGTGTTACAGTGGGAAAACGCATTGGAAAGGTCCAGATGTACCGCAATCAGTAAACGGGAGCTTCCAATGACAGGCTGTGCAGTCGATGGGGCGGTAGAAGCCTGGAGAAGGCCCGTTTGTCATCACAACTCACACACGGCGTGCCACAGTGTGCGGTGGCATGGGTGTGCGAGGGTCAAAGGCTTCGTGCGCTTGCCGCTGTTGCCAACAAACGGTTTGGTTTATTTGGGGTGACTGGATTGCTGGGTTTGGTTGACGATGAATTGGATGATTGTGTCTTTTTTATATTCCGGCCTATATATGTATAATTATATAGCGTGGAGTGACGCTGGTAGTTTCGGCGCTTGTGTTGTGTACCGTACCGTAACCACCCAAACCTATTGGTGACCGGATTATTGGTGATCAGGCTCAAATTTTGGCGACATTTTTTGCGGTCTATTATTGGTGAGGCTGGCCGACAACACTTTCCTAATCTGTCCTAACAGTTGGTGAGAACCCTGCGCGCTGCTTGGTTTCACGCAATTAAAGGTTGCATAAACCAATTCAAGCAGTAGCATGTGCAATACAAGCGTGCTGGGCACCACAGGGCACACGAATCGCCACCATCCTCAAAAGCTCTACTGCTGTCGTCTCCCATCTGCTCTGCGACAGTGCGCTGCAGTCACTGCAAGAGTAAAAACGACTGTCAACGGATCACCAACTACCTTAGTGTTTGATATGAAGCCACAGGGGCCATAAAGGCAGTTGTTACGCACATAACCGAAAGGTGCAGTCCACCGTAACAATTCGTGATCACCAGTGCCCACTATTTCCCCTCTAGCGTTGCTTTTCGTGATTACGAGTGGTTCTGGATTTTATTTTACCAATCAGTTAGGGTGGTTACGGTATGCTCGTTGTGGCGGCGAGTGCTGATTATGCTGGAGAAGCTGATCTGCTGCCAACTTGCAAGAAATCACGGGCACTTTGATACCTTTTCCTGTGCTGTGCTTGCCGCTGCGTGTCTGCAGGCACATGCTGCTGACCATTTGTGTTGTGGTCGAACTAGCTACTGGAACAACCTTCAGGTTGCGCAGTTGTGGCCAGCTGACATCCTCATCATCATATTATCCATTCAAGCCATAGCATCAATGCCAGTTGATCGCCTGAGGGAAAGCTAAGTTGGCGCTTGGATTAGTCACCATGCATAAGTGTGAAGCAGCCTGAGCAGGCGGCATACATGTACATGAGCAATTTGTGAGACTTTCAACGAGGGAGATGGCTTTGCAGGATTACCACGAGTCTGATTCAGCCGCAGAGATGCAGCTCTTGTGCATGACGCACCACGCCAGTGCTCCCTCCTCTGTTCCTTTTTCCGTCCCGGTGGGGCGCGGGGCCGATGGCGTTGATGCTATGGTGTGAATGGGTGATGATGATGATTACGCACCACGCCAACCACTACATAACCGTGACAAACATCCATTGCAACTGTGTTGCTGGCATGACCATAGACCTGGCCTGCACAGCGTTCTGATATCATGATCAAGTTGCTTGCATGCAGTGAAACGCACGTCTGCTGCGTTACAGCAGCTGGCATGCAAGCGGTAAGTGGTGCACTTTGAGCGTCGGCATCCAGCTGACATTCAGCCAACACCACACTTCCTGTCTGACAACTCTGACGCCTACTAGGCTTGTTAGTGACACATTAATGCGCAAGGAGCACCATAGTGCACGTAATGCATTGACCGACAACTGCCACCTATATTAGCATTTCCATTGTCCAGCCATGCAAGCCACCAGTGCAACTCATGACGCCGCATGCCACTGGAGACAGGCAGCACATGCAGCAAATGTAGCAATGCTACATACCTGAAACGATACTAAGCATGTTGTCTGCACCCAAACAACACAACACGCAACATCACACCTGGATAAAGCACAACAGCAAGTCAAACTTGCTTGCATTGGAACAACGGTCGGGCCTCTGTATGCTGTAGTAGTTCTTGCAGCTGCTTTGCAAGGGATGTCAACACCAATGGGTGCTCTAGTACAGCGTCATCACACTTCCAAGGCCCATCTGCTGACACGGCAACAGCAAGCACAGGCAAGCTGTTGATGCGCATGTACTGCACACGCATCAGTTGCACAAATATGTATGATATGCAGGGGTGCAGCTGCATTGTGAAAAAAGGCATGCATGCGCACCCAAGCAACTAAGCACAAGGACAGCAATCTTGCAAGGTGAAACAGTCATAAATTGCAATGTGCTGAGCATGCTGACCCAACCACGTGCCATGTAAGCCCACATAATATGTAACTTCTGGTCATGGCCAGCAGTGCCCACACAGCTTTCACCCAGGCAGTATGCATGCCACATAATTCTACAATCAGCGATCGCACTGAACTTGCTTCAAGTGCAGAGACTGACAAAGCAACTTTGCAGCTGCCTGCACACTATTACACATTGCCCCACTAGCTGTGCAGCGCACACTTGGTGCACTGCATCCGTGCTAACACAGCCCGCCGCAGCCGCACACAGCTTGTCTAAGTTCAACTCTCGTGCTGTTAGGGCAGGCACGGCCTCTCAACAAGGGCCGCAGGAACTTGCAGTGCTCTGCCTTAAAAGCACCACTGCAGTAACGCACCACCAGCGCAGGCCATTTTACAGCAGCTGCCGTGGCTGCAGCCACAGGGGCAACACGGCAATGCCAAATACGTTGCTGCGCCTTGACAGCTGAGCGAAGCACCAGCTGTGAGGTTCATACAAATACCCACAGTACAACTGCAGCCATAAGTTGACAAGTCACGCTTCAGGCCACAAGTAAGCTGGGTAACGTCTTTCGCTCGCACTAGGTCTCTCATAAGCACATGCAACAACACAACATAGCAAAATGGAAGTTGAAGCATGTGAGAACCAACAGCACTGCATGCAAAGCAAATGCAACAGCTAAATGGCATGTCATCCTTGCTAAGTGCACTTTGCAACACGTTTGATGCCAGTGCATCACCCCCACCACACACATGCATACCCATATGAAAGCCAGCCACTGCATTGCGTGCCCAGCACAGCCTGCTACCCATGGACACTGTCCAGTCAGCACCCCACCACCACCACCACCACCACCGCCAAAACTGAAGCATTGGCGCAGCAGTGGCAGCAGCTGCAGTTTGGTACAACAATACAGCTGGCAAGACGGCTGCCCAGCACACACTTGATGTGTGCCCAGCACCACTCCCAACTGCAGTTGTGGCATTGCAGCTGTCCCAACTGCCACAGCTGCCAACACCGCCGACAGCTGTTCTGCCAGCGCTGATGCTGCGGGCTATGCAGCGGCTGCTGGCACTGCATGTCACATGCAGCAAGCCCTACGTACGGCCTGCATAGTAAGCTGCTTGATGAGCGACAAGCATGCCGCTGCCAGAGCACAGCTGCTATATTGCCTCCCAGCAGCCTTCACTTAACCCGTTTTGGGATCACCAGGAGCGCAGCTGAGCCTGCTGGCATGAACACGGTGTACTTCACACCAGGCTTACCAGCAGCACCTGCACTGCTGCCAGCTTCCGTCACAACAGCACCTGCATTGGCACGTTTGGCCCCTGCAGCCGGCATCGGTTTTGCAGCCTCCTTGGTGATGATCTCGCCAGCCGGCACACCAAACACTCTGCCGCCGAGGTTGTATGTCATGTTGCCCAAACTGACGCCCCACTCATCCTCCAGTCCCCGCTTGCCCAACAGCCGCAAGAGCTTTCCGTCTGCGTAATCGTCATCCGGAAGTCGGACAGACACACCAGCAGCAGCAGTCTTGTGCTTGTTGATCAGCACAATGCGCAATGAACCGCTCTTGGTATCAAGCAGCGGCCACGCCTTGAGCTTTGCGCCTGGGATTGCCTGCAGATCCAGCTTCACTAGCTGCGCGCCAGACCCAAGCGCCATCTGCAGCAGGAGGTAAGCATAGTATGTAGGCTTGACGTATGCTGCGCCGGTCTTCTGCCGGAGCAGCGCAGCATACAGGGCCAAGCCATCTCCCCAGTGGAGGTTGATGCCGACGGCGCCGGTGTTGGCCACCTCAAAGGCGCCGTCGAGCGTCCAGAGTGCTGCTGCAAGGCTGTCACTGAGCCCTTCCCGGCCGCTGTTGCTGATGGTATTCATCTCTGCAACACGGAGGTCCTTGCCATACCTACAGCGTGCATGGCAGCAACCGCAGATCACCACGGAGCGTATGGGCAGGGGCAGCGCTGATGTGGACCGCTAGCACCTGCTACATTACCAGGGTTGCTCCATAGCTGCCAGCACCCCTGTGCATGTAGTGCCTCACACCAACTTGTTGTAATGTACAACGCAGCAGCGGCTCCAAGCAACTTGCTATGCCACATCTTCAACAGCAGAAGCAGACACATGCGAAGCCAGAACCTCACATCTATGCTCAAAGCAGGCACAGCCTGCCGTCAGCACTCACCGCCTGCTGATCTCCACGAGCCTCCTCAGGTTGGCCATCTCAGTGCGAACGGGGCCCTCGTCCAGCAGGCTCTGCACGGTGTTCCTGTCCTCACGCCGCGCCTTGTACCAGTGCACTGTCACCAGGTTCAAGTAGGGGTAGTTCACCCTGCAAGTAACAACGGACAATGACGGGTGGGCCCAAACCCCTGATGCGCATGGCATTCACAGGAGCTCGTGATATAGCTGGGCAAAAGCAGTTTGTGTTCTTGACAGTGGGTGGGTCAACGTCTCTAAATACCCTGTGCTTCTGCTGCTGCGGTTGTTGACATCGAAGCTAGACGCCACACAACTGACACAACTAAGACAACACCCATGCTGCGCTACTCCGACACAGCCATCCCCGCTACCCGTCAAGCATTCCATCAGAAGCTGGATGTGATTCGCTGAACATGCTGGTGGCAGCCCAGCTACTCACTTAAGAAACCAGTCCATGGTGCGCGGGAACATGTTGACATGGCCCCATGCAGGCCCTGCAAGGCACGCACACGCAGCAGTTGAGCAAAAGCAGGGCCACTGCATGTTCTGCTGCCCTGCTCGAGCAGCTTGCCAGCCCAGTCACCAGCAGTCCTGCGTAGACCATGCAGCAGCTACTGCAGCACTGCCTTCACTGCCTGCTGCGCATGTGCTCATGTTGTTTACTGCGTCAACCCTGTCTCTGCCAGGCAAACCTCGTTGTTGATTCAACAACAACGCATGCAAGATAGCCAAGCATGCAATCAATATCAACAAGGGTGCGTGCACAATGCGTGCTGGACATGCTGTCACAAGCAGACAACAGTCAAGTGGTACGAGTGACATATCTATTAATCTTGGTGGCAGATGTCTTGCAAACACGTCAGCCTGCATGTTGCACACCTGCGAACTGGCCAGGTGTGCAGGTCGAGAACACTGCCGGGGTCTTGCAGGACAGCGCCTGGACGAAGCGTTCCCAGTCATTGACAAAGCAGCAGGCGATGTACTCCTTGCTGCTCTTGGCATGCGCGCCCTCATAAAAGTTTGGCTGCAGGGGCAGCAGGCAGTGGTTGGCATTGTTCAGGCGGCTATCATTGAGCATGAGGGGGCACACATCAATCGCGAAGAGCTCAGCCGCGCCACACACAACAACTCGTTTACTGCTAAGCAAGATGCCGCTGCTGCGCTGCCTGTTACACATGTGGCTGCCCCTGCACTGCTGCAACGCTGTTGTCTGCTGCTTGCCTCACGCAGGGCAAGTCGATGTGCTGTTGCTGCTGCTGCTGCTGCTGCTGCTGTGCCCCCTGCAAGTACTATTGAGCCTGCCAGCATGTTATTGCTGCCTCAGAGTGCTGTTCACCTCCCGCACCAACCAGTGTACGGAAGGAACAGGGCCTGCTGCGTCGCCGTTGCTGCCGCTCCTGCCGGCTGCTGCCGCTGACATCACCCTACTGCTCACCTCGTTGCCCAGCTCAAATGACATGATGGAGTATGAGGGAATCTCTTTGAAAATTGTGTCCATCTGGCTCTTGGCCAGACCCACGTCACCCTTCTTGAAGTTGAGCCCAAATATGTACATCACCCCTGCCACACGCGGCAGTCAGCAACAGCCCAGCACCAAACTCAGCTGGGAACCTCCTGAGCACTTGATAATAAGTTGGACAGCCTCTACAACGGAACGGTCAAAGTGAGCTCAGTCATGTGTGTTGCGTGCGATTGCCAAACATGCAGAGACAAGTCGTAGCCAGGCGTGAGTGAACTGTCGAGCGTAGAGGATTGCGCAAGGCTTCCACTGCTGCCATGGCGAGGTCACCAGGCAACACGCTCACTGTACGCTTACAGTCTTCAGCTCATGCACCATTATCCCCTTGTAAAACTGCTGCTGCTGCTGCTGCTGCTGCCGCCTGGCCATCCCAGAGCACCAGCCGCTTCGAGCCTACCACACATCTGGGCAGCTACCCCCCCCCCCCTGCTGCTCACCCGTCTTGTACTGCAGCTGCCGCAGCGCGTTCCACGTTGAAGCGGGAGCAGGCGCCGTTTGGCGGTCAGTGCTTCCGCCGCCGATGCGCACCACCAGGGGCCCGCCGCCATACGCAGTCAGGTCCTGAATCAGCTGCAGGTACGACCCCGCCTGGTTCAGCTCCTCAACGTTGGTCCACTCGTGTGAGATTCCGAGGAAGGTCTTAGGGATTCCAAAACCACGGGCGCTGGGTGTTATGCTGGCCGTTGCCCAGCTGGCAGGCCGGCTCGATGACGCTCGCAGGCCGGGCCGTACATTGAGGGCGTTTGGGGCGATGGGTATTGCCTGGTGCAAGTGCCGCCGCCGGCTAGGAGGCTGGCTGCTGCTGCTGCTGCTGCTGCTGCCGTCTGCTTGGGGTGCTGGCTCTGTTGCTGCACCCGCTGCTGCCCAGTTGCTGCTGCCATGGTGCTGCACCTGCGCCAGCACGTGGCCTGGTACCTGCAGCATGCATGACACCAGGCAACTGAGCGCAGGACACGTTTAGCAGCAGAACACCACAGCACTTCCATTGCATTTGTTAATTTACTTTGGGGGGCTTCCCCAGACCCATGTTGTGATATGAACACGGGGCAGATAGGGTCTCAGCATTGCAGGCCCTGGCTCACTGCAGGAGGCAAGGAACAGCATGTGACTGCCAGGCAGCGGCGGGTAAACTGCTTGAAGTGGCAGGCAGGTGCTAGAAACGGTTCATTCCGAGTACAACAGTCATGCAACTCACAGGATCGCTGGAGAGAAGCAGTCTTAGGCCTAAAGGGTCTGTGGTGTGCACAGCGACTGCACGTGCGCTCAGACCTGCAGCAATCCGCGCAATACCATTAAGTTGTAAGTTCGACAACATATGGAACTGTCAGAAGCCGTGCTGCGCACGAAGAGGCGCCGGCAGCACACCTTGCTGGTCAAGGAGTGGCGACAAGGTATTGATCACAGGTGCATGCTTGCAAATGATATTCCTACTTACCTAGCAATACTATCCAAGCTGCATATAGGATGCTGGGCTTCATCATGGGTTAGCTGAATTCACGCGCCCTTCCTGCTGTCGACCGTCCTGCACCTGCAACTCCCAGGAACTTGATTACGGTGAAGGGAGCAATATCCCTGACATCAGTTTGCAGTGGAAGGACGTGGTCACTGGTATCGGTCACTAGTAAAGTACTTTGAATGGGCCCCGGTGCACTCGTCACCCGATGAAAGATCAGGTAATCACCAATCAGACATAGCTAAATATCGTGTGCAAACCAGCTCGTGATCACGCCCTCAATCACGGAGCGTTCTGCCAGAAACACATCACGTTAATAGGTGACACCTTCGTAACAGTCCTTGTGACACACCACATGAGTGACATCCGAAGTGGCCACGCCATAGCCCTACCACCCCAAACTGCCAAAATCAAAATTGGTTTGACATGCATGTGACTGAACGAACATGACTTCTTCTGCCAGCACAACTGTCGTGCGCAGCTTGTTCAGGCTGGCTGCTTCAGCACAGCCATGCCTTCAACATTTCTGGGCACCTGCTCCTACAGCATGGCTAAGAAGTAGATGCAGTAGCACTATTAGTACCACTGTTGATATCAGCAGCAGCGCTAGTGGCAGCAGCAGCACTAGCAACATTAGTGACGCCCAGGCTGTACCTGATCCCTCAGCTCCAGATCGACTGCCTGCTGACTCGGATTCCTACTACTGGGTCCCACATGGTGCTGAACCTTTCAAGCCTGCCAGCATCGCACAGCGCAGAGCAGCTGGGAGGCTGGAGAGCGCTGTCGAGTCAGTCATGCTCGCCGATGCAACTATCAGGGAGCACTTAGTGGAGCGCTATGGCCTTACTATTCATCGCATTGAGCTGGCAAAAGACCGGCGCACCGTGTTCGTCCTGTGGGACGCACACCAGGGCAAGGCGCAGGCCTGTGAACAGGCTTTAGGGAAGTACGCCTTCAGGCTTCGGCGAGCCCTGGCCAAGAACATGAACAGCAAGCATACTCCGTTTCTGGAGTTCAGGCACAACCACCTGCCGCCCCTCAAGGCTGCAGCGGCAGCAACCATGGAGCAAGTAGAGGCAGAAGCAGCAGCAGAAGAGGCAGCAGCAGCAGCAGCAGCAGCAGCAGCAGCAGCAGACGCCCACCAAGCAGATGCAGGCACTGCTGGCAGACCTGCAGCAGCAGATGTCGAGGCAGCGATCGCACGCCTAGAAGCAGCCACACGGCCAGTGCGTACATGGCAATGACGCAGCTGCTGCCGGTACTGCGTAAACTGAAAGTGCGTGTACGCTGCAGGTGATTGCCCCTTATTGCACCCTAGGGTTGTTCCTGCAGCCTGCCAGCAAGCGCCCAAGTTTGGAGTTGCAGGCCTTGTAGTGCAGTTAGCATACAGCTATGAAGGGCGACTTGAACTGTGAAACAGGCTATCACCAACCAGGGCGATGCCTGTCATCATGGGGGTCGTCTGCCCACGCAGCAGCATGCTGGCAGCTGCAGCATGACAGCAACAATGTGATGTGCTTCCTGCAAAGCTACGTGGCGGCTGGCAAATTGGGTGGGGT
Source organism: Scenedesmus sp. NREL 46B-D3 (assembly GCA_014080715.1). NCBI lineage: Eukaryota > Viridiplantae > Chlorophyta > Chlorophyceae > Sphaeropleales > Scenedesmaceae > Scenedesmus > Scenedesmus sp. NREL 46B-D3. The sequence goes on along the minus strand of JACERP010000091.1, from coordinate 56,451 downwards.
GTGCAAGCGCAGCTGTAGGGTGAGTGTCAGCGCTGCTGATCTTTCTGAGTGGTGCTGTCTGATGCCTGCAATGCTTTGCACAGGCAGGTGCAAAGCTACGGCCGCTGCATGTATGTTACCTATGGCAGCACTGCAGCAGCAAGTTGCTTGCATCAGGTGCGCCTTGAATGCCGTGGACATATTCAAGTAGCTAACGTGCCCATGGCAACTGATTGTTGCTTGCGCCACCTGCTGCAGGCGCCAAGCAGTTGTTTTGAGAGCACCCAGAAGCTGTTGAGTACCATTTGTAGCCCTAATAGTAAATAAGTTTCACAAGGAGGAGGAGGTGCAGGAGCAACAACAGCAGCACCAACATTGCCTGTACAGGCAGCAGCAACTGGCAGCAGCAGCAGCAGCAGCAGCAGCGCTGCAAGGCGACTGCAGCTGCGGCTGGGCTAGCTGGTTTTTGCTGGTCTAACTTGTGTTGTTTGATATGCGGCTGATGGTTGATTAAGTGCTGGAGTTTCTGCGGGAGCAACATGTCTGGCAAGTAGGGTTTTTGTAAAGTGGTTTTGCGGCTCAAGAGGGATGATCATCATGAGCAGGAAGCTGATACATAGTTGAGGATGAGTGGGAAATTGGTGCAGACGCCTATTGCTGTACCCCTATCAGCCGGATCACAGGAAATCTTTCCCAAGGTGTACACTCCGCATCATCACCAACCTCGTCGCGCATTCAAGGGCCCACACACGGCTAGACAAGTCTCAGGCTCTCTAATGTGCTCCAACGCAGCTGTCAAAGAGGAGGACGACGTCGTGAGTGATCTGCAGGCTTACAGCAGCTGCACCCACCAGCAGCAGAGCAACCAGCCAGCCAGCAGCACATCCGTGGTCAATTGCTGCTGCTTAAATTTCGCAGGTGTTACAAGCTCCTGCAAGTAACCTGTTGAACGTGGGCAGTGCTCTACTTTACATCACCCCTAGCTGCGTTGCAGCTGCTGTTGTACTCCCCTGCTGATGAGCAGGCTGCTTGGCTGGCATCAAGAGACCCAGGCCTCTGCTGGTGTGCCTTTGCTGAACGGCTGGGCTCGATGCACGTTCACTCTGTACTTGCTGCTGCTGGTGGTGCCACTGCTGCCATCGCTTTGTGCTGTTGTTACCTTCATCTGCGTTCCTACCTCTGTCACCCCCCCCCCCTTTTTCAGGAAGCGACCTTCCTACTGGATTCTTTACCTCCGGATGTCCTCATCAACGTGCTGCGACGCGTGCCCGTCAGCCTGCGCCTTTGCGAGTGCTCCTTCATGTGCCGCGCCTGGCATGCAGGAGCTGCTGCTGCCTGTGACAACATCCAGGTCGTGCCCCCCAAGGGGGAGTTTGGAACCGCATCCTTCGACTCCTGGTTGCTGCAGCACGGCGGCAAGCTGAAAACGCTCACACCCAGCAGGCGGTGGACAAGTCAGCAGCCGCTGGAGGCGCTGCTGCCGTTCCAGCAGCTGCACAGCCTGACAAAGCTGTGGGCAACAAACGCCACGATCTCCGCCTCAGACTGTGCAGTGGCTTCAGCAGCAGATACTGGCAGCACCAGCACCAGCAGCAGCGGCGGCGGCAGCGCCAACCCGCTGTCCGCTCTGACAAACCTTTCTGAGCTGAGCTTGTCGCAGCAGCGTGTGCGGCGAGCGCGGGGCGCTGCCGTTCCTGCCTGTGCTTGGGGCGTCACTCACGCGGCTGCGCTGGCGTACGTGTCATCCAGGTGAGGAGGCTGAGTGGCACGTGTCCTGTGACCCTGTGCTGCCGCCACCTTGTTTGCTTGTGTCTGTTGCCTTGTTCTAGAATATGTTTGCTTGCTCGTGTGTCTGTTTCTTTGTTGTGCGTCTTTGTTCGTGTGTGGGGGGAGGGCGGGGTTGGTGTTTGGATGTGTGCGATCATCGGCCACGTGCCACATGCAGCCATTAAAGCGAATCACTCGCGACGCATTCACTGGCATGATCATGTGCGTCGACTGGTCATGCAGGTTGGCATTCAGATCACATGTCCCTTTTGACACACGCAACCAATATCATGGCATATGTATGGTGTGAACACAGCCACACCAACCTTCGGTTCCGTGCATCTGCATGCGCCAGGGGCCGCTCCCTGCCCAGCCATGAACGCAAGATCCTGAGCGCAAGCACTGCGTCAGCTGCATCGGCTGCGCCACCTTGAACTCTCCAGCTCCAGCTTCACTGACACAGGCGTTGCAGCAGTCAGCAGCCTCACAAACCTGCAGGAGCTCTCTGTGGAAAGTCGTGGCAGACGAGTGCCGCAAGTTGCGCGGCCCTGCCAGCCAGCCTGACATTTCTTGAACTGCAGCAGATGAAGGAGCTGGTGATCGCAGGCAGCCATGCAGGTGGGCTGGCGGAGCTGTCGCAGCTGCGGCACTTGCAGCTGCATGAGGCTGGGGCTGTCGCGCTGACTGCGCTTGGCGGCATGACGCAGCTCACACACCTGCACTTGCAGGGGCTGGAGCGGACAGCCAGCCAGCCGATGCAGCGGCTGCTGGTGGTGCTGGCCGGCATGTGCCAGCTGCGCCACCTGCACCTGTCACTGTTCCTGTCAAACCCCAGAGAGGTCGCGACGCAGTGGGATGCGCTGGCAGCATCAACGCAGCTGACGCACTTGCACTCGATGGCATGGCTTGGGATCCAGGTATGTGTGTGTCTGAGCAAAGCGAACAACGAGCAGCAATACCTAGGCAATGCATGCAGCTTGTGATGTGGTAACAGCAGCTCAGGATTAGCAGTACATGCCCCAGATCCGGGTTTGTTGTGTATGCTGGTGAGCAGCGCGTGGGGTTGCAGGGGCCCATCTTGCCGCGCCTCGCCTTCATCTCGATGCAAGCAGACGGCGTACACAACAGCCGCGCCAGCTGTGTGCAAAGCTGGTGATCCGTCAACGCAGGCATGCTGTAGTTTGTCTGCAGCTGCTGCTGCACATGGAGCAGCAATGCACCGCTGTGTTGTGACGTCTTTTTTCCCCAGTGTTAATGCTTGCCATGCTTGCATCGGCTATCTTAGTTGATGGTTGCTGCTGACTTTGCCTTTTGCAATGCAGTCTGCGCGTTGGACCCCGCCACGCCTCTGGACCTGCTGCAAGCATTGCACCTAGACAGCGCCCACCAGTGGAGAGATGACTACAGCTGCATGGATACGCACGGACTACAACACCTAATGCAGTGCTGCCCAGGCCTGCAGCAGCTGCAGCTTGGTGCAGCAGTCGACAACGATGCAGACCTGTCACCGCTGCTGCAGCTGCGCCACCTCACGGCGCTGGGCGTGTGCATGGATATGAGTGAAAGGACCGCACGCCGCCTGGCCGCGCTGACAGGGCTCAAGAGCCTCACCATACCCACGCCCATCCTGCTTGAGGAGGTGCTTGTGCACCTGGCAAAGCTGCAGAACCTTAACAGCTTGAGCCTTCAGGTGGACAAGGACCGGGCCGCAAACCTCCTGGACATCAGTCCAGAGCTGCTGCAGTGCTTAGAGCGCGGGATAAGCCTGCTGACGTGCCTGGTGCGCTCGCTGGTGCTTCTGCCCTGCTTTGTTTTGTCTGCGCCCTACACACGCATTGTGATCGAGCAACTGTCAGACCTGCTGTGTATGGTATACAGACACGTTCATGCACCGGAGCAAATGCAGGCTGCACATGGCGGGAAGAAGGAGAGGGGCTGCAAGTTGTGTGGTAAAGGACGTGCGAGCGCGGTCACAACACGCACTGAGTGGTTGCTGTGTCCCGGTCGTCCTGTGGGAGCTTCAGCATGATTTGACACTTGACAGTACCAAATTAACTGCTCCCTTGTTCACTCTGAGATGCACAAACACTGAGTAATGCTGCTGCCACTTGCACACCGGCTGTCGCTCATGTGCTGCAGAAAGACGGCATGGTGTGGCCTGTGTGGCGGCAGCTGCTGGAGCTGTGTCACAAGAGTAATGCCTGTCTACGTATCATGCTAGAGGAGGAGCAGGCTGCATCATGCTGTAAGCAGTATGCTTAATGCATGGTTCTACATCCATGTAACAGGTTGCAGCACATACCTCTGTAATGACTGCTTGCAGCGACCCAGAACAACAACACAACAGCCTGAGGCAGCCTGCGCGGCGCTGCAGCTGGCACTGCGGCACTGTATATGCTGACATCTTGCAGAGTGTTTCCCAGACTGAGCATTGTTTTGTTCACTGCGATGCTCTGCCTGACAGATGCAAAGCAGATGGGGAATGAATGGCAGCAACAGCCGCAGCAGTGGCAGCAGATGCCGCAGCACTTGATTGTACTGCAGGAAACTTCAGCCGTGGCTTCAGACTCACCATGTATGCCTGATGTGTGGTGTGCACTGCTGTGTTGTGCCTCGGCAGATGCACAGCAGCGGGCAACACTGCTGCAGCAGCAGCTAGAAGAGGCACGGCAGCAGCTAGTCAAGACGCAACAGGAGCTGGCTGATGCGCATGGGCAGCTGGCACAACGAGAGCAGCAGAGGCAGCTCTGCTGCCGGAGAAGACACGACTGCAACGATAGGATGGATTCTATTATGATGTGCAGTGCATTATATTGACCTTCTGTGTCAACCTGTGTCTGCAGATGCCACCAGGGTTGTTCTTGCTGTGATGCCATCTGAGATGGCAAGTCTGCTTTTGCACGGGCTTTGTTGCATGCATGGGCTTTGTTAGATGCAAGGGCATGTGTAGTTTGGTGATTGGCTGTGTGACGCAGTGTGTTGCATTTGTAACAGTTACATGTCCGATTCAAGTCAGGCTCCTCTTTGCTACGGTGTCGTGTTTCAACTGACAGCGTCTCACCAAACGACAGCACTACCAACGTCGCAGTGAACAGAGTCCGCGATGGACTTCAGGCCTGTTCCTTCAGGCCCTAGGGCAGGGGCTGGGATGTGCCAGGTGTGTGCACCACACTAGTGTGCACAATACTGTGCTGGGCTGCAGCTAGGCCGCACCGCAGCTTGTTGCCAACAGTTGCGTTCGCAACTTGTAACGGTTGCGTTTACATCAATCAGTTGACATGACATCAAACCAGTATACACTGGTCAATGCTGACCAAAACTCTCTCAACATGATTTGATGCTTGGCAGGGGCAGTGCTCCACACACCAACAACAGCGGCAAAAGCGGAAAGGCAAAGCATGCAAGAACCAGCAGCACTCTAACCCAGCCGGAAAGCGAAGCAGAGTCACCGGCCTCCCTCATGCAAAGCTGCACTGGCATCTGTTAAAGCGTGTGGTGCCTGCACTTGGAACTTGACATGAGCGCCAACGGCGATCAGCTATCTTATGCAGTCTGGAGCTGGCGCCAGCACCTGTTGCGTGCTGCAGGTTGACCTGACAAAGTTTGACTGTTGTGCCTAGGGTTTTGATAAGGCTCAGCAGGCTCTGAGTGGCAGCAGCGCATTGTAACACGCATACAGCATGAGCTCAAGCCTCTGAGAAAAATCATTCATATACAGCATGAGCGCATCAGGCGTGCAGATGCTTTGTGTGCGCCACCACCCTGCAGACGCCAACAAGGGCTATGCGCAGGCAGTTCACGGCTCACATTCCACATTTTCACGTTTTGGAATTTACATGGGTAATTTCGCCGGATTGAGGAGCCAATGACAGGCTCATTGGGCAAAGAGCAAAACAAAGGCAAGCCAAGAAAAGAAAAAGGACAAAGCTGTCCCTACCAAAACATCATCCTGAAAACCATCCCACATCAGTGGTCGGAACGTCACCGGCCTGCACTGCTTGCGAACTGGCACCCGCTGCCTGGGACATCTGAAAAGTCCCCATCACCCACGACTGGAGCGTTACTCAACTGCACGCTAATCCAACCTCACTAATCAAGCTTGACTGCACGCCAATCAAACCTCAACCTCACTTCAGTGAAGCGGCTCTGCACACTTGCAGCATCTCTTGGTCGCTTGCTGCATCAACTGCTCAACTCCCTGGCTCCAAGTGTCCCTGCAGGCAGCACACGACGGCCAAAGGAAGTCAGCATCAGCCATGCTGTACACACATGAGTCACCAGCAGTACTGCACACGCAAGACCATGACGCCGCGTTTCCACATACGAAGGTCCACAAGAACGGGCCGACACTGTGACATCATCAACCACACAACGCAGGACGTCAACCGCAAGAGTGTGACCGCAACACGCGCTGATCACCAGCAGCAGCATGAGCCAGCACTGTGGTCATAGCGAGTGGTACCAAACCATACACATCGCACTATGCCTGCTGTTTTCACACCTGACTCAGCATTCTTCAAACACACAATGCCAACGCATGACTGGTCTCACCTGAATGTGTCAGGTCTGCTGAGGATGTCACCTGCGACACCATCCGCCAGCGCCTTGAGCCACGACGGCATCACAAGCAGGCCACCCTGATGAGCATCCTGCTGCTGCTGCTGCTGCTGCTGCTGCTGCTGCTGCTGTTCTGGGCCAGCTGTACCTGCTTGCTCAGAATTACTGCAGCAGCCTGCAGCAGCAGCTGCTGCAGCGGCTGCTGCTGCTGTTGCCAACTCGTTGACACCATCACTTTGCACGCCTACCAGTGCACTGCAGGTACATCTGATGCTGCCAGCCTTGCAGCCGCATTGCCGTTGCTGCTGCTGCCTGCCAGGCAACCTGCCGCCCGCTGCCAGGCTGCACAGTGCATCTGCGTAAGCCCACTCGTCCTGTGGCATGAACTTGGCCATGCAATGTGTGTAGCGGCAGGGGATGCCGCAAGCTGCCATGCAGTCGAGTGCCCTCTGCTGCTCCTGCAGACGGCGCCACACACCACACCACCAGAGGCAACGAGGTGCAGGGCGGCACGGCAGGGTGATGAGGACGCACCAGCTGTAAGCAGTACCTCAACAGCCACAAGCACGCCAGGCAGTAATGCAGCCGCCGCTGTGTGCCGGCCAGCAGCGCTGCGACACGGCAGGGAAACCGAGGCGCTGGGCAGGTGCTGCGAGTAGCGGCCGGCGCCAAGGCTGCACCGTCGACGCCGCAGCTGCTGCAGCACGCCACTAGACACCCGCCGTCACGCAGCAGTGCAGCTTCTTCCCGTGCAGCACTACTGGCTACAGCCTCACCCGCCAAGCCGCAGTTGTGCAGTGGCTTGTTGCGCCCTGCCTGGCACACGTGAAGTCAGGCCAGCAGGACAACCACCATGACAGACATACCATTCACACACACCCCTGCCGCGTCATGCTGCGCCAAGCCTGTTGTGCATCCTCCCTCAGCCCCCCACCTGCATCATGAACTGCTCGGGCGGCAGCTGCGCCCTGCCGGACAGCAGCCGAGCCAGCAGCTGCCCCTGCAGCTGGAACTGCGGCACCTTGGCACACCGCCACGGCAGCCCGATGAAAGCCAGGCTGGGGCCCACCGCCGGCACAAACATGTGCTGGTACAGCGGCCGCACATGGGCGTCGCCTGTACCTCAAACCAGGGGGCCAGCAGAAAAAGAGCAGCAGCAGCAGCCGGGTGACTGTGTTTTCCAGCAACAACGCCAGCAGGAACAGCAGCAGCAGCAGCCGGGTGAGGAGGCGCACTGCGTCTGCGCGCGGAGAACTGAGTGTCTTTGCAAGTGGGCTGCTGTGCGTTGGCTGCTGATGTTGAACAGCCGTGTCAGCACCTGTACCCACGCAGCACCGCTGCCAGCTTCAACAAACACAGCAGCTGCATCACCTAACTGCGCATGTTCATGCATGCACCTAGTGTGAGCCAAGTGCAGCTGCGCTCACTTGTCTCAACCAGCCGCAGGTGTTCCAGCCAAGGATAGGTGTGTCGGTAGCCAGTGCAGTACACAATGGCATCCAAGCCCAGCAGCAGCTGCCCATCCTGCAGTACCGCTGCTCCATTAGGCAACAGCTGCTGCAGCATTGGCAGCCGCTGGACATTCGACCGTGGCTCTGGAGCTGGCGGCACCCCTGCTGCTGCTGCTGCTGCTGCTTGAAGAGGAGATTCTTGTTCCGGCTGCTGCCAACTTTCATGCTGTGTTTGTTTCTGTTGTGAGCTAGTCTGATGCTGCCGGAGCTTTTCCTGTTTGGGACTCAGCACGGGCTGCTGTACTGCGCTGCTGCTGCTGCCGCCACCATGGGCTGCTGCTGTTGGCTGCCTGGCGGTGCCAGGACCTGTGAAGGTGCGCGCGCAATGGTACACCTGCTGCGCATGCGACGCGATTGCACGAGCGATCTCCTCTCCTGTGGCAGCGACCATCAAATAAGGAGAGTCTTGCAGTACAAATGAAGCCAGCTGTCACCGATTGAAACGGCTGCTTGTTTGCTTGTGAATGGCGTGGTATAGGCAGCGGGGTCAAGACAGGCGCGCTGCTGCCACACAGCGCTCCGTGCGCAGCGTGCAACCTACGCCACGCACCTGCAGCAAATATGCCTGCTGAACATGGGCATTGCATCTCACTTGCTCACCTGAGAAGGACGCGCCCACCACCATCACGTGCTGCCCCCTGAAGGCCTCCGGGCTGCGGTAGTTGTGGCTGTGCAGCTGCAGCGCAGGCCAGGCAGCCATGCCAGGCACCTGCAGCAGCAAGCAAGGCATGCCGAATGTAATGCGGCAGCTCAGCTGAGCGCAGCGGGATGTGCAGCTGCAGAACGGAGCAAGGCGGTGTAACGCAAGGAAGTGAGGAGGCCATGCCGCTGAATGCAGTGCTGCCAGTGGTGGCTGTGCAGCTGCAGCCCAGGCCAGGCAGCCATGCCGGGCACCTGCAGCTACGATGCAGCGGATTGCCATACGACGCGAGGCATCAACGCAGCCAGATGCAGCAAGGAGATGTGCCCCCCTGCAGGCGTGCCATGCAGTACGGTGCCAACAAACTCGAGCAGGAGAACTTGCCACCATACCATTGGTGCAACAGGTACACCAACTTGAAGCGTCATAATAGATGGCAGTTGCGTCTCACCTGCGGCAGGTTGGGTTCGCTGAAAATGCCCACACAGACAGCCACTGCATCAAATAGCCACTCCTGCTGCTGCTGCTGCTGCTGCTGCTGCTGCTGTTCCTGTTCCTGCTGTTGCCCTTGCAATGCTGGCATCACTGTGCTTGCGCATGTCTTTTCGGCTGCTGCGCCACCCTGCATTGCTGCAGGCGGCCCTCTGCTGTGCTGGCTGTTGTTTCTGCTGCTTTGTGTCACCACCCTCCATTTCAGACCCTGCCCAGGCTGATTTGGAGATCCTGCACCAGCAGTCGCCTGTGAAGTTTGATGCCAGCAGTCCGTGCTGCTGCTGCTGCAGGCGCAGCAGTCATCGCCAGAGCCAAGCTCGGCCATCGCTTCTGCCATGCCAGCGCTGCTGCAAGCTCCCGCCTTGACGCAGCAGCCTCTGCTGCCTCACTTGCTGCTGCTGGTGCTGCCACTGGTGTTGGTGAATTCCCTGCAGCCACTGGATCGATGCGCACTACACTTGTGTTGAGCCGGATGTGTTTGTGTAGGTCTAGGGCATCTGCAAAGGCTTGGAGGTAGGCCAGCACCTGCAGCACAGCACACAGCAACACTCAAGACACGGCACAGCATTAGACATCATTCAAGATCGCTGTCCACAGCACAGTACACAGTACGCCAGCCCTTCAAGGCAGTAGATGCTCTCACTGTCAGCAGCCCACTGTTTGTAAGGTTGATATTAACATTCAGAGAGCGAAGGTACCTCTGTGTGCATTGGGTGCATGGGGACCAACTTTGCTCATGCGGTGAGGGTTCAATCCCTGCTGTGTGCACAGGAGTAGGAAAAGTTCAGCTTCCTTACGCAATGAGAGCGCAGTCACCTCTGTGTGCCCTGGGTACATGCGTGGGTCTGTGGACCGCCCTGCCATTGCTGCTGGTGTGAAGGGGAAGTCGATGAACGTCATCAGAGCTCGTGGCAAGTTGGTGCGGAGGGACGCATACCTGCATGCCACACCGAAAGCCTGATCAGACAAGTGAACAACAGCATATGATCAACTGCTGCCCAGCAACGACAGCACTGCACCAGTATACCATGGGCAATGTAAGCATCCTTTCCAAGGACCTGTGTTCAGAGTGGGATGCCATGCTCACTGCGCGTAGCTGTATGCCTTGACTCGTTGTGGGGCCAGCGCTAGGTGTTCACTGTCAATGTCAGTTCAAGTTCCTGTACTACCTAGTGTGCACTGCCACCCTGACAGCACCCCCTGCCTAGCATGCTGCTGTGACACACATGCGGACACCGCTGGGCACTCTGCCAGCTTGGGCCGCACTCACTGCACTGAAGCAGGCGCAGACAGCATAACTATACCCGCTGCACACCACCCACGGCCGAGCGCGAGTGAGCTCACATGCTGCTGTGCACCCTGACGCGTCTTGAGTCCAGTGCCAGGGGGTCGCTGTCGGTGCTGCTGTCAAAGTGCCAGGCGCCGCCCACTGCAGGCCCCGCCTCAAACACGACCACGCTGTGGCCCTCCTTGAGCAGCTGCTGCGTCACTGCAAGTCCTGCAGGGCCTGCGCCAATGACGGCCTGCAGGAAGCAGCAGCATCACAAGAATGCAGAACAGCAAGATGGTCCCAAGGCAATGGAGCAGGTTGGTTATGGGATGGTGACGCTTGGCGAGTACTTTTGTTGTTGACTCGTGCTGTGCATATGCAAGGCCGGCGTGAGGCAGCCTGCCTTAACAGAAGTATCCAGCGTCGCCAATGCAAGCAGGCAGAGAACATGCATGTGCACCCGCGATGGCATCCACCAACGGCAGCTGGTGCATGCCTACTCTCATGGCAGCATATGGTCTTGTGTGATGTAAATTACTGCACTAAACTTGCAAGTGCTTGTGGCTGCTGCTCTGCTGATGATGACAACTGCAGCCACGACTTGTTCAGCGCTGGCTCGTCTGCTGCTGTTCTGTTGTTGCCGCTGCCATGCCTCCATCAGCTCGTGCACATGGCTGCTAAAACAAGCGACGCTCTAGGTTGAACGCATAAATATAATCACTACGTGATAATTAAAGCAGAATTAACGGAATCAGGCCTACCACATGTGTCCTACGACCCATGAGGAAGCGTCCAGCCCTGAGCAAGCGTTCCCACGCGCAGCAAACCTTCGGAGACAGCCAATAAAGTGTTGTATATTTACTGAGTGCACGATCTACCTGAGTAGCTGGCAACTAGGCTGAGCCCAGCATGTCCCGTACATTACAAACCCCATGTGCTGGTGTTTGATCTTCAACTTAACATTCACCCTGCTGGCGTCAGACCTGGATAATAGATGATACGACAGCAATGAACTATCGCTCAATGCCGGTGTTGGTTTGTACAAGCGTCGTGCGTGTGCTGCACTGCTGAGCAGGCTGAACCAACAGCCATTCTGCCCGTTGCTGCTAGTCAGAGCCTCTGCTGTGCTGTTCTTGCACTCCTTGTTGAGCCAGCTTACGTTCACGTGGCCTTGAGGCAAGAACGCCTACAGCAGCTGCGACAGCAGCAGCAGTAGCTGGTGCTCTGCCCTGCATTATAGGTTGCGCAGGCGTCTGCAAGAGCTTGCCACATGTTACACTGCCAGACTCGGCTGCACGCATGCAGCAACCGCGTACTGCAGGGGCATGTCTGTGCTGTGGGTGTTCGGAGCTCAGCCACGCAAGCTGCGTGATGGGTAGCAGCCAGCAGCTTGCAGAAAAACGCTCACTATGCAAAGTTGCCAAGACTTCCTCAGTACGAGCCCGCCCCATGTCCTCCAGCAACAACAACACGCAGGAAACCATACTGGTGAGCTGCCTATTGATGTGCAGCTCCCATCATTGCCTTGTAGGAGGGCAGTGGTTGTGCACTGATCCGCCTGCAGCTGCAGGCTATCATTCACACGCATAGGTAACAGCAACCAGTACTGAGGGCAACATGTGGTGCAGCACCAGCTGGCCTGGGGCCAATCTTTCAATTCGGAGGGCGCCAGTTGCTTGCGGCGCATGTTGGCAGCCATGTTGCAGCACATATGTCTTATGTGGGAGTGTGGCACAGGCCACAGCATTCAGGCTGTCACCTTGCTTGGGTCCTTGCATGTTGTCAAAGCTGTGGGGTGTGATCAGCCAGCTCCTGCGGCCGTTGCTGCTGCTGCTGCTGCTGCGACTGCTGCACTTGTGCAGTTGCTGCCGCTGCGTGTGCTGTTTGGTGGGGCAAACCTTCCGGCATTGTGACTCAACGGGATCCCACGGCTTGCTGAATGACCGACCTGCTGCTGCTGCTGCTGCTGCTGCTGCTGCTGCTGCTGCTGCTGCTGCTGCTGCAGGGTATCCCAGACCCCTCAGCACCCCGGCTGGTGATGCCCACTGAGCTGCCAGAGCCAGAGCCAGAGCCAAAAGCTGCCGCAGGCGCCTTGCTTTACGAGTTGCCCAACCATGAGCAGTGCCATCTTTTTTTGAGCTGCAAGGGACCCGAGCGTGCAGCGCTGTACTACTGCAAGGGTCAGCGCACACACAGCTGAAAGCTTGCTGACAGCAGCATGCCACTGTCACTTTATGGCGCCCTTGCTTCAAACCACAGCTGTCTAGGCAGGCAGCACCTTGCACCATGCATTTGTTGAAGCCGCATCAAGGAACCGCCAGCGCATCGGTTCAGCAGCCAGCAAATCACTGCTTGGGCAAGCAGCACACAGTCAAAGTGACCATTCTAGGCATCCCTTGGCATGTTGCTTGTGACATGAAGCTCATGGGATCCACCTATCTATCAAGCCAATCAACTCCAAGCATTGGCACACGGCGGTGCACTGCAGGTCGAGGCAAGCCTACCAGGTCTACAACGTATCAGCAGGTGCAGCTGCCGCAGAAGGTTCATGACCAGTCTGTGGGGTCAGAGCTTGGCACAGGCACCAGGATGCTTCAAAGTAGCGTCGACCAACCCGGAAGGCGGGCGCTGTGCTTTGCAGAAGCAGACAGTGACCCAGATGATCCTCAGGAGCAGCGGCAGCAGCAGCACCAGCCAGTAAGTCGCCTTGTGCCGCACACTGAGCGCAACCTGCAGTGTGTTAATATGTGCAGCATGCACTGTATAGTGCTGTCACCAGATGTGCACGGGCTGATAGTCAATGGAATATACAGGTAACACCCGGCAGTGAGTGACCGACATGCTTCAGCTCGCGTTGGCTTGCACTACATGCTGCGCTGGCGCGCACCAGCTGCAGCGTCTGTGGCGCTGCTGCTGCTGCTTATCCTGAGTGCCATCTGCGAGGACAAGACAGCTTCACCCATGCAGCCTTTGATTGTGCACTGGGCCTTTCTGCTTCAACACCACAATCGCGTCTGATGTGCATTGCATGCACGTCAAACAGTGCACCTCCCTGCCCCACTGCTGTGCTGCGCATCGGCGACACCTGCATTCGCAGATTTTGAACCTCTCGGACGCGTGCAGTCAGCAGCTGGTCGCCCATTGGACCGAGATGATCTGCCACGTCAGCGTGTTGTTCCCTGACCCTACGCGCCCCGGTGCTGAAACAGCCTTCGTGCGCAGTGCCGGGACCATCGAGGAGGTCAGGGATGTGCAGGTCCTTGTGCGCGGGCTCGTTCGTCAGTTGACGGTGATGGCGCTGTCGTGTGCTTTGGCGACGGCCTGACTGGCTGGGTCCCTGCAGCTGAGTGCTCCCTCCAAGAGGGTGTCAAGGTGCGCCGTTGTGCGGCGCGTCCCAACCGCTGCATGGCCCTCTACAACAACAGCTATCATGCCAGCGTTCAACTCGCTGAGAGGAGCCATGCAAATTGTCATGTGCACTGTGCATCATATGCAGCAGGCAGCAGACTGCAATTTACAGGGGGGCCTACATTTCAGCACGCGCACATGTGACTGTTACGGCAGTGTTCGCCACAGCTGTGCTTCCTCGGTTACAATACACTAGTTTGTGCTGTGCTGGCAGCACTGTGCTGGTCGTAAGGCACTGCCAGAGGTGCTGTCTAGCTGGCTGCAACTGCTCTTTGGAGCACAGTAGAGCTTTTTGGAACTTCCCGTTGCCCTGCTTGCTGCAATCCTGTTGTGCTTTAGCCGCATGAGGCGCTGGCCCCTGGCGATTTCAAGAGTTTCTGGTGCTGCACGGCCAGCAAGGCCCTGATGGCGCTGTCATGCTCAGCAGCGCAGCTCTGTAGGTGAGCAGCGCGAACTCTCAATCGCGCACCAGTATCAGCACTGCAGGATCTGCGGCGGCACGTTCAGCAGCAGTCGAGGTCAGCTACACGGAAGCGCAGCTATCACCTGACACTGGCAATGCAGCTTCCAGTCCAGTTGCTCGTGCGCAGTAGCATGAGACTGTCGTACAGCACTGTGTGAACTGATGTAATGGCGTTGTGTATGCAATGCAGGGGGTTGTGGCGCTGCGCAAAGCAGGGAGGCAAGGAAGCAGCGGCGTCCCTGAATGTGGTTGTCACTGGCATGCAGCATGCCGACGTGCTGTCAGTGTACAGCAAGGAGGAGCCGACCTGGAGGGGCACCCCCGGCTGCCCCGGCGCCTCGCCGCAGGCAAGAGAGTGTGATGTCCAGCTGCACAAGCCTCAAAGCCATCCTGCCAGCTTGCATTACTCGTGGACGGTGCGACTCAATGCATCATGCAGATCATGTGCCTGGCACTGGCAGAGGCCCTCTATTTGGGGCGCTGTCCCGGCACAACGCATTGTGCGTCTGGCTGGCAGTGCTACATATAAGTGTCAGTGCTGATGCTGTGGCACCGCGCTCGCTTTCTGCCAGCGTGCATGTCGCGCATGAACTGTGGAGAATGTTTCTGCAGGACCTTCAAGTCGACAGCTGGAGTGATCTGGTGGACGCTGAGCTGCCTGTTGTCATAAACACGGTGGACCAGGCATGCTTGCATGCTGTGTCGACCACGTTGAGTGACAGCTTACGCATGCATTGTTCAGTGTTGAACAGGCACACAGCTGCAGATGTGGGCTCTTGATTGCTGTCCACAGTGACAGCCACATTGCAGGCCAGCACACCCTCCGCAGAAGCAACCGCAACCGCCTTGCTACCAACACGCTGGTGGACTGATCGCCTGCCTGCTTGGCCCCTGCTGTGTGTATGCCTGCAAATGCCGCAGGGTGCGCGGTCCATCAACTTCCGCTACAACTGGAGCCCAGAGGTGCAGAGGGGCCAGCTGGTGCATGGCACTGTGATGGGGTTCAAGGCAACAGACCCCAACGGTGTAGAGCTGCCGGAGACATTCGAGTGGAAAGAAGAATGGGAAGAAGGATGGGAAGAAGAATGGGAACAAGAATGGGGATTCGACTCCCTTCAGCCTTCTGTTTAAGGATGATCGTGTGATCGTGAGCATACAGGCTGAGCAGGGCTCTGGATCAGCCAGCCGCACTGCGCCGCCGACCAGGCGAGAGATCTCCTGCCTCCATGTGGACAGCATGGAGAGCGTGTTCAAGGTTGGAGATGCTGCGTGGGCCACGGTGATCAAGGTCGAGGACAACCATGCAGCCACTGTGCTGCTAAGCAGCAGGGGGTTGGAATCGAGGCCTGGCATGATGTTGTGGGAGCCACAGGAGGTGAATGCTGCTGCTGAGCGGGCGCCGGCAGCGGGTGAAGGGCGTCGTCACTGCAGCGGAGGAGCAGCATGCCACAGTGGCACTGGATGACGGGCGGCTGGGGGTGGTGCCTGCCTCGGAGTGCTCACTCAACAAGGAGGTGCAGGTGAGGGGTGGGGCTTGCAGGGCCGGCTCAGCATGTGGTTGCAGCATGCTCACGGTGCCAATGTTGAGCTGCTGAAGCGCAGCTTCAGTGCAGCTGCAAGTTCGGACCAGTTGTGTAATGTTCAAGGCTTTTGCTTGGGGAAGCAGGCCTTGCACCAGTTGGTACGAGGGCAGTAGCAGACCAGATGCAGTGCTGCTAAGGGCAGCTGTTGCTGTCGCGCACCTCGGCAGTGAGGTTGAGGCACCGCTGTAAATTGCTGCTGCAAACGCTCACCTGCAACCCACATGATTGGGTGTTTGAATGAATGATTTAAACGTGTTATCTGAGCGTGGTGTGTTCGCACTTGATACTAACTGCAGCCAAATCTCTACACTCGCGCGTGCCTTGCTGCTGCGCTTTCATGCAGCTGAAGGAGGCTCTGGCTGTTGGCCAAAGGCGAGACTTTGTGCTGCTTCACCAGCGGCCAGACAACAGCACAGTGCTGAGCGTGGCAGCAGTGGAGGTGATGCAGTTATTGTGCTGTTCAAACAACAACACGCACATGTAGTTCTGCGCCAGGCTGCTCATGCTGAGCAAGCTGCAGTTGCTGAACCCCTCAAGCTTCACGTTGGGCTGCTGTCTAGGAGTTGGCGCCCACCTGGCAGGCCACGAGCTGCAGCCCGGCATTGTGCTATGCTGCTGGGTGCAGTAGAGCAGGGACTTTGCTCTGCCCAAAGCATTGATGCACAGCAGCACCGCGATAACGGCAAGCTGCAACCAGCATAACGATACTGACTCGTACCACATGGTTTGCGTTGAACTGCGTGGCCAGCGCCTTGCTGTGGCAACGTGGGGGGGAGGGGAGGGAGTTACATCCCTCGCCTGGCCACCGCCGCCATGATCCATTTGAACTGATGCCCGCAGGAGATGCAAAGGTAAAAGGATGTGCTGCGTGGCGGAGGTGAATGGCCTTCGCGTTGTGTGAGGGTGACGGTGACAGGGCAGAAGGGCGCAGCGGCGTCTTTGGGGTGTCATACACCCCAAAGCCACCCTGGCACTTTGCGAACATGCGGGGCACCACTGCCCTGTTTGATGCCCAGACCTAACAGCTCAGCAACCCACTGGCCAAGGTGAGTTGCGTGCCAGCGCTTTGGGCATCAGCTGACAATTCTGCCTGCTCAAGGAGTGGCGAGACACAGCACAATGCTTCGATTCACCAACATCCAGCAGCATGTGAGTGGTCGCATCAGGTTGAACCCGAATGCCAGCCAGGCATGTGTCTCGTTCGAAGGTGACGGCTGTGCGGTACGCCTGGCATGCAGTCGCCTACATGAAGCTGCGTTCAGCAACCAAATGCAACTGCTCCAGATGAGAGCAGCCTGCGAGCTGTTGAACAGCTGGCAGCGTGCGTGCCTCCAGCACCTGCCTTGCCATCAGAGGCAAGCCACACACTGTGTGCACATGCAGGGTGCAGGCTCAGGTTGACATGCGTGGCCTGGTCAAGCCACACTGCGCCAGACAGGTGAAACAAATGAAATGCACGCGCAGTTTCGCTGTTGCGTTCCTCTGCTTGGTTGACGCTGCAGATGTTGGGCGTGAACAGTTGGGACAAGCTGGCTGGCCGGGAGCTGTCGGCCACCCTGTCCTGGAGCCACCTCAAACATGAGGGGGTGACACGGCTTTGCTGCGCTGGTTTTCAGCCATGCTGCCGTGCATGTCCTGCGCACCCTCGATGCCTGGTTCTGTTGCCGGTGGTCACTGAGCCTTGGCACTTCACACAGCTGGCACAGCTCAGCAACAGCCGGCTCTGCGTCACAAATCCTCAGCAATTTCATCAGCTGTGCAGCAGGTTGGGGTGGTGACAGTGCCCGCTGCACGCTGCACCATACCAGGCCATGCAGCTTCGTCTACCGCAACGTAACACGCACCGACGATGTGTGTTGGTTTCTTTTTGGTCAACACGAAATGCCGCTGCTGTTCAATCGGCCCGTACCTGCTGCCGCTGTTGCTGCTGCTGCTTGGCACCTGCAGAGCGGGCTTCTGGAGTTTGAGCATGCCTGGAGCCCGCGGGTCAAGTTAGACGACCTGGTTGACTGCACAGTCATCAAGACACCAGGGGCGCTGCACATGTGCGCGTGGTGGACCCGCAAGACCGCCGTCGGGGCGGTGGCCGGTTGGGTTTGATCAAGCTGCGTGATATGTCCACACCTTCCTGCAGTCGCCTGTCAGGTGTTTGAAGTAGGTGATGCAGTCAAGGCCCTGGTGTTGGGCGAGGCTCAACCCCGCGATGCTGCAGCAACAATCCTGCTCAGCACCAAGCGGCTGGAACGCCGGGCCACAGCATGGTGGATGACCCCCAGAAAGTGTACGCTGCTGCGGCAGCGCTGCACAAGCAGCGGCGGCAGTACGTCAGGGATTGCAGGACGGGCCAAAAGGGCTACGTTGACTTGCAAGAATGGTGCCAGGATTAGTTTGGCCAGGTGCCTGTGAAAGCATGCATACCCGTGTGGCTTGTTTGCCAGCAGATCTGATGGCGGGCAACTTGGTGGCCGACATTGTGCTGTGCCAAAATGAGAGTTTGTGCAAAGACAGCAAGTTGTAGCAGGTGCATAATGATTGGCACCTTCACAAGGTTGATGCTGCAGCTACAGCAATGATGATAAGGGCAGCACTGTTTCGCCCTGTGTGTCAAGGGTAGCACTTCTCGCCCTGTGTGTCTGCTTTTGGCTGGCGGAGCAGCCAGCATGTTCTTGGTGCGGTCATGCACGTTGAGGAGGATGGATCGACACAACAAGCAGTGTACATTACAGAGCATCTGCCTTGACGGTGGGGGGCATTACTTGAGCAGCTGCGGGGGCTACCTGAGCTCAGGTGGCCCCAGCAATTGCGCATAGCTCCTGCCAGTCGAGCGCCTGTGGTACCGCAGCAATTCCTCATGGGCAGAGTGCCGCATGATTCGCATGAACGGCTGCCTTTGCACCACATCCGCCAATTACAGTTCCAGCAGGAGTCAGTGCGCTGCTACAGCCGCCCCGCTGCTCAGTCCGTCAGTTTCCAGCCACGTCTCCGCTGCAGCGGCATGCGCCAGCACACCATTAAACTGCTCCTGCAGGTCTGGTGCTTGCTGCCGCAGCTGCTGCAGCACGGCGACTAGTTGCGCCTGCCTATCTGACGCCCTGACAAAAGCTGCCTGCAGCTGTGCACTGCTGCTAGCTGCTCCAGCGTCAGTGCCGCCTTGCTGCTGCTGCCCTGCTGCTGTGCTGGCTTCTACCTGCCGCTTGTATCGCCCTGCTGCTGCATCTTCTAGACCCTTGGCAATGCGCTGCAGCTGGCTTGTTGACAACAGCACTTGGTGCCTGTGACTTAATACAAAACAAGATTGCAGCACGGAGCTGTTGAGGGTGTGCCACATAATGCAGTTGGTTTGAAGCATGCAGCAGTACTGCTACGACAAGGTAGATGCTGGTGACAACCCCCTGTAACAAGCAGCCGCTCCACTTCCACCTGTACCCATGCATCCTTTGCTGCGGCTGCTGCTCCTCCTGTTCGCACACGGCCCCTGCCCACCGTGCACCCACCTGGCTGCCTGTGCCTGCGCCGTCTCTGCCCGCAGCTGCGCCTGCTCCTGTTGCAGCTGATGCCACGCCGCAGCAGCACCCCCTGTGGCAGCCTCCAGCTGCGCCTTGCTGTCCCGCAGCTGCTTCAGCCGCTGCTGCGTTGCTGCTGCCTCAGCTTCAGTCTCCCTGATACCTCGCTTGAACTCAGCTATAGCCCGGCTGGCGCTGCTGCTGCTGGCGCTGCCTGGGCTGCTGCAGGTGGAGCTGCGTGCTGCTGGTGAGTTGCGGCCTGGACTGCCGCTGCTGCTGCTGCTGGGGCTGGCCTTGGTCTTCTGGGCCAGGGCTTTCACGCCAATGATCTCATGCTTGCTGAGCGCTTTCTCCAGCTCCTGTGCAACAGCACGCAGACACCAGGAGCAGCAATGGGAGCCCTGTCATAGTGAATTCAGCAAGGATGGTGCAAAACTGGTTCATTCAACAATTATCTTATCACCAGCAGCATATTTGTAGGCCAGCTGAAGAAGCAGCAAATGAGCTGCAGCTAGCAGTGGCTCAGCTCGGTCGTTGGTGCTGTGTTAGCCACCAGGGCAGTCGCAACCTGAGCCCGGCGCTGTCACTGCTGTCACTGCTGTCACTGCTGCCCACGCTCACCTGCATGAGCCGCTCCTGTGTGCGCAGCAGCTCTGCATGCCGCAGCTCCATGCGGTGCACCTCACGCTTCATGGCCGCCACCACACCCTCACCAACACTGGGGTCAAGCATCTCCTGCAGTTGTGTCAGCAGCCGTGACAGCAATGTTCCAATGGCATGCATGCAACATTGGATGACTGATGTGGCATGTCCACTACAGCAACATCACGGTGCAGAGCTGTCTGTTTCCCCACAGACTACCCACACCAACTACTCAGTCAGCATCAGTTTACCATGCGCAATTTCGACAAGCCTCCAGGCATCACACCATAACAGCTTTGAGGGGCCGCCAAGCCTGTGACGAGCCGCGCGTACCTGCATCTCCCTCTCCAGCTGGATCTTGCGCTCCGCCAGCATGATCTGGCGCTCCGCCTCCAGCATGTCGTCCACCAGCTGCTGCTTGGCCAGCTGGCCCTCCTGGATGGCGCTGGACAGTGCCGCGGAGGTCTCCTCCAGCGAGCGCAGCTCACACAGCGCACGGCCCTGTGCACAAATTGCCAGGACGAGCAGGTCACCGGGCATCATGCGTGTCGCATGCAGCAGTCAGCAGTACTGCAGGCCGCCGACGGCTGCGGCAGCACGCACGCACAGTACAGCGTGTTGATGATGACAGCAGCAGGCCTGCCTGCTTCACGGCTGCCTGCATGGGCAAGCCGCCGCTCTGCAGATAGATCACGTGCACGCCTTGTGGCGTCTTGCTGCTGCTCCTGCTCACCTCCAGCTGCAGCTGCTCCTCCTGCAGCAGCGCCTTGAGCCCAGCGTGCTGCGCGATCAGCGCGTTCACGCGGCCCAGGTCGACCTGCAGCCGCCCCGCTGCGGTGCGCAGCGCCTTGGCCTCCTGCAGCTGACCCGCCAGTGCACGCTCAGCCCTGCTGCGCTTCTGCGTCAGCACCGTCACTTCAGCCTTGTACCGGGCCAGGGCCTCCGTCAGACCGTTGTTCTCAGCCTGTTGATGGGTCAACAGCACAGTTGCGGTGCAGAGTGAGCCGAAGGGTCCGGCGTGATTGAAGCAGGCCTGCTGCCGCCTGGGGAAGTCATCAGCAGCTGCTTGGAGAGCTGCCAAGCAGAGGCAAGCACCTGGCATTGCCATGCTACTGGGGCTGCCCAAGACTGCCGCGGTACTGCTGCGCGTGTGTTGTGGGGTCCAACAGTGCAGCAACATGCTAACCAAACGTGTACATGTGCCTGGGCAGCACCGTGCGCCTGCTCACCTGCAGGGCCACCAGCTCTGTCTGCCTCGTAATCCAGCGCCGCTGCAGCTCCTGGCCCTCGCGGCCCTTCGCCTCAATGTCCTTGCCCATGTTGTGGATGGTGGCCTCAAGGGGACCGGTGTTGATGGCCTCTGCACACACACACGCCATGCCAGTTTGTTGGAGAACCAATCTTGACTCTCACAGATCCCTGCACCCACTGTGTGACCTTATCCTGCAGGATCAGCAATGGAATGCCGTGCAGCTCTCCTGCCTCAGACGGTTCAGCCGCAGCCTGTGTCAAGCTGGCAGCTGCATTGAGCGTGGCGCGCCACTCACCCGGCTGTGCAGCCAGCAGCTTCTCCAGCTTCCTGTTGAGCGCATCAGTCTCGCGAGTCTTGCGCTCGATCTCGTCACCACGCCGCTTCAGCTCCACCTCGTACTTGACAATGGAGGCGTCCTGCAGCCGTACAATGCAGCAGTGGCAGCAGCAGCAGCAGCAGCAGCAGCGGCGGCAGCGTTGGTAGCAGCATCAACACAGTAATAAACTTTCTGTGAGAGCAGTAGGTTGTGAAAATAGGTGGGGATTCCATTTGCAGCTCCTGCATGCAGACCGGGGGTACAAGCATATTCACAGCACTCGTAAGTCATCATCCTGACCTTGCACAACCACCACCTAGTTAGTAACTGCCATGCCGCTAACCTTGTCTTTCAGCTCCGCATCCAGCATGTCCAGCGCCTGCTGCAGGCGCTCGTTGTGGCCCTGCGTGTTGAGCACATCCACACCCAGCCGTGCCAGCTCATTCTGCACCTCTGCAGGTGCACAGCCGCACCATTCAAACAGGCGTAGGTGTCAACCGCCAATCAGCCCAAGGGATGCATGCAGCACCCTCGCTGATAAGCAGCTGCTGCAGAGCAGCGCAGCCGCTGTCAGCAGCAGGGCGGCCGCCAGCACCCTGCCGTGCTTTGCGCTGAACCGCTACGCACTGGCAAACAGCGTACTTGCCAGTACGTCCACTGCTGCTCACCCGCAATGCGCAGCTCCTCTGCCTCTGATGCTGCGCGCAGCGCGCGGATGTCTGCCGCCGTCTTGAAGCTGCTCTTCTCCGCGCTGGTCTGCTCGCTGAGCGTGTGCAGCATGTCGGACTCCAGCGCGCGCAGCTCAGCAAACACGCGCTGCGTGGCGCGCTCCACCGACTCAGCCTCAGTCATGACCGCCTGCAGACATTGACGCACAGCACTTCGCCGCAGCCAGGACAGCGGAGCAAGCCTTGCGTGCAGGCGGCAGGACGGATGATGCCGTGCACAACTGGCATGAACCAGGCGTGCCGCAGCTCGCCTGGCGCACAGGGCATCCGGAAACAGAACAACAGTGGAAACACTCCCTTCCAAACAAACAAGAACAAGGTTATTTGTCGCGAGGACCCACCGCCAGGACCCACCTGGCCCTCCAGCTGGCTGCGCCGCATGCGCTCCTCTGTGTGCTCCAGGCTCCGGCTGAGCTTGGCCAGCAGCGCAGCCAGCCGCTCCTGCTTCTCAACAGAGGCAGCAGCCTGCTTCAGGACGTACTCGCTCTCGCCCTGCACCTTGCGCACGATGACGCTGAGCTGCTCGTTCTTGATCTGCAGGCGATGCAGCAACAGCGCCAAGTAGCACAGGCGTCGGCAGCAACGGCAGTGTCAGCGACGCATTCAAGCATCAGCTGCAGGCTTGCACTGCAGTATCAAGTACACCTGCGGTTGCTGACATACATGACGCACTTGCTACAGTGCTGTGCTGCATACTGGCCTGCTGCTGCTCTCAGTCCTTGCAACTTCAGCGACTGTGACCCTCAGTTAGGTGCACAGCTGCTAGAAGTGTTGATAACTGACGCAAGCTGACCTGCTCCTTGTTGATATCCTTCTTGTAGCCCTGGATCTCAGTGCCTATGGCTAACTCCTGCTGCTGCTGAGCGCGGATGGAATCTTGAACAGCTGCCAGTGCCTCATCGCGCCTGCAGAAGCAGGCAGGCAGGCGCAGCCCAACCAACTCATCAATGTACAGCAGTTCAGGAACAATAAACCATGCCGCTGAGATCCTGTCCTGCAGTCCGTAGTTCAGGAGCGAGCGCAGCATGCAAATGACATGGCAGTAGAGCACCAAACCCGCTCACGCCAAGCCACTGCTGCTCACCTCTGGATGGCCGTCAGGCTGCCCTTCCACTGCGCCAGCAGCTGCTTCTTCTCAAAGTGCACGCCCTCCATCTCTCGCTCCGCTTCTGCTAGGGTCTCCTTGGCTGCACGCGTCTCACGCCGCTGAGCTGTCAGCTGCGCAGTGTACAGCGCCAGCTGCTGCTGCAGGGACTTCATGTTTTCCTGCAGGCATCAGCGAGGCAACACGGGCCATGCAGGGCCGCATGCACGCGTCACCATGGCAGGCCAGGCGCAGGCGTCGATTGGTCATTGTTAAGGCAATTGCATTGAACTCAAAGCTCTTCACAGGCTGGCTGCTTGGCGTCAGGCATGTGGAATAAGCACATCACACCAAGCGTCTGCTGCTGTGGACAAGGCATAATCTGCTAGCGCCGTCCCCCGTGTGTCAGTTTATTGCCCTGCAGCTAGGCACACCTGCATGTCATCAATGAGGTAGTCCTGATGCTGCTTCTCCTTCTCAAGCTTCTGCATGGCGTCCTCTGCTGCATACGCGGCCCGCCTGGTCACTACTATCTCACTCTTCATGGACTCGTTGTAGGCCTCTATCTGCCGCAACGTGGAGCCTAACGGTCCAGCTCTCGCTGCACTGCCTCAGCCTGATGATGTGTGTGCCGGGGGCAGGGGGGAAGAGGGTATGTTTGGACAGCACGTAACAGTGGATTAGGGTACTAGGTGCATATAAAGGCTTGCTGCCTTCAAACAAGCAGCTAACGGTTGCAACACTACTCTCAGCAACTTGAACAGGCAATGGTGCAGTACAGGACTGCCAGGGTACAATGTGCTTGCATTGTTTCCAGCAGAGCCGTTGAAGTAGCCTGGCAGTGTAGTACTGTCACAGCTGCCAGCAAGAGAAGCTCCTGGCTGTGGAATGCTTGGCAGCTGCCGCTGCTTTTGGCTCACCCGCTGCGCCTCCTGCTTTGTCAGCGACTGCTGGTCCTGCAAGTTGCCCCGCAGCTGCCCAAGCTCTTGCTCCGCCTGCGAAAAAGGAGATACGACAGGACATTTAAATGCACAAGCTGATGTCAGCTGCTTAGCAACGCTCTGCTCAAACTCTGCAAAGCAACAGAGCATTGCAACTACAGGCAGCACACTGGCATTTTGGGTATTTCACCATGATGCAGCCTAGGCAAGCAGGCACTGCACTGCAATGCATGGCCCTGGCAACCAATTGCATCTGCACCCTGCTTGCAGCACTGTCTGAGCATCTCACCTGAACCCGCATTGAGCTGAGTGCCTGATAGTTGTCCTGTGCCTTTTCAAGGGACATCTGCAGCTTGGCCAGGTTCTGCTGGAACCCATACAGCTCAACGCCGACTTCCTCACGCTGCTTCTTAGCCCGCTGCAAAGTGAGGTGCAGCCCAGGTTGGACAAGTCAGAGATGCACGCGTGCCTCCACTTTCAGTGCTGGGGCAAGTAGGCATGTACCTGGTACAAGTGCGGCAGCAGATGCTCGCAGTTTGTTGCCTGCACTGATGCCAAGAAGGCATGACCGAACTCACCGACAGAGCAGTCTGCTTTGTACGCAACTCTCCCTCCACGCGCATGCGCTTGGCATTGAGCTGCCTTGACAGGGCCTGCTGCGCCCGCTGCAGCATGGGGTGGTCTGGGTCCATCGCCATCAGTGCTGGGTTGGGCAAAGATGCTCCCTGCTCCTCCTGCTCCTCTCCCAACAGTTCCTGTGGGTTGATTCATTCATTTTGTACGACTGTGCAGTGATGCTGGAAGACAGCCGTATGGGGCAGAACAGGTACGAGAATGGCCTGTTGACTGTGATGGGTGCCAACTTGATGCCGTAGTTTACCTACGCAAGCACCTGTAAACGTCCTTTTGTTGATATAACTTGAAGTATTAAAGATGCAAGCTGGCTCAGCAGCCGTGCTCTTTCCTTCGTCCAGCTGGTTGCCCGGCAGAGCCCTAGTAACACTTCCATCGATTATGTTTTGGTTCAGCTCTCGGCTGACATTTTCTTCATTTATCTGGACGAAAACTTTGGTTATGCGATCGCTGCGCTGCTTGACTGTCACCCGAACCGCCTCCTATCTACCCACAAACCATGGCAGACAGCAGCACCCCATTCGTAAGCGATAAAATCCTAGATGGCAAGGCAGTAGCAGCTCATATACGAGCCGAGGTAACAGCCACAGTCAAGCTGCTTAAGGAGAAGCATGGCAAGGTGGGGTTCAGGTCTGCCAAGACCAGCGGCAGCAGCGAATGCGACAGCAACAGCAGTCACATCTGAGCTGCTTTCCAATGCAGCCTTCAGCAGCATGCGCACTCTACTTGAATTATTATGGGTATAAATGGCCAATGTAGGTGCCTGGCCTAGCTGTTGTGATAGTGGGACAGCGCAAGGACTCGCAGACGTACGTGCGCATGAAGAAGAAGGCCTGTGAGGAGGTTGGCATTGCCTCCTTCGGAGCAGACTTGGCAGAGACAGCAACACAGCAGGAGGTGCTGGACACAGTGGCGCAGCTCAATGCTGATCCCAACGTGCATGGCATCCTAGTGCAATTGCCGGTGAGCTGAGCTGGCGTGCTGCAGAGCAGCAGGTGGCAGCGTTGGTGGCGTGACCGCTGCGCATCAGAATCAGTGCCATGACAACAACCTTGGATGTTTCAACGGCACGCATGCTGCTAAATTTCACAGTTAAGGTGTTCAAGGAGGCAGCAGCACTATACCAGCACAAGGTGGCGGCATGCCATGAGCGCCATGGCAGCGCGTGCAAGGTGACACGGGGATGTGCATATTGCCGTGCAGTGATGCTGCCGCACTCAGTAGCAAGCCAACATCTGTGGTGTTGTCATGTGTGCTGTGCAGCTGCCCAAGCACATAGATGAGCAGCTGGTACTGTCAGCCATCTCAGTGGAGAAGGATGTGGATGGCTTCCACCCACTCAACATGGGCCGGCTGTGCATGAAGGTACGGGTGCAGCACTTGTTACATATGCACTGAGTGCGATTCCGCACGCTCGGGAAGTTTCAACAGCACAGTGAGGTGCTCTGGCAGCGCAGCAGGGGTATGATGGGCAGGCGTTGCCATGGCAGCTGCACAGATGGCACAAGCGCTTGCATGTGCGCGCCTGCAGGACAGCGCCCTGCTGAGCAAGGCTGCCCCACGGCTGCACATAACGTGTCATTTTCATTCTACCAACAACGACAGTCTCACGCAATGACAAACATGCCGCGCGTCGCAGGGCCGCGAGCCGCTGTTCGTGCCGTGCACCCCCCTGGGCTGCATCGAGCTGCTGGAGCGCACCAACACACCCATCGCTGGGCGCCGGGCGGCGGTCATCGGCCGCAGCAATATCGTGGGCATGCCTGTGGCGCTGCTGCTGATCAAGGCCAACGCCACGGTCACGCTGTGCCACAGCGCCACGCGGAACATGGAGCGTGTGGTGCGGGAGGCGGACATCGTCATTGCAGCAGCTGGCCAGGCAGAGATGATCAAGGTGCGGCGGCGCTGCTGATGCTGCGTCACGGCCGCAGCATGCAAGGACTTGACTGTTGGGCACTGCCCGGTGTGGCTTATGTTGGAGGCAGTTTGACTTACACAGGATGCGGTGCAGTGGCAGGATTCTTGACAGCACAGCTGTACACTGTTCCTCGCTCCCCCGCCTCATCAACCAGCACTGCATCCTGCTGCGCTGCACAACACCAGGGGTCCTGGATCAAGGAGGGTGCCGTGGTGATTGACGTGGGTACCAACCCAGTGGACGACGCCTCCAAGAAGGCAGGCTACCGGCTGGTGGGCGACTGCGCATTTGAGGAGTGCAGGCGGAACGCAGCAGCCATCACGCCCGTACCTGGCGGTGTGGGTCCCATGACCATCGCCATGCTGCTGAAGAACACCGCAAACAGCGCGGCGCGGTTCTTCGACGGCACCTGCGAGTGAGTGAGCAGCCGCAGCTGGCAGCTGCATGCATTGAGCAGCTGCTGCTTTGGCCTGCGTTGGCTGCAAGCACCGCCATGATCGCACGACGTCCCTGCAGTGCTGTGCCGCACGTGCTGCAACCTGCTGCTCTTGCCAGCGCCCAGCCCCCCAGCAGCGTAGCTGTGCAGCATTGCAGCGTCAACACAGCACAGCGCGAAGGCTGCTTGCACAAGCCCTCAGCTGACGAGTGTAGCTGCTGCTGCTGCTGCTGCTGCTGGCTGCTGCTGCTGCTGCTGCTGCTGCTGCGCCTGCCTGTTCAGGCACCCCACCCCGCAGCAGCCGAGCTCTGCAGCGCTGCCCTCTTGGAGCAGCCTGGCTCTGGGCACACTGGCCACAGCAACTGCGCTGCAGGCAGTGGTTAAGGCCTGGGGCAGGACACCCAGCAGGGGAAGGAGCTGAGGTAACTCTGGCGAGACATTGCAGCTGAGTTGTGCTGTGGGGGCAGTTTTGAAGGCATGGGGCGTGACACCCAGCAGGGCCAGGAGGTGATGTAGGTACTGCCATTTCGTACGCTGCAGCCATTGCATGTTTCTTGGGCTGGTACGGCCGCTGGCGGTGCTGGCTGAAACTGCAGATGTTGCTTTGTTAAAAGCTATGTCGTACAACTGTAGCATGGCGCACGAAGCACTGGCTGTAGCTGCTATGCCTGCCATGGTTTCCGGCTCTGGCCAGGTCCTTTCAACATCATTCATTGATTTGGTTGTCTAGCAGTGCATTACTGCCTATATGTTTGGTGCAGCTTGTGAAGGTGCAGGCCATGTGCAGATTTTGGTGTGGCAGATGGTGCTGGGCTCTGCAGTCTGGGACAGCAATGATAGTCATCATCAACACATTTCCCATCCAATGATAGTCAAGTGCCAGCAGGTGGCGAACGTGCCTGTGCAGCAGTCTGCCATCAGGCGGCTTGGTGTTTTTGCGGCGTGCAGACTTGGATGTGAAAGGACACAGCACTGTGGATTGGGTGGGCTGCCAGTGTACTGCATGCTAGTGCCGTGTCCTCTCACAGCACCGTATGCAGTGCAGAGGGGTGCCAGTAAAATTGGATGAATGCTGTCGCACTCCCACAGAGCAGTGCGGCACACAGCAGTCCCTTCAGCATGCAGCAGCAGCAGCAGCAACGGCAGCAGCACCCTCCCCCTGCTGCCGGAACCTGCGACACAGATATGATGGCCAGTAGCGGCAACACAACTCAATGATTCATGACTGCCGGCTTTGGGGTGTGCAATGCGGGTTTGGGGTGAGGGATCATTGCACTGCCGCCTTCGGGGGTGTGCAATGGCGGTTTTGGCATTCCACAGTTCCCATTTGCATCTGGTCGTTTCTTGAGTCCGAGTCCACCTTGGCCACAGATCCAGACCCACCAAGGCAGGCCATTCATGTGTTTGGCGACCACGCATGCACACGTGTGGTCATGCTGCTGTTGTAACATGGTCAACTATGCTGTTGCTGCACTGTTCCCGACAAGCTGCCTCGGCAGCCTAGATCATCTGCCTGATCAAGCCTTGCCTCCGTTGCACTTGCCTGATCATCAGGCAAGTGATTAGGCAAGTGCAACGGAGGCAAGGCTTGATTTTGGGGCCACAGGCAACATTATATACATGCAATTGAGGGTGCCTGAAGACAGCCGCTTGTGCTTACAGCAATCAACGGCAACGCCGTCCAGGTGACTTATTGGTCAGTTCAGGCAGAGAGAAGTCAGTGAGACGCCTGTTGGTGTAAGACAACAACTGGTCCAACCTGTACACATAAAGCACCCGCAGATGAAGTGCCCAAGAGTCAATTATCACGCTTCAATCATTCTGCTGTCCGGTTGCTGCATGTACTGCTGCTGTTGGACATGCATCCGCGCAGCAAATGCCGAGCTTGAATGGCTGTTGCAAAACTCAACCTGCCATCCTAGACCACACCAACCCTTTGCGACAAGATCTCACTAGCAGAACGCCAGGAGATCATCCTACCAATCCCAAATGCAGCGGCAGCAGCTGCTGCTGCTATTACTGCCTGCTGCTGCTGCTGCCGCCATTCCACCACCCACCAACTTGCAGCAGCTCCAGCACGCTGCAAGGCCTCGAGCTGTAGCTCAGCACAACCGTGTCACCCAGCTATCCAGGTGCAACTGCGACTGCTGCTGCTGCTGCCGCCGTTGCCTGTGCCGTCCGCTGCTGCCACCCGCAGCACTGCAGACACTGCCAAGCTCCTGCTGTGTGAGCAGCCCATGCTGGAAGCGGCCCCGGGTCCGCACACTGCCATGGCCGTCCATCCCGCTGCTGCCGCTCCTCAGCAGCTGCTCAGTACGCTGCCTGTGCTGGTGCAGCGGCTGCAACGGGTGGCGCCTCCAGGTCTCGCACGATCGCCTCAAACTTGACAATGTGCCGGCTGAGCAGCTCCGCCTGAGCAGCAGCAGAGGAGACACAGCCACAACAGCGTCAGCCCCACGACGGAACCAGGCGCGGCACCTGAGGCGTGCCGCACTGCACTGCACGGGAGGCGCGTCAGGGCGGCCAGGAATTGAACAGAGGTGCCACTAGCGCCACAGCGCTGCGCTTGCTTCAATAAGCAGAGCACGCACATGAGGATGCAGTTCAACAGCGAGATTGGGGCAACAAAACAAATGCGGCAGCGGCAGCGGCTGCAACCCAGGCGCGCAAGCCAGATGTGGGGTAACAACACCCAGCAAAGGAATGAACAGCGCCGCGCCACTGCCGCTGCCTCCACCCGGCAGCGGCGCTGCCACCAGCCGCACCTGGTGGCGTGTGGTGATGTTGTCGCTGAGCATGACCAGCTCTGCGCCTGTCGCTGTGTCCACGTCGATGTAGAAGTCGATGTCTGCTGTGGAGGTGAAGTTGCCGCTGGTCATGTCACGCCCGCCGTCCCACTGCAGGCTGCAGGCGCGCAACCACGGCGAATGCAGAGGTGCGAGAACTTAGGCTTAACAACATGTGTCAGCCTTGTTGGATCTTGCAACCGGGAATTTGGTGGGCTAGCCTGGCAGCTGGCAGCCAAGCTGCGCAGCAAAGCACAGGCCACAGCTGACGAAGCGTGCATCTGACAAGCAGCTGCTGTGCACAGCCACCACAACACCTCAAGTCAGAGGTGTTGAGCAGCAAAGGTACGAGCAGCATGTTGTTCAACAGAAGGTTCTTTGCTTGTCTATCCTTTCCTTTTGTTGAAAAAAAGGGGCAAGTGCGGCGCCATGCGACCCGCAGGCAGGTGCTGTGCGCAGCCACAGCAACACCTCACACACAGCCTCCGCACAAGCAAACGTAGCAGCAGCACGCACTCACCAGTAGTTGCTCTTCTTCAGGCACGCCAGCGCGGTGCGCAGCGTGGCCTCGTCCGTCTCCAGCAGCCCCGCAAGCTTCGGCAGGCTGATGCTGCTGTACAGCAGCAGGTACTGCTTCAGCAGCGGCAGCCGCGCAACGCCGCCGACCTGGCGCAGGAACAGGCTGCGCTGGCGCAGGTACGCCTGCAGCACACGCAAACCAGGAGGAGGGTCATTCGGCCCGGGAACAAACAACAGTGAATCATGCCCCAGTCTGAAAGGAAGTGCTGAAGAGAGCGCCCTGCTGGCACAGGCACCGGCTGCGCTGACACAGGTGCGCCGGCAGCAGCACAACTTCTTCCTTTCCTCGCAAACCCAAATGCTAGTTGCCATCACGCTCATCGTGCTCTGCTGGTGACGACTGTTCAGCCCTGAACTGCCAGCATGCCTGCAAACACCAATAGCATGGCTGCCGGCTGCCTGTCCTCAAGCCTGCATCCAGCCCCAAGCTCTATGCCGCCTGCTTGCAGTTGATGCATGGGTAGATGGTTGCATGAGAGCAGCTCCCACCTCGAGTTGTGCACACGACACACAACACAGGGTGTGTGTGCTGCCGGCTCACCTCTTGTGGTCCTGCCGCTGATGGGCTGTCGTACGCTGGTGGTGCTGCTGTGATGAACTTGGGGCAGCCGTACATGAAGGCCTCGTCAAACAGGCCCTCGTCGCCACGGAACATGCGCTGCACGGGCGCGACAGCAGCCGACATGCGGGGTGAAGCAGCACATCAGCAACCAAAAAGCAGTCACCAGGACAAGCAGCATCGCTGCCTGTGGCCACAGGCCTGCGGGACACAACGAAAACATGCTGCATGCAAAAGAGGGCCAGGTCGCAGGCGCAGGCTGTTGGCGTGACAGCAGCCACTGCAGTACTACTGATGCGTGATGCTGGGATCAGCGTAAAAGTTCCCACATGGGCCTTTATGGGCTTTCGGGACAAAGCATTGTGTGATTTCATGTGCATCACATCCCAGCATCGCCAACACCAGATCATCCCTGGCGCATGTACAAAAAGGTACCATTATGGCAACAAAGCAACTGGCAGAACGACAGTGCAAAGTCGCATACATAAACAACCCTACAGGTTTAAGTAAAGTGACGCAGTAACAGCACACGACCCCTACCTGCAGCTTCTCCCCATACTTGTCCTTCAGGGCCACCAGCACGTGTTCGTCCAGCGTGTTCTGCACGGCAGGGCACAGCCCCACCACCAGAGCCAGCAGCGCATACATCTGCTCGTTCTTCTTGAGAATCTGGTCATACGCTGCGTTGCGCGCGTGCAGCTGCTTCACCCGGTGGATGTACGACAGAATGGTGTTGAGGCACCTGCACGGCGAGCAAAGCGCAATCCAGCGTACAAACCAAGACACGGAAAGCAGAGCAAACTTGCTCAGCCCAGCCGCTCAGGGGGCTGCTGGTTGAGGTAACACGCACAAGAGGTTGGATTCTTCATGCAACTACTGTCAGCAGAGCAATGGTGTGTGGAGGGATCAGCGTTTGAGTTCCCACATGGGCCTTGGAAGGCTTTCGGGACAAAGCATTGTGTGATTTCATGAGCATCACATCCCAGTGCAACAGGCATCTTGGAGTATAACATGGGACTAACACGAGAAGCGCCATAAACCAGACGTCAGCGACTGTCACAACATCTGGCAAGCAGCGGGCACAGCACACCACACACAGCACAAGCTCGTTGATGAATTGAAGACAGCGTTGCAGCCACATCTTGTGCTACACAGCTTCTTCTCCTGCAACACAATACAAGTGCCGTCCCACAAAGAAATGAGCTGTGCGACCACAACTGTGCATGCAACACACTGGTCAACGGTGCCAGCATTGCAGCACAGTACACCACTGAGCACACAGGCCTGTGTGCCACTGCCAGGCACCTCGAGCAAAACGCATGCCGCGAGACCTGCTGAATGCCCAATGACATTACTGCAAAGGCCGTTGGCAGCAGCCCAGGCAGCTGTGAACTGAACAAGTGCAGCATGACCAGCGCCACACAATGCATGAGAAGGTTATGCTGGAACCTGGCACCCGTACCACAGCACGCCACAGAACTGCTTTGGCCTGGATCAGCGTTTAAGTTCCCACATGGGCCTTGCAGGCTTTCGGGACAAAGCATTGTGTGATTTCATAAGCATCACGTCCTGGCACTTGAGGCGAGTGATGCACGGTTACCCCTGCAGCAGCACTGGAGCTGGGCAAGCCCAGTGAGAAGGGTACACCCCAAAACTGCAGCACGCTTATAGCGCTTCACTTGAACGTGCTGCACAACATTGCCCTGGGGTTCTGCTGGTCAAGTAGCAATAACGAACAACATCATACTTGCGCAGCACAACATGCACAAGCTACAGAGCGACGGTGTCTGCAGGTCAACCTCGACCGCTACAAAGAGCTGTGCGGAGTTTTACAGCTCAGCACATGGACTGCTGCATCTGTCACATGATTATGTGTCGGAAACGGCTGCCGATCCCAGTGACACAGCACCACACACGCCTGGATCAGCGTTTAAGTTCCCACATGGGCCTTTATGGGCTTTCGGGACAAAGCATTGTGTGATTTCATGAGCATCACATCCAGAAGCCAGCAACAGCCGGGCATCACCCACGACATTGCTCTCTCTGCGTGTTATCACGCAGCACAGCAAGTTGATGGACAATTCCACCAACCAGGTCTGATTGAGCAAACCAAATGAGTGCTTTGCATGATGCGCGGCACCTGTGACACGATGCAGCATGTTGAGGCACAAAACAGCTGCACCACCCCAAAAAGCGACTCCACTACACCAAACCGACACTCACAAGCTGCCAACTGGTCTCACCTGCCGGCATCTGTGTAGCGCTGCAGCATGAGGTAAGCGAAGCTGGCATAGTAGTACAGCGTGATGTGGCAGCCCGACAGCACCACCGTGTACAGCTTGCTGCGTTCAAACAGGTTGAGCGGGTACAGGCTTTGCAGCGCTGTGTGATAGTCGCCAATCAGACAGTGCACCTGCAGCGTTCACACGCAGGCGCATGGGGTCGGCAGAAGTGTACACAAGGGTCAGCGTCAAACAGTTCAACAAGCAGTTCAGCCGAAGGAGGAAGCTGCAGAAGACAGGCAGGACTTGACAAGCATACAAGCAGCAGGAGCACCACGTGTCACACCCACGCGCTCACCCGCAGCTGTCCAACTAGGCTGAAGTAGCCCAGCATGCGCAGCACGTTGCTCTGGTTGGGGATGTAGCCCTCGTGTGCCGACAGCTCAGCGCCTCCGTCCCGTTCCAGCTCCCCGATGATGCCGCTCTTGTCGATGAGCGCCTGCAGCACGTTGAGCACGTCTAGGATGTTCCACACCTGCGGCAGCGGCGACAGCAGCGTCATAATAAAGTAAGCAGCATCAGCAGGGTTGTAGGGTACACAAGCAGGCATCCATGATCCTTTGCTGTACGCACAAGCTCGCCGTGCTCCAGCAGCGCTGCTTCCACCCATCGGCGCCATCACATTGTGCCATGTGCCTGACTGCAGCATCTGCCTGCTGCGCACAGCAACTTCCTCCTGCACCGTTCTGCGTTTCAGGTGATCATGCGCAGCACTGGTGCCTCTGCAAACTCACGCAGACCCATCTAGAGTGCGGCAAGAGTGATGGAGCCCTCAGCATCCTGCACAAACCCCTGGACCCTGCACCCACCTTGTCACACTTCTTTAGCAGCTCGATCTCTTCTGCGCTCTTGCTGCTCAGCTTGGCGCGGTACTGCGCAAAGCTCTGGAACTGGTACAGGAACTCGTCAACCATGGACCACAGCCATGCGTTGGGCAGCAGCATGTTGACGTTGCCTGCAACAGCGGGCCACAGGCAGGGTGCGGACCAACAGACCATGAGTGGCCAATGCGTGCAAACCTGCACATGACAGGTGCCAGGAACTGCAACCTGCATCCCTGACATGCGCACACAGCTGTTCATCCCATCCTGACGCCGCTGCAGTTAGCACATGCCCTGCCGCTCCTTGGTCCCTGTTGCTACAGCTCCACGTGCTACTGCTGCTAACCATCACTGCTACGACAGTCACTTCCTTGCAGCCCCAGGCGCTGCTGTGGGTGATGGTGCAACTGTGTGCAGCACCGCTGCTGCTGTCTGCATTGCCGGGCCCAGTGTGTCCTGTGACTGCTGTTGCTTGCACATCACACACCACTGCTGCTGCTGCTGCTGCTGCTGCTGCTGCCCACCATGCAGGATGACGCCAAACAGGTCGCAGTAGTTGTCCCAGCTCTCGCAGCGAGCACGCAGTGACGGCTGCGTCTTGGCGTACAAGTGCCGGAAGTACAGCTCCTGCAGAAGCAGACGCGGAGCACCGGATGCACGGGTCAACACAGGATGTCATATAACTCGCTACGCTCCACACTTTGGGCCTGTAATGCTGTGTACTGCTACTGCTACTGCTGGTGCAAACGTCAAGTGTAAAGCCCGCATTGCCACAGCTGATCATACTGTGCTTGCCTGTAAGTTGGAAGGACTGTTGCTGGCGCACAGTTCAGCAGCAGGCAGGCAGCATCGACAGAGCTAATGTTGCCCGTCGTCAATCTGCTGACAGCTGCAGTTGGCGGCGGCTACATGTTGCATGCCAACTAAAGCACCTTCTGGCCAGCACATTGCCAGGAATACATTGCTGCTGCTGATGCCTGTGGTGACATAGTGCCACTCGCAGTCGCTGGTGCTAGTGCTGCTGCTCCTGCTGCTGCTGCTGCATGTGCTGCACTGCTGTAGCCAGCCCAGTCTGCTTGCTGCTGCTGTCGCACCTTGTACAGCAGGCAGAACACGTGATCCTGGTCCACGAGGTCTGAGATTGCGTCTACTGGTGGCCAGGGGCCCTGCTTGAAGTATCTGTCACTGAGCTTGGGGAAAGACACCTCGTACATAGACTCGATCTCAGGGATGTTGCGCTCCCTGAATAACAATCATTGTAGACGTGAAGCGCATGTATGGCTGGATCGTGCGCATCTGTTTTGCTGTTGTGCCTGTCCCGCCCACTGCCATCTTCAAGCAGCCACTGTCCGTGCACCAAGCAAAGCCCACACTATAGCGCATGGCCGCTGCCAGAAGAGATGAACAGGACACCATGAAACTGTAATGCAGTTTAGCAGCAACTGATGTCGCCAAGCCTGGCACTGCGATGCTGCTGCTGACCTGATGTGCCTGTACAGGTAGACCACGAACTGCTTGACAATGTCAGGCACAATGCCATAGTCCCTCTCGTATGGATCATAGTCCCTAAACGCCATGTTGGCCCCAGCAGCCAACAGGCTCTCTGTAATACTACAGCAGCAGGCTCAGCGAATCACAGTAGCGTAATGAACGTGTGCAAAACGGCAGATCAATCAGCTTGACAACACCTGCTGGGGTTGGGGCAGACGAAGGCAAGGCCGCCGAACCAGCAGCTAAACCTGCCCGGCGATTTTCAAACATGTGAGTTGGTGGCTGCTGACGACTGCTGGACGTTAAATTATTCCCCAAAGACACGGCAAGGCTGCGGCTGCACCACAGCCTGCACACAGCAGGCATGGCACTGGTCCAGTGCAAGCTCTTCCTGTACATCATGCTGTGCTGCCTGTTTATACCACTCAGGTTGTGTGTACTCTACTTTCTACTTGGCTTTAAAACAGTTTATTTCAATAGTTTATATTTAAGTTGTGGCTCACCATGCACGTTTGCTTTCACCCCTCCCTCCTCACAGATTGGAAGTTACATGGGTAACTTCGCCCGTTTGGGGAGCCAATGACAGGCTCATTGGGCAAACAGCAAAACAAAAGCACGCCAGAAAAGAAAAAGGACAAAGCCATCCCTACCAGATACCATCCTGAAATCCATCTCACATCAGATCGCAAACTGATTCGTGATGTTTACGTCCATCAAATGTACCACGTCTTCAGCCACAGCTATTTTGTTTACAGTATATTCACATTTTGGGCTTTACGATTCATCAGTCGCAGCATACAGTCTGGGTCACTAGGACCCCCAGTGTTCCGGTACAGCCGGCTAAACCGCTCACGCACATCACAGTACCAATGGCATTCAAACATAACATGCTTCTCATCCTCAATATGCCTGCCTGACACCGTGGGCACCTCCCTGTTTGCCTCAACCCCTCCATTCGCTCTTACCCCGCCATCCTCCTTGTCTGCTCCAACCCCTGCATCTGCTCCGACCCCTCCAAAGGTCAACAGCTGGTCAAATCATGTTACAAAATGCTGGGAAATATTATATAGTGCAGTGCATTTGAAAGAAATGCAGTGCACATCGCAATTTGTGGTGCCTTCCAAGGCACAAGTGTGTCACAAACCTGCAGATTCCAGTCTCGCGTGCGCACTCACCATAAAAAGGCATGCAAGGCACAGGCACACAACAGCTGTGCATAGCGGCTGCAGAAGTTGCTGCAGCAATGCGTTTGGCAACACAATCCCTAACTGTAAATGACGTGCAGGCTGCCAGTCGGCCGCAGCAGCAGGTTGATTTCCAGGTGCCATTGCTGAGCCATCATACCACTGCAGGATGCATGCACACCTGCACACGGCTCATCTGCTTGCACGTCAAGTGCTGCTGTCATAAAGTGCTCTTGCCAGCTGCCGGCAGAGCCTGGCACACACAAGACGTTACAGCCTGGGACTTGATCCATGAGGCAGTGCATGGCCCAATTTGTTACGACACCGCTGCGGTGACAGCTGCCGCATTGCTGATGCAGCGCCAGAGACACAGGTTGCACGGGCCACTGCCGGTAGAAGGCTCGACTGCACCTTCAAGAAAATATAAGGACCGCAGGCAATACGCAGAACAATCTGAATGCAGCTGATGCTGTCACCAATCAATGCAGTCTGATACAACACCAAAGGTTTCATCTCCAAAGGTTTCAGAGCTGCACAGTACAGCAGCTGTGCAGCCTGCAGGTGAGCCACCTCAGCACACCAGACACACACGGGGAACATGCACACCGTGCTTCAAGTGCATTGCTATGCGATGACCCGACCTGACCAGATGCAATGCAGCACGCAATGCCGTGCCGTGCAATGCAGTGACCTGACGTGACGTAATGCAGCGTGCAGTGCAGTCGTGGGCATCAATCAAAAAGACGCTGCAAACACCTAAGCCGGCAGAGTCGAGGCAATCATATGGCCAAGCCAAGATTGCGCATCACCTATATATGTCTATCTAATTATCTAAATATGTAATTGAACTCTGCAAACTTGATATCCACCAACTGAATCCACGGTAAATGCATTAAAACCAACACTAGAGGATGCTAGTGGCTGCAGAGCAGCCTGTGGCACACACAGCAGGGCACAAACAGGCCCTACCTCTCACTGCCACAACAAATTCAGCGCACATGCATGGACCTGTCGCGCGCACAATGCAAATAGATGCGCAAGGATTGCGCTTTGAGCATGGGCATGCAGTAAGGACACTTATCAGTTGGCACACAGCCGCCCTTGCAACGGGCAGTGAGATAGCCAGGTACTGTGGCGCCATCCACTGGCTCGCACTCTGCATGCACATACACGGCACACACAAACTATGTAAATGTGTAAGTAATCGCTGCCCCCTAAAGCGACCAAAGGGTGGTCACATGTCGTACATAATTGCCAGCCGCTGCAGTGCATGTTTGCAAGCCTGGTTGAAGCATGGGCAGCTCAACGGTGGCTGCTCACTCTGTAAACAAAGGGCAAGCATGCTGCTGGAGCAGTGGCAGCCTCAGCCCAATGCTCCCCAGTGACTGCTGGTGACAGCCTCGTGCCGTGCAATGGACTGCAGCCGCTGCTCGCTCAGCCGCTGCAGGCATGACCTGCTCAAATGGACATGCATCAATCCCGCTACGCTGATGCTGCCCTATCATTCCTTGTTGGGCACTTTTGACGTGCATGCATCTATACCCAGCTGCAGGCGTTGGGGCCATATCAGCAGCCCCGACCAGCCACTGCCTGCTGCCCACAGCCCCACAGTCCAAGAGGGAACCCACTCACCCAGCTGCCTGCTGCCCACAGCCGCCCACAGTCAAAGAGGGGAACCCAACTACACCCAGCTGCCTGCTGCCCACAGCCGCCGACAGTCCAAGAGGGGAACCCAACTACACCCAGCTGCCTGCTGCCCACAGCCGCCCACAGTCCAAGAGGGAACCCAACTACACCCAGCTGCCTGCTGCCCACAGCGCCCCACAGTCCAAGAGGGGAACCCAACTACACCCAGCTGCCTGCTGCCCACAGCGCCCCACAGTCAACAAGGGGCACCGCACTACACCCAGCTGCCTGCTGCCCACCGCCCCACAATGGAGAGATACGCGGTCACATTTGCACACCCCTGCTACACCCAAATGCAGGCCTGAAAGCCTTGCCAGCACAGTAACTCTGTTTGCTGCCTAACAATTCTCACAATGCAAACAATCAAGTGTCTCTTTTCAAACGGTCAGACAAACTTGGTCACTAGCCTGCCGTCAGACTCGCAAGAGTGCGTAATCCGACTCAACACACGCACAGTTCAGGCGCCGCTTCACGCAGCTAACACACAGCAGCACGAGCACGCCCAGCATGTGTGAATGCATTGATGCGCTGCAGCACGCTGACATGCACCAGCGCACATGCAGCATAGTAGCGCACCAGCTGCGGCTTGCTGCTGGCCTTGCCCTTGCGGCTGCGCCCACGCTTTTGGCTGGACCTCCTGCTGCCAGCCGCGGGAAACTCTGCATACTCAATGCAGCCTGCAGCCGCAGACTCGCGGCTCGCAGGCATGCCGGAGATAATGATGGCGGCGCTGCTGCTGCTGCTGCTAGCACCGGGTGTATGGCCACTGCTGTTGTCCGCCGCTGCAACAGCGCAGGCAACGCTTCCGCCGGCAGGTGCTGCATCAAGGTGCAGCCGCCGCTGCCGCTGCTGCTGCTGCCAGCATTGATTGCACAGCTGCTGCCTTGCTGGGCCATCCACCCGTCTACTGTAGCATGCAAGCAGATATCTGCGCTGCTGCTGCTGCTGCTGCTGCTGTTGTGGCTGGCACCCTGCAGGGCGGTGCATGGCTCCACCTCAGCACCTGCTGCCGCCTCTGCCCCCGCCAGGCTGGCATCGCCTTGCTCACCACCTGCAGCCAGCTGCATGCTCTCATCATCAATGCCAGCAGCTGCAGTATCGCCTGCTGCAGAGCCTCCCGCCAGGCTGGCAAACGAAGGCTCCGCGGATGTCAGGCTTGCGCACGACGGCTCCGCTGATGCCAGGCTTGCACACGATGGCTCCGTTGCTGTCAGGCTGACAAACGACGGCTCCGCAGATGCCAGGCTGGCACACGATAGCTCCGCTGATGCCAGGCTGGTACACAACAGCTCCGTGGCTGTCAGGCTTGCAGGCATGCGGGAGAGCGTGCTGGTGGCACCGCTGCTGCTGCTGCTGCTGCTGCCAGCGTCGGCTGCATGGCCACACAGTATCGTTTCTGCACGCTTGAATAGGCCTGCTGAAGTGGTAGTGCTGCTCAGGATGAGGCCGCTGCTGCTGCTGTTGCTGCTGGTGTTGTCAGCCGAGTGCTGCCTGTGGCTGACATCAGTGCCGTCTGAGGTGCTGCTGCTCCAGCTGCTGCTCCTGCTGGCTGCAATGGCAGGTGCGCTGCTGGAGCACATGCTGCCAGCAGCCCAGCCGTCACCATCAGCACCAGGCAACGCCTCCGCCGGCAGGTGCTGTTCTGAGGTGCAGCCGCTGCTGCTGCTGCTGCTGCTGCTGCTGCTGCCAGCATTGAATGGCAAGCTGCTGCCTTGCTGGGCCATGCACCCGCCTGCTGTAGCGTGCAAGATCTCTGCGCTGCTGCTGCTGCTGCTGTTGTGGCTGGCACCTTGCAGGGGGGTGCATAGCTCCACAACAGCTGCTGCTGCCGCCTCTGCCCCCGCCAAGCTGGCATCGACTGTCTCACCACCTGCGCCCAGCTGCATGCTTGCATCATCAGCGCCAGCAGCCGCCGTGCCATCAGGCTGCGCGCTGCCTCTGCTGGTGCTGCTGCTGCTTGGGTTGAGGGCCGCCAGGAACTCTTCCGGCTCCTCACCTGCAGCAGGCGCAAGCACGTTCAACCACCGTGGGAACCACTAGTGGAAGTTGGTAAGCAAACGCTGCGCAAGGATGGGGCGTCTGCTGCGTGTCGCTGCACTACTGCTGCCAAGTGTGCAGACAAGAGTCACGGCCCTCTACGTCAACCATGGACGCATTCAGCAGCAGGGCCTCAAGCTCCCGGCCGTGTCACCCCTCACCTTGCTGCACAAGCTGCGGCTGCGGCGCCCCCTCGTACCGCACCAGTGCCGCCGCTGCCCTCAGGCCTGCGTCAGCCATCACGCCAGGGCAGCTGCTGCCCCGCCAAACGCACAAGCTGTGCGGCAGGTGCACCACAAAGCAGCCGCGGCTGTCCAGCGCCGCCACATCAGCATGGCTGCAGCCTGGCTTGGGGCCAACAGGCTTGGCCACCAGGTAGGTGGGATTGTCGGGGCAGTGCGGCGCAATGCGGTAGACACGCGCACCGTCCGGCTGCTGCTGGCGCCGCTTCTGCAAATCATATGCACGGACCGGCGGCAGTTGTGTAAGGACCTGAAGCAAACGAGTGCTTTGCGGCAGCACACAATTATAACAGGTGGTGGGCAGGCACCAAGGCCGCAACCTGCATCGCGCCATGCCAGTGGTTCAGGCGCAGCACATGGTGCCAAAACACGCCGCGACACACTCACCGCCCAGTTGATGAGCTGGCAGGTGAAGCCCACGTTGGGGCTGGTGACGCCGCGCAGCGCCCGCACCGCCTGGTACACCTCCTGGTAGGTGAGACCGGTCCTCCACATCAGGTACGCAATCACGATTGACGTGCTGCGTGACACGCCCTGGCTGCAGTGCACCAGCACGCGACCGCCACCACTGCTGCTGCTGCTGCTGCTGCTGCTGCTGCTGCTGCTGCTGCTGCTGGCGGCGCTGCCCTTCCGTGCCTCCTCCATGAAGTCAAATGCATCATACAGGATGCAGGTGATGTCCTCATGGGGGGTGTCTGAGTGGCAACAACAGCAAAAGAAGCATGACAGAAAGAAGAAGAACTTGGATTTTACTCAGCAGGGTATGACCAGCTGCTGGTACATGGTAGGTGCAGCTATTGGGGGTGGCTGTAGTAATCCCAGGTTCAGATGCTCAAGCCAGGGTTTAGGGTGCTTCTGTGCCTTGGCTGCAGTCAGTACCTTGGCTGCTGTGCATGCTTGGAATCCTGGCGAGGGGAATTGCCAGATGGAAGCACTTTGGTGACCCTCTAATCTTTCAAAACAGAAGGTATTCTGTTGAGTTTGCGGTGTGTTTTGGCTGCAACCAGCACATCCGTTTCCAGTGGGCTGAATGCACGGTGCCAGCAAGGCTGCGATGCACAGTAGCGCAGTTGATGCCTGGGCATTCGATAGTGGGTAGGTTATGAGTGTTTGAGCGCAGAGCCAGTCGCGCAACCTGGTGCACCCGCCTTGACAGCGTTGGTCATGCAGGACGACAGCAGGCCCAGCTTGCTCAAGCTGTGGTGAGGGACTTCCTGGAGTGACATTTATCATGTGATACTTTTGAAAATAGTAGAGTCCAAGTGATGATTAGCAAATTTTGCATGAAGTTGTGGATACTGTAAAATGCTTTTGAAGGGCAGTTGCGCGAGTTGCTGCTGTATGTTGGC
Organism: Scenedesmus sp. NREL 46B-D3; assembly: GCA_014080715.1. NCBI lineage: Eukaryota > Viridiplantae > Chlorophyta > Chlorophyceae > Sphaeropleales > Scenedesmaceae > Scenedesmus > Scenedesmus sp. NREL 46B-D3. The sequence continues at coordinate 14,312 of JACERP010000091.1, read as the reverse complement.
TGTGTTCCAGACACTGTCTGACCATGATCAGCTCCCAACATGGTGTTGCATTTTTTGTTGTGCAAACCGCTTCCTAGACTGCGGTGTTTGGTGGCGGAACAATGCAGGTATCACCGTCGGGTCCTGTACAGCAGAGATGGGTGTAATCAGTTGCTGCTGCTCGAATGAGGGGTGCTGAAGAATCAAAAATATATGCCATCCAAAATGCCTCAAGACCCTGCGCAAAACATTGTTTGATGCTTATCAACGGAGCTGAAAAGCTTTACCAGATGCTGGCGCGAGATTTATAAAATTGCAAAGGGGTACTGAGCACACCCTGGCTACCACCTGGGTGCAGCAGCAGGGTCTGGAACGTGACAGCTTCGTCTACAATCAGGCTTCGTGCATGCATGCGTCCATTGATATCCCTGGTTATGGTCTTGATGCATTGAGGTGCTCACGATTGTGCAAGCACATTGTCCGAGACCCCCTGAAATTCCCCCCATTCCCGTGTCCTGGACAGCCTGTGACCTCCGCTCACCTGCCAGCCACAGCGTCTTGTACGCGATACGGTCGTCCTTGAAGTACTCGGGGTACAGCGCACCTACGCAGTTGACAACGTGGGTGATGCCGTGCGCTGCCAGGATGGCGCGGTCCTGCGCCACAGCTGCACCCGACACGTACACCCCCTCCGCCACCTGCGCAGGTCACAGGTGCAACGTGGCCAGCCAGAGATGGTGATGCTGCATGCTAGCAATAAGTCAGACGGTCGTTCAGTGGACAAGCTAAGCTGCAGCAACATGAGGGTGCGTGGGTGCTGGGTCTTGCCTTCTGTGGCTACTGCTACCCAGTGCTGTGTGGTATTGCCTTCTGTGGCTTCTGCTGCCCAGACGCAGCATACGGCTGGCCTGTGCTGGCCCTCAAGACTTGCTGCCATGCATACTGGAGCCGCTGCCGTGCCTGCTGCACTGCTGGTGCCTGTGCTGCATGCTGTGCGCCCTTTGCCGCACCTGGGAGCACTGCATCTCGTACTTGGCGAACTTCTGTCGCCGCAGCTCGTCGTAGTCGAGGCTGCTGTCGGTTGAACCTTTGCCAAATGGCAGCTTGGACAGATCAAGCAACAGCGGCTTCATCATCTCGCCTGCATGCCAGTGCAGACCACATGCACCTGGTGAGCTTCACTGCCTTCAAGGCAGGCAAAAGTGCTTCGAGGTGAAGCTGAGCACCGGGCACAATGCATGCGGGCGATCGAGTGCTGCAGTGGTGTGACAGGACAACTCAAAGTAGAGGCTGCTGATGGTGCTGCATACACTGCAACAGCGCAAGGAGCATGCGCAGGTCTTCACTGTAAACAAGCCAGCCAAGCAGCTGCTGTTGGATGCTGCTGGCATGGCACAGCGGGTGATGATTCATGACCCTGCCAAGGTAGATGCAACATAGAGACTGGCAGGTACCTTAGTCCCAGAGGCACGTAGAGTATGTTTTTGCTGCACAGCGACTGGAAGCAGCTGCAGGCTGCATACACGCACCTCTTACAGGCTCAAGTCCAGCCAGCTTGACCAATGGAGCCCGCTTGGGCTCCTGCCAGCCAGCAGCAGCTGTTTGACGAGGCTGTTCCGAGTTAAGAGGCTCTTTTAACCAGGCACTTTTGGTGACGAAGTGCTGCCTGAACTGGCTGAACAGCAGGGGTGAAGACATCTGCAAGTGGCGGGACTGCGGCACAGGCAGATGCATTGTTCACGAGCTGCTTCAAAAATCTAAAAACAGCGTTTGAGAGGCTGTGTGAATGTCCTGGTGTTCATCACGACAGGGCAAAAACCGCAGCAAGCAGTGTACTTCGCGAGCAGGAGTTCGCAAGATAGTTTTACTGCACAAAAGTTTGAAAACTTTGTAAAAAGTACTTGCATTACATCACACTCGTGCAATGGAGGGGACGACGCCCATTCGCACTTTGACTACTGCCCGAGTGTACTGCCAGTCATTGTGCGTAACAAGTGACACCGCATTGGCGTCCAAAACACACAGCTCAGTGTTCAGAAGACGAAAACCAAATAAAAACAGAATTCATGGCCTCAAGCCGAGGCTGATGGCTGCTGTCAGCTCCAGACCACTCAACCAGCTCGGACATCAGTCGGGACGTCAGGAGCGGTTCATGGATCCCTGCAAGCTGTTCTTTGATGGTTGACTGTCAGGAAAGTAAAACACATCAAGCACACGGCAGTGCTGAGGCAGCTCAGCTGATGCCTTGTGTCCGGTCCTTCCAAGGCACAAGTGTGTCACAAACCTGCAGATTCCAGTCTCGCGTGCACACTCACCATAAAAAGGCATGCAAGGCACAGGCACACAACAGCTGTGCATAGCGGCTGCAGAAGTTGCTGCAGCAATGCGTTTGGCAACACTATCCCTGTAACTGTAAATGACGTGCAGGCTGCCAGTCGGCCGCAGCAGCAGGTTGATTTCCAGGTGCCATTGCTGAGCCATCATACCACTGCAGGATGCATGCACACCTGCACACCGCTCATCCGCTTGCACGTCAGGTGCTGCTGTCACAAAGTGCTCTTGCCAGCTGCCGGCAGAGCCTGGCACACACAAGACGTTACAGCCTGGGACTTGATCCATGAGGCAGTGCATGGCCCAATTTGTTACGACACCGCTGCGGTGACAGCTGCCGCATTGCTGATGCAGCGCCAGAGACACAGGTTGCACGGGCCACTGCCGGTAGAAGGCTCGACTGCACCTTCAAGAAAAATATAAGGACCACAGGCAATACGCAAGAACAATCTGAATGCAGCTGATGCTGTCACCAATCAATGCAGTCTGATACAACACCAAAGGTTTCATCTCCAAAGATTTCATCTAGAGCTGCACAGTACAGCAGCTGTGCAGCCTGCAGGTGAGACACCTCAGCACACACACAGACACACACACGGGGAACATGCACACCGTGCTTCAAGTGCATTGCTATGCGATGAACCGACCTGACCAGATGCAATGCAGCACGCAATGCCGTGCCGTGCAATGCAGTGACCTGACGTGACGTAATGCAGCGTGCAGTGCAGTCGTGCGGCATCAATCAAAAAGACGCTGCAAACACCTAAGCCGGCAGAGTCGAGGCAATCATATGGCCAAGCCAAGATTGCGCATCACCTATATATGTCTATCTAATTTATCTAAATATGTAATTGAACTCTGCAAACTTGATATCCACCAACTGAATCCACGGTAAATGCATTAAAACCAACACTAGAGGATGCTAGTGGCTGCAGAGCAGCCTGTGGCACACACAGCAGGGCACAAACAGGCCCTACCTCTCACTGCCACAACAAATTCAGCGCACATGCATGGACCTGTCGCGCGCACAATGCAAATAGATGCGCAAGGATTGCGCTTTGAGCATGGGCATGCAGTAAGGACACTTATCAGTGTGGCACACAGCCGCCCTTGCAACGGGCAGTGGGATAGCCAGGTACTGTGGCGCCATCCACTGGCTCGCACTCTGCATGCACATACACGGCACACACAAACTATGTAAATGTGTAAGTAATCGCTGCCCCCTAAAGCGACCAAAGGGCGGTCACATGTCGTACATAATTGCCAGCCGCTGCAGTGCATGTTTGCAAGCCTGGTTGAAGCATGGGCAGCTCAACGGTGGCTGCTCACTCTGTAAACAAAAGAAGCAAGCATGCTGCTGGAGCAGTGGCAGCCTCAGCCCAGTGCTCCCCAGTGACTGCTGGTGACAGCCTCGTGCCGTGCAATGGACTGCAGCCGCTGCTCGCTCAGCCGCTGCAGGCATGACCTGCTCAAATGGACACGCATCAATCCCGCTACGCTGATGCTGCCCTATCATTCCTTGTTGGGCACTTTTGACGTGCATGCATCTATACCCAGCTGCAGGCGTTGGGGCCATATCAGCAGCCCCGACCAGCCACTGCCTGCTGCCCACAGCCACCCACAGTCCAAGAGGGGAACCCAACTACACCCAGCTGCCTGCTGCCCACAGCCGCCCACAGTCAAAGAGGGGAACCCAACTACACCCAGCTGCCTGCTGCCCACAGCCGCCGACAGTCAAAGAGGGGAACCCAACTACACCCAGCTGCCTGCTGCCCACAGCGCCCCACAGTCCAAGAGGGGAACCCAACTACACCCAGCTGCCTGCTGCCCACAGCGCCCCACAGTCAACAAGGGGCACCGCACTACACCCAGCTGCCTGCTGCCCACCGCCCCACAATGGAGAGATACGCGGTCACATTTGCACACCCCTGCTACACCCAAATGCAGGCCTGAAAGCCTTGCCAGCACAGTAACTCTGTTTGCTGCCTAACAATTCTCACAATGCAAAACAATCAAGTGTCTCTTTTCAAACGGTCAGACAAACTTGGTCACTAGCCTGCCGTCAGACTCGCAAGAGTGCGTAATCCGACTCACACACACGCACAGTTCAGGCGCCGCTTCACGCAGCTAACACACAGCAGCACGAGCACGCCCAGCATGTGTGAATGCATTGATGCGCTGCAGCACGCTGACATGCACCAGCGCACATGCAGCATAGTAGCGCACCAGCTGCGGCTTGCTGCTGGCCTTGCCCTTGCGGCTGCGCCCACGCTTTTGGCTGGACCTCCTGCTGCCAGCCGCGGGAAACTCTGCATACTCAATGCAGCCTGCAGCCGCAGACTCGCGGCTCGCAGGCATGCCGGAGATAATGATGGCGGCGCTGCTGCTGCTGCTGCTAGCACCGGGTGTATGGCCACTGCTGTTGTCCGCCGCTGCAACAGCGCTAGGCAACGCTTCCGCCGGCAGGTGCTGCATCAAGGTGCAGCCGCCGCTGCCGCTGCTGCTGCTGCCAGCATTGATTGCACAGCTGCTGCCTTGCTGGGCCATCCACCCGTCTACTGTAGCATGCAAGCAGATATCTGCGCTGCTGCTGCTGCTGCTGCTGCTGTTGTGGCTGGCACCCTGCAGGGCGGTGCATGGCTCCACCTCAGCACCTGCTGCCGCCTCTGCCCCCGCCAGGCTGGCATCGCCTTGCTCACCACCTGCAGCCAGCTGCATGCTCTCATCATCAATGCCAGCAGCTGCAGTATCGCCTGCTGCAGAGCCTCCCGCCAGGCTGGCAAACGAAGGCTCCGCGGATGTCAGGCTTGCGCACGACGGCTCCGCTGATGCCAGGCTTGCACACGATGGCTCCGTTGCTGTCAGGCTGACAAACGACGGCTCCGCAGATGCCAGGCTGGCACACGATAGCTCCGCTGATGCCAGGCTGGTACACAACAGCTCCGTGGCTGTCAGGCTTGCAGGCATGCGGGAGAGCGTGCTGGTGGCACCGCTGCTGCTGCTGCTGCTGCCAGCGTCGGCTGCATGGCCACACAGTATTGTTTCTGCACGCTTGAATAGGCCTGCTGAAGTGGTAGTGCTGCTCAGGATGAGGCCGCTGCTGCTGCTGTTGCTGCTGGTGTTGTCAGCCGAGTGCTGCCTGTGGCTGACATCAGTGCCGTCTGAGGTGCTGCTGCTCCAGCTGCTGCTCCTGCTGGCTGCAATGGCAGGTGCGCTGCTGGAGCACATGCTGCCAGCAGCCCAGCCGTCACCATCAGCACCAGGCATCGCCTCCGCCGGCAGGTGCTGTTCTGAGGTGCAGCCGCTGCTGCTGCTGCTGCTGCTGCTGCTGCTGCCAGCATTGAATGGCAAGCTGCTGCCTTGCTGGGCCATGCACCCGCCTGCTGTAGCGTGCGAGATCTCTGCGCTGCTGCTGCTGCTGCTGTTGTGGCTGGCACCTTGCAGGGGGGTGCATAGCTCCACCGCAGCTGCTGCTGCCGCCTCTGCCCCCGCCAAGCTGGCATCGACCTTCTCACCACCTGCGCCCAGCTGCATGCTCGCATCATCAGCGCCAGCAGCCGCCGTGCCATCAGGCTGCGCGCTGCCTCTGCTGGTGCTGCTGCTGCTTGGGTTGAGGGCCGCCAGGAACTCTTCCGGCTCCTCACCTGCAGCAGGCGCAAGCACGTTCAACCACCGTGGGAACCACTAGTGGAAGTTGGTAAGCAAACGCTGCGCAAGGATGGGGCGTCTGCTGCGTGTCGCTGCACTACTGCTGCCAAGTGTGCAGACAAGAGTCACGGCCCTCTACGTCAACCATGGACGCATTCAGCAGCAGGGCCTCAAGCTCCCGGCCGTGTCACCCCTCACCTTGCTGCACAAGCTGCGGCTGCGGCGCCCCCTCGTACCGCACCAGTGCCGCCGCTGCCCTCAGGCCTGCGTCAGCCATCACGCCAGGGCAGCTGCTGCCCCGCCAAACGCACAAGCTGTGCGGCAGGTGCACCACAAAGCAGCCGCGGCTGTCCAGCGCCGCCACATCAGCATGGCTGCAGCCTGGCTTGGGGCCAACAGGCTTGGCCACCAGGTAGGTGGGGTTGTCGGGGCAGTGCGGCGCAATGCGGTAGACACGCGCACCGTCTGGCTGCTGCTGGCGCCGCTTCTGCAAAACATATGCACGGACCGGCGGCAGTTGTGTAAGGCCCTGAAGCAAACGAGTGCTTTGCGGCAGCACACAATTATAACAGGTGGTGGGCAGGCACCAAGGCCGCAACCTGCATCGCGCCATGCCAGTGGTTCAGGCGCAGCACATGGTGCCAACACACGCCGCGACACACTCACCGCCCAGTTGATGAGCTGGCAGGTGAAGCCCACGTTGGGGCTGGTGACGCCGCGCAGCGCCCGCACCGCCTGGTACACCTCCTGGTAGGTGCCACCGGTCCTCCACATCAGGTACGCGATTGCGATTGACGTGCTGCGTGACACGCCCTGGCTGCAGTGCACCAGCACGCGACCGCCACCACTGCTGCTGCTGCTGCTGCTGCTGCTGCTGCTGGCGGTGCTGCCCTTCCGTGCCTCCTCCATGAAGTCAAATGCATCATACAGGATGCAGGTGATGTCCTCATGGGGGGTGTCTGAGTGGCAACAACAGCAAAAGAAGCATGACAGAAAGAAGAAGAACTTGGATTTTACTCAGCAGGGTATGACCAGCTGCTGGTACATGGTAGGTGCAGCTATTGGGGGTGGCTGTAGTAATCCCAGGTTCAGATGCTCAAGCCAGGGTTTAGGGTGCTTCTGTGCCTTGGCTGCAGTCAGTACCTTGGCTGCTGTGCATGCTTGAAATGCTGGCGAGGGGAATTGCCAGATGGAAGCACTTTGGTGACCCTCTAATCTTTCAAAACAGAAGGTATTCTGTTGAGTTTGCGGTGTGTTTTGGCTGCAACCAGCACATCCGTTTCCAGTGGGCTGAATGCACGGTGCCAGCAAGGCTGCAATGCACAGTAGCGCAGTTGATGCCTGGGCATTCGATAGTGGGTAGGTTATGAGTGTTTGAGCGCAGAGCCAGTCGCGCAACCTGGTGCACCCGCCTTGACAGCGTTGGTCATGCAGGACAGCAGCAGGCCCAGCTTGCTCAAGCTGTGGTGAGGGACTTCCTGGAGTAACATTTGTCATGTGATACTTTTGAAATTAGTAGAGTCCAAGTGATGACTAGCAAATTGTGAATGAAGTTGTGGATACTGTAAAATGCTTTTGAAGGGCAGTTGCGCGAGTTGCTGCTGCATGTTGGCTGTGTTCCAGACACTGTCTGACCATGATCAGCTCCCAACATGGTGTTGCATTTTTTGTTGTGCAAACCGCTTCCTAGACTGCGGTGTTTGGTGGCGGAACAATGCAGGTATCACCGTCGGGTCCTGTACAGCAGATATGGGTGTAATCAGTTGCTGCTGCTCGAATGAGGGGTGCTGGAGAATCAAAAATATATGCCATCCAAAATGCCTCAAGACCCTGCGCAAAACATTGTTTGATGCTTATCAACGGAGCTGAAAAGCTTTACCAGATGCTGGCGCGAGATTTATAAAATTGCAAAGGGGTACTGAGCACACCCTGGCTACCACCTGGGTGCAGCAGCAGGGTCTGGAACGTGACAGCTTCGTCTACAATCAGGCTTCGTGCATGCATGCGTCCATTGATATCCCTGGTTATGGTCTTGATGCATTGAGGTGCTCACGATTGTGCAAGCACATTGTCCGAGACCCCCCTGAAATTCCCCCCATTCCCGTGTCCTGGACAGCCTGTGACCTCCGCTCACCTGCCAGCCACAGCGTCTTGTACGCAATACGGTCGTCCTTGAAGTACTCGGGGTACAGCGCACCTACGCAGTTGACAACGTGGGTGATGCCGTGCGCTGCCAGGATGGCGCGGTCCTGCGCCACAGCTGCACCCGACACGTACACCCCCTCCGCCACCTGCGCAGGTCACAGGTGCAACGTGGCCAGCCAGAGATGGTGATGCTGCATGCTAGCAATAAGTCAGACGGTCGTTCAGTGGACAAGCTAAGCTGCAGCAACATGAGGGTGCGTGGGTGCTGGGTCTTGCCTTCTGTGGCTACTGCTACCCAGTGCTGTGTGGTATTGCCTTCTGTGGCTTCTGCTGCCCAGACGCAGCATACGGCTGGCCTGTGCTGGCCCTCAAGACTTGCTGCCATGCATACTGGAGCCGCTGCCGTGCCTGCTGCACTGCTGGTGCCTGTGCTGCATGCTGTGCGCCCTTTGCCGCACCTGGGAGCACTGCATCTCGTACTTGGCGAACTTCTGTCGCCGCAGCTCGTCGTAGTCGAGGCTGCTGTCGGTTGAACCTTTGCCAAATGGCAGCTTGGACAGATCAAGCAACAGCGGCTTCATCATCTCGCCTGCATGCCAGTGCAGACCACATGCACCTGGTGAGCTTCACTGCCTTCAAGGCAGGCAAAAGTGCTTCGAGGTGAAGCTGAGCACCGGGCACAATGCATGCGGGCGATCGAGTGCTGCAGTGGTGTGACAGGACAACTCAAAGTAGAGGCTGCTGATGGTGCTGCATACACTGCAACAGCGCAAGGAGCATGCGCAGGTCTTCACTGTAAACAAGCCAGCCAAGCAGCTGCTGTTGGATGCTGCTGGCATGGCACAGCGGGTGATGATTCATGACCCTGCCAAGGTAGATGCAACATAGAGACTGGCAGGTACCTTAGTCCCAGAGGCACGTAGAGTATGTTTTTGCTGCACAGCGACTGGAAGCAGCTGCAGGCTGCATACACGCACCTCTTACAGGCTCAAGTCCAGCCAGCTTGACCAATGGAGCCCGCTTGGGCTCCTGCCAGCCAGCAGCAGCTGTTTGACGAGGCTGTTCCGAGTTAAGAGGCTCTTTTAACCAGGCACTTTTGGTGACGAAGTGCTGCCTGAACTGGCTGAACAGCAGGGGTGAAGACATCTGCAAGTGGCGGGACTGCGGCACAGGCAGATGCATTGTTCACGAGCTGCTTCAAAAATCTAAAAACAGCGTTTGAGAGGCTGTGTGAATGTCCTGGTGTTCATCACGACAGGGCAAAAACCGCAGCAAGCAGTGTACTTCGCGAGCAGGAGTTCGCAAGATAGTTTTACTGCACAAAAGTTTGAAAACTTTGTAAAAAGTACTTGCATTACATCACACTCGTGCAATGGAGGGGACGACGCCCATTCGCACTTTGACTACTGCCCGAGTGTACTGCCAGTCATTGTGCGTAACAAGTGACACCGCATTGGCGTCCAAAACACACAGCTCAGTGTTCAGAAGACGAAAACCAAATAAAAACAGAATTCATGGCCTCAAGCCGAGGCTGATGGCTGCTGTCAGCTCCAGACCACTCAACCAGCTCGCACATAAGTCGGGACGTCAGGAGCAGTTAATGGATCCCTGCAAGCTGTTCTTTGATGGTTGACTGTCAGGAAAGTAAAACACATCAAGCACACGGCAGTGCTGAGGCAGCTCAGCTGATGCCTTGTGTCTGTGCTTGCACGAACCCTCGGCTGCACTTCCTTGTGCTGTCTTTGAATTCAAGTTTCTAAACACACTGCATCATTGTGAATAGAGCCAGTATTGATTGCAAAGGCAATGCAGCTTTGTCCTATGAGATAGGCCGGGTGACTCTGCTTCGCTTTTGGGGTAAAATGCTGCTTTGTACCATCATCACGCAGCACTGAAGCAAGCTAGCCGGTGCAAGTCCGCTGTGCACTGCACTGTCTTCTTCATCATCATCATCATGTTACCCATTCAAGCCATAGCATCAGCGCCATCGGCCCCGCACTGTCTTCTGTGAGAACTATTCATGCAATATTTGAGGTCAACTGAGACAAGGAAGGCTTTGTCAGCACGCACCACACTAAGCAGGCTCAGCACACTGCTTGCATGAGGGAGGCCGGGTGACTCTGCTCCGCGTTTGGGTTCGAGTGCTGCTGCTTGTTACACTGCTTGCAGCCATAGTGCAGGCGCTGAGGTGCCGTCACCCGCGCGCCACTGCACCCTCCCACGCAAGCACGCTCATCTTGCGCGCCAACGAAGCACCCAGCAGCTGCCGCCGCCTGGCCGAAACAAGCGCCGCCAGCAGACGCTGCGGCAGCACGCCGTAGCGCGCAGCATGGGCCCTGCTGCACTGCCCCTCCGCCAGCCTCACTGCATCCGACTCGGCCCCATGCAGCTGCCGCACAGCATCCATGTGCTTCAGTGCCAGCACGACATGCGCCTCTGAGCCCCTTGCCACGGCACCCACAGCCCGCAGGTTGCACTCCAGGGCGTCCACATACAGAGCCAGCAGCTGCCGCTTTGTGACGGGTCCTGGGTCCTCCTCACCTCCAGACCCCAGACCCCATGCGGACCCCAGGCCTGAAACCCAAGCGCCTAAACCACGGCCATGTGACGAGCCCCGACCCTGTGCACGCTTGCTGCTGCGGCCTCGTGACAGTGACAGCCGCGCAGCTGCTGCTGCGCCGGCAGCGGCCATGTGCCCGCGGGCGATGCTGCTGCTGGTGCTGCTGCCAGTGCTGCTGCGCCCTGTCACAACATCGTCATATAACGAGTTTGCATCGACTGGCAGCTGCCCGCTCGCCAGCAGCAGCTCTATCAGCTCGACCTGCAGCTGCAGCAGCGGCTGCGCGGATGCCAACAGCCACCGGGCGGCGACTAGAGGTGAGCTCTGCTCCAGCAACACCTCGCTGCGCTGCAGCTGCGGCAACACGCTTGCTACTGCTTCCAGTAACACATCGACCTTGTCGCTGATCCGCTGTAACAGCACCAGCTGCCGATCTGTGCGGCGGCTGTCAGCAGTGACAGCCTCCTGCACTGCTGCTTGAAGCTCTGCTGACTCAGCATGTAGCTGCAGCAGCAGCTGGTGCTGCTCGCTGGGCTGCAGCTGCTGACCAGCACTGCTGCTGCCGAGGCCTATCAGCCCAAGTGCTCTGTCCAGCAGACCGCCACCTTGCTGCTGGTTGCTGCTGCTGCTGTCACTGCTGCTGACCGGTCTGTTGGGGTCTACTATCCCAAGTAGTGCATTGTCGGCTGGGTAGTACACTGTTGGGAAGGTGCTCTGCTCAGCCATGCAGCGCGCACACTGCAGAGCAGCAGCAGCCGAGACAGGCGCAGCAGGCAACGGCAGGCAGACGTCACTGCCATGGCACGCAGAAGATCACGCAGCAACTGGGCTCTGACAACCTGAGCAGCGCCACCACAGCGCTGCCCGCTGCTGGACTGGCAAATGCCGCTCAGCTTGCAGGCACGCATATACATGATTGAGGTGGCTCATGCCATCTAAGATGGTGGGTGACTGAACCCATGCGTAACTAATTTCTCTCAGTAAAAGATCGGGCGCGTGATGCACACAACCACTTGTGCGCGCAGTCCATGCCCAAGCAAGCGATAGCACAACCACCAGCACCTGCTGATCAGTGCACAACAGCCGATCCGGATGTGAGCCGCCTACACATGTGCAACCTGCATCCCCTGTCAGCCAGGTGACGCTACTGCAAACAGACGTGCTGCTCTGTGTCGACATCCTGCTCATTTTGGGTGGGTGATACCTTCTAAGATGTTGACTGTACCCACGTGTAACTAATTTGCCAAAACACGACAGACTTGCTGCTGCTTGACCACCTGCGCAGACTTGGCAGTGGAGCCGCGCACGCCTGCAGGCATGCCCCCTTGCCAAGTGCAACAGGTGACGGCCCCATTGGTCCAAGGTAACACAGCAGAAGCCTCCAGGCTGTTGCGCCCACCTGCTGCCTACGCGCCCCGCACCCCGCCTGCCACCCCTGGCCAGTACCAGCCTGCAGCAAACCGCCCCCCCCTGCAGCCACGCCCCCGCCCTGCAACGTCACGCCCCTGGTCCAAGGTGACACAGGCAGAAGCCTCGCCTGTGGCAGCTCACCTGCGTGAAAGCCATACACGCCCCGCTGAGACACCCTGCAAGCTGTCACATGTGCCAACCCCTGCTGGTCCAAGGTGACACAGAACTTCTGCAGTGCAGAAGCCTGGCCTGTTGTGCAGCCCACCTGGCAGTGGAAGCCGTACACGCCCTGCAGATACGCCCGCCTGGACGCCACAGGCGCCAACCCCCGCTGCCCAAGGTAGCTGCAGCGCAGCTCCTCACCAGCAAGCACCGGAGCAGCGGCACGCAGCAGCAGGTACTGCCCTATCACGACTGCCACTGTGTTGGGTGCGCAGTCGTGGTTGAGCAGCGCAAACTCGGGCCAGAGGCCTGTCACAGACTCCGGGGAGAGTTCACGCAGGAGTGAGGCCCCGGCGTCTTCGGATAGTTCGCTGTAGGCATTTTCTGAGATGAGCTGCTGCAGCTGCTCACTGCTGTAGGGGCAGGTCATGGAACAGATGAAGGGGTCGTCTGCTGCTGCTGCTGCTGTGTCAGGGAAGGCATCTCCTCGCAGCAGCAGCTGCTGCAGCACTGCAAGCTTGCTGCTGCTGATACATTGCTGGTCCTCTTGCTGTTGCTGCAGCTGGGCTTTGCTGTCTTGCCCCTGACTGTTGCTGCTGCTGCTACCAGTAGGCGTTGACTGCATGTCCTCAACCACTGAGAACCCTGCTGCTGCTGGCTGCTGCTGCCACTGCCTCTGCTGGCTCCCTCAACAGCAGCCCAAGCCATTGCAACTGCCAAGGCGGCAGCTGCTGAGCATCTAGCTGAGAACAAGCTCTTCATTAGCTGGTGCTACTCCACCTGCCCCATACGCCGCAACCAGCGGGGGGACAACCAGCAGCAGCGAGCCTGTCGGCAGATTTTGGGTCGCTACGAGGCCATAGCGCTTTCCTGCAGCGTTGACAGTAAAGTGGGGTGTGAGTGTTAACGTTGCTTCTAGATGTGTCACGGCAGATGTGTGCATGCATGATTGGCTAATTTGTGGCACGAGAGCACAGCAAAGTTGCACAGGAGGGCACATGGTTAATCAACAACTCAGGAGGGCACATGGCAAGCCGAAGCAAGCTGCACCTACTGAGATCAATTTTTTATGCATGCTTAACAGCATGCTCACGTGCATGGCTCATGCAGAGGACCATTTCAGCTGTTTTGGCTGCTACTTGCTGAGTGGCATATTCGCACCAAGCCACTTGTGCAAGCAAAGTATGCCATGGCCCACAACACACCTGGGACCTCAGACACCTGTACGGGTCCAATATAGCGAGGGGGCGCGTAAGACCGGCGAGTAAGCAGCTGCTGCACAATATCCTACAGGCTGTGCTGCTGCTTCTGCTGCTGCAGCTCCTGCTTGGCACCTCAGCACCGGACGCCTTTGCACTGCTTTGTTAAAAATTCGTTGTTGTCCTGCCACTATCACGGAATCCCAACGCGCCTGGATCATTGCACGCGCTACCGGTCGGCTTGCTCAACGACACGGTAAGGGGCACGCAAGGGTGTGTGGCAGATGCTCGGGTTGAAATGAAATAACGCCCTCGCCTTGCCAACAGAGACGCGGCAAGCATTCACGTAGCTTCGAAATTTGGTTACCCAAACTGTCACAAAGGACATGTCACGCCAACCGTCCCCGCAGCTGGGCCCCTAGGGTCAAAGGCCTTTGGCACACCAGAAAGACACAAAAAGTCAATAAAAAAAACGAAACCCCGCTAGGCACGCTCGTCAAGGGTGCTGCAACAATCACCCGCAGTAATGCCTGGCATGCACCAGGCATTCCACCCCGTCTTACCCATACCAATTCCTCCCTGCATACCAAACTGCACTCCGGCTTGCCACACTCCTGCACACAACATCCTGCATTAGGAGCCCTGCGCCCTGCTCGCTGCTTACACCAGCCTCCCTATGCTGGCCAGCGCCACCAGCAAGGTCAACCCCGTGACTGCTGTGCAACAACCCTAGCACCCCAACCGGCCAAGACACAAGCAAAAAACCCCACACGGATCCGCAGATATGAGATCCCTATACACCTGTACAACAGTCATGCCTACCAGTCTTGGTGCACACACCACTGGTAGAGTGCTAGCCCTGTCACCAGGCGACAGCA
>JACERP010000909.1:0-33325 GCA_014080715.1 Scenedesmus sp. NREL 46B-D3 | reverse complement strand
ATAGCTAAAGCTGCACGCAACCAAGTGCACACCAAAGGTTGGGCACCAAACTCCCTCGATAAAAGCATGCGGCAAGTTGATTTGCGGACACGACCTGCAATAGTGCGCAGAAAAAGATACTGGACTCTGCTAATCACATTGTCCTGCAACTTGCCGACCAAAGCAGCACCAGATCCAGGTTGTCTCAGCAGAGCTGGACCCCAGACCTCTGAGCAGTAGCATAAAATGGGGGACACCAGCGTGTTGAACAATTGCACTTGCATTGACAGGTTGCTGACGCCATGCTCCTTGCACCGAGCCAACATTGCCCACATTGCCCTGCTGCCTGCAGCTGCTAGAGCCTCCGTGCAAGCAGACACACCTTGGGTGGCATGAAACTGAACACCCAGGTATTTGAACTGATCTGACACAGGCACGTGTTGCCCCTGGTACTGCCATACTGCTGCACCGGTATACTTGCGCTTGCCAAACACCACTATCTCCGTTTTGCCCACATTCACCTGCATATCATACTCGCTACAGAAGGAACTGCAAAGCATCCAATAACTGCTGCAGTTCGTGAGATGTTTCTGCCAGCAGTACCAAATCATCAGCATACAGCAAGAGCCTCACCATCCTGTTGCCTAGAGCAGTACCACATGCCCCACAACGGTTGCTGAGCCACTGCTCGACTCGATCAATGAGAATGCCAAAAAGCAATGGGGAGAGGGGGTCCCCTTGCTTTACTCCACGGGTACTGTCAAAGGGCTGTCCGACATTGCCAGCCATCTTTGTGACCATAGGTGCATTCCAGTACATAGATACAATCGCTGTCAATATGTTGCCACGCAGTCCAATATCTGCTAAGCATCGCATGAGAAGATCACGCCGCACCAAGTCATACGCCTTCTTGAAGTCGACAAAGCACGCAAACAGCTGATGGCCGCGTAAGCGGCTACGATCCACAAGGTGCTTCAACACAAACACATGGTCACACGTCCTATGCCTCTCCCTAAAGCCTGCCTGACCCCAGGCTCGGAACCCATGCTGTTCACAGTAAGCTGAATGACACTGAAAGCCTCTTCTCAATCAGCATGCTGAACATTTTGCCCATCACAGAGCCGACAGCAATGCCGCAATAGTTGTCCAGTACACTAGGGTCGCCTTTTTGAACACAGCTGACAGGTACGCAGAACACCAAACGCCCGGCACCTGGCCACACTTATACACTGCCGAGAACAACTCACTCAAATCCTCATGTAATAGATACACATGCTTCTTATACCCTTCGCTGGTGACATAGGCCTCATAAGCTCCCTTGAAGAGCTCGCCCCGCAGTCCATCAGGACCAGGCATACGACCGTTATGCATCCGCAAAAACACTGATTCCACCTCGTCGGCAGCAAAAGGCTCATTAAGATGAGCTGCAGCTGCAACAGCTGGCCCGTCTTGGCACTCAGAGAGCAGCTTCGACATGAAAGAAGCAACCGACGCTCCCTCCTCAGGTAAGCTGTGTTGTCCAGGGGACCCATACAACGCACGCCAGTGCCTATCAACAGCACCCATATCCTGAAGCATACACGACATCTTTCGACCCTTGTAAGCAGTCCAAAACCGCCTCGGGCTGTATCGTAGATCATCCAAAAGACGTGCCTGCCACTGCTTCTCACAATGCCTCTTGGCGCGGCGCTTAGCTGCATTAAACACCTTGCGTGCTGCTGCCGCTGCCTGCGAATTGTGGTTGCGCACTGCAACACGTAGTGCTGCCCACTCTTGCTTGCAATGAGGAAACCAACGTTTGGCTGCCCGACCATCCCCAGCCCGCACACACTGTCCACCGCCGCTGACACCAAAGATAGGTTCAGCCATTCCTGATCGCATCACACACGCCTCACACGCTGCAGACACCTGACTAGGAGACATATGACACCCACGCACTTGTTGTAGAGCGGCTTCCCTGGCCAAAACACAGTCATGCGTCTTGAGCGCAGCGACATAACACGACCTTTTGCTGGGGTCCCATCTGATGCACCGCACAGGTGGCATGCTTGCAAAGGGCTGAAGCTCCTCAACCGGAGGTTCTGGGACACTCAAAGCACACACCATCATATTGTGATCCGACAGACCTGACGAGGGAACAACCGCAAAATTGGCCACACGAGACAAAAGCGATCGCGACACTATACCATTGTCAAGCACACTCGTACTAGCAACTGCATGTTGTTTGCTCTTCTTGTTGCTGCTGCTGCTGTGGTTACTGCTATTGCCGCCACCTGCCGCCACCTGCCGCGTATTCATCATTGGTGGTGTGTCCAATACGTTTGTAGGCATGTATCTGGAAATGGGTGCGTGTGGATTACATAATGATGCGTTGTGTGTAGTGCCCGCTGGGCGGCATTCATCATTGGTGGTGTGTCCAACACGTTTGTAGGCATGTATCTAACACACGTAGTGCATGTTATTTGTGCATTTTACTAGCTGCGTCGCTACATGCCTAACAACTGCAGGTTGGTTGCTGCTAGCTGACACTTCAAGTGACCTGGTGTCTGTCCTGGCACTGGCACCTCACCGGCACTTTGAGGGGTGCTGCTGTCTTGCCTACGCCAAGATCACCACATTTTACCACGGCATTATCACAGTTGCTCCACAGGCGCGGGGTGGCTGCCCAGGTGCTGGCGAGTGACCAGTTCCTGGCTCGCTGCTGACTGCCTGTCATTTTCCGCGTCTCCCCCTGTTTGTAACTCCCAAGTGACACTAGTGCCTCAGAGACAGAAACCTCAGAACTTGTTGAGGCCTCGGATTAGTTGGTTGGATTAGTACTACTTGGCTGTTGTGGGACCCCATGAGCCTTGTTTGGCTCCTTAGTGGGCGGGCCTGTGGCCCTACTTTGGTATTTGGTATCCCAAAACTGGCTGCAGGCCAGCGACACATTCTGCAGCAATACCTCATTGTTCACCTTGCAAGTCAGCTGTTTGTATACCAAGTAATATACCTAGTATCGAACTAGCTGTGCTGGACGCCATGGAGGGTTACTTGTCCAGTCAGGCTGGCATCTCATTCCTCAAGCGATGCGTGCTGCTGAGGCTGCGGCCAACCCAGCCAGCCAACATGAGGTGGACACCATGCTGCAGTGTCTGAAGTGAGTACGGCCACTCAGTGAGTGCCGCTGCTGGGCCTGTTGCCAGCCCTGCTGCCCTGCATCCAAATGCTGCAGGAACAGCACATGCCGACATTCTGCCTGCCTGCCCTACTGGTCTGCCCCAGCTATGCGGCAACACGCAACATTTGCATGTGCGCAAAATGCCGTTACTGCTGCATTGGATGGTGACGTCTCTGCATGCATGCTTGCCGCAGGCGTGCTACTGGCTCAGCCCCACTGCAGCAGCGTGTGCTGGAGATGATGCGGCTGCAGGAGGAGGTGCGCGGCCCAGCAACAACACACAGCTGCTGCATGTTCAGGAGGAGATGGCTTAGTCCTGCAGGTCATCAGTGGCTTGAAGGAGCACTGCTGCTGCTTGATTGATGTACAACCCAAGCAACGCCCAAGGTAGCGGTGCCAGGAACTCTACACATGTTTGGGTGCTGGAAGTGTGCTGCTTGCAACATTGAACTGCATGCAAGCGTAGCAAGCGGCTAGCTTGTAGCCCATCTGCGTCGATGTCAATGATCAGTGCTGGGTGCCGTGCCGCACACCTGCTGCTGCTGCTGCTGCCTGTGCAGGTGGGCATGCAGCAGCCACTGCAGCCGCCCTTCATCAAGGCTTGCGGCATCACTGCGCTGCTGGACGTGGCCATCAGCGGGTGGCCCGAGGGCAGCAACTTTGCTGAGCCACAGCATGAGTCAAATGGTGTGGTGTGTGTGGGGAGGGGGGCTGGCTGGCTGGCTGGCTGGCTGGCAGCAGCAGTGGCGGGGCTGCAGCAGCGCTGGTGTGCACATCAGCATGGCCCACCAGCCAAAGCAGCAAGGGCATCGCTTGCTTGCTTTTTTCTGTTTTCACTGCCACCACAGCACATTGCTGCCGCTGATGCTTTCAGCAGCCATTTTACTGGCTATACGCTGACATCCTGAGAAATTTGGCGAGTTTCACAGTCAAATGACTGCATGATGGGTTGTGTCTGGCATTCGCAGCACGGGAGCTGTTGTCAGTAACTCCTTCACTTGGTCAAACGCAGCCTGACACTGTGGTGTCCAGCGATATGCCACTGATTGCTTCAGCAAATCAGTGAGAGGGTGCACGACTTGTGCATACCTCTTGATGAACTTCCTGAAGAAGTTCACCATGCCCAGGAAGGAACGTAAGCTTGGTACGTTCTTGGGCGCTGGAAAATCCTTGACAGCTGCCACTTTGGCAGGGTCAACTCGTACGCCGTCACCACTCACAATGTGTCCCAGAAACAGTACTTCTTCCTGGAAGAAGTGGCATTTTGCAATGGCAGCAGTCAAACTGTGCTGCTGTAAGACGTTTAGGATCATTCTAAGGTGTTTCTCGTGTTCGTCTTCATTCTTGCTGAACACGATGATGTCATCAAGATACACCATCACAAATTTGTAAAGGTGCTTAGAGAATATCGTGTTCATTAGGTTTTGAAACGCGCTTGGGGCGTTCACTAGCCCGAAGCTGAGGGTCAGATACTCATAATGACCCAACGGTGTTCTGAAGGCCGTTTTGGGCACATCAGAGGACTGTAACTTGGCTTGATGATAAGCCTGCCTCAGATCAAGCAGGGAGAACACCTTTGAACCTGCAAGGTGATCAAGCATTTCATCGATTCGTGGTAACGGCAGTGGAATACGCCGTGTCAACTTGTTGATGGCTCGATAATCGACCACCATACGTAACTCTGTTGATCTGGGCTTCTTGACGAACAGCACTGGGGCACCATATGGTGACAAAGATGGCTGGATATAGCCTAGTTCAAGTAACTTTGTAATTTGCCTGTCCAGCTCTTCAAGTTCAATAGGGGAGTACCTAAACATTGGCCTCAGTACTGGAGCAGTACCCGGCTCTGTCGGTATCACTTCGTACTCAAGTTGGAGTTTAGAGCCTCCGTGTGGTGGATGCTCTGTAAATACAGTTGGGTACTCCACTTGTAAACGCTGCACTCGCGGGTCAGCTGGCTGTTCAACAGCAGCAGCGATCACTGCTGCTTCTGCAGCTGACGGTGCAGGTTTTACCACTACCAAGCAGTGCCAAAAATCGTCATGTTTGCACAGCCGTTTAGTTTGCGCATACGATAGCACCGATGGCAGAGTCTCTGCTTGCGCAGACGACGATTCAGGTGTGCTCATGTGCAACACCACTGGTCGCTTGCCTTTGCCTTTTACCACACACGTGCTGGTTTTGAAATCCAATGTTGCATCCATGGCTTTCAGCCAGGCGTCTCCCAGTATAACATCAAACGCACTGGGCATCTCAATGACTGCAAAATTCAGTTGTGTGCTGAGCTGTTGCAGACGCAAGGTAGTAGTGCAACAGGTTTGAGTGTTTTCTGCAGCACCTGCAATCCCAGCAATGCTGAGGGATTGTTTGCTCTTTCGTACAGCAATGTTATGCTGCTTGCAGAACTGTGCAGATATGTAAGTATGTTTTTCTGCACCTGTATCAATGAGCACACGTGTAAGATGGTTCTGTACAGAACCTAGCAACTGCATTGTATGTGTGGTTACAGGCTGATTTGGTTCAGGAGCAGCACTGCTGCTCTTATCTGCAGTAGCAACAGGCTCTGTTGCTGTGTCAGTGCCGTTAGACATTGGTGCCGGTGTGTCAATCCACACCACAAAATCGCATTTAGCTTTGACGGGCTGTCTAGTCACCGCGTCCGTAAACAGGGCAGTACCCCTGTTATAACGTGTGAGCTGCTGCATACCTTTCAAAAAGGGTGATTTAAACTTTGCAGGCAGCAGTATACACGCACCAATGGCTGGGCACTTAGCCTTCTGCATTCGATATCGTGCCAAGAAAAATTCACGCATCTTTATAGGAGTATGCATCCACAAAAAGTCCCTAGGCTGAAAATGCCTCGAGAAAAATGACTTGTCACCATCACAACAATAATCAGGCAGTAGAGCGTTACTGCCGTCGGCACTTGCACACGCGTCAATTGTGCAAGGGGTAACAAGTGCAGCTTGCAGCTCAGCAAAACGTTCCGTGCTGAACTGCAGCACATCCTCTGTGCTCTCAACAACCCCACTTGGCACAGCAGCAGTACCCTTGCTGCTGTCGCCACTGGCAGCACTCAAGCCACGGCGCTTGCGCCTCTTGGCTGGCATGCCAGGCGCAGTGCCGCTGTCCTCGCCTTGCGAGGCTGGCGGGTCATGCGCCTTAAACTGCGCAATGAGCGCATCAAGAGCGGCCAGCTCCTGGTCCCTGTCAGCAAACACAGGTGACAGCACAGCGGGCGCACGTGGTCGTGCCCCTTCAGTGCAGGAGCCAGGCTCACCCTCAAAAGGGTCGTATGAGGACCGGCCAGGGCCAAAAATGGCATCCTGCCAGTCCTGCGGCATGTCCGCTAGCATGCGGTAATACCTTTCTTGCAGCTCATCCACCGGGGATGGCTCTGACAGCTCACAGCCGTCCACAGACAGCTCTGCATCTCGCAGGCTGCTGAGTGTCTCAAAGGGGTTAGGATGCACAGGTACAGGAGAGGTGGGCACGCGCCCAACAGTGGACACCACGCCAGGCCGCACCGGTGCAGCAGGCTCGCTGCTGCAAGCAGCAGGTTCAACAAAAACACCTACCTGCTGCCGCGAAACGCGGCCAGCGTCATCTCCTGTGGCATCTGCTGGAACGCTGCTGCCAACTGCAGCATCACCCACAACGGTGCATGCATGCGTGACACCGCAAGGAACACTCTCCCCACTCTCCAGTGCACCCACGCGCAGCCCCATGCTGCTACACTCGCCCACCTTCTTGTCAGGCGTTGCGCAGTCCCTGCCGTAGTGGCCAAAGCCCTGGCACCTGTAGCACTTGATGGGGCCGGCGCCACCGATGTTGCCTCGGCCGCTGCCGCCGCGGCCGCCATTGTTGCCACGGCCACCAGTGTAGCCCCGGCCGCGGCCACCGCCACGGCCGCCGCCGCCGCCGCCGCCACGGCCGCCGCCGTTGCGGCCAGTGCCGCTGGGACGCGAGTAGGGGTGGTAGAAGCCAGCGCTGAAGTCGCGGCGCTCAGTGCGGCGCTGCCGCGCGTTGGCGTCAGAGTGGTAGGCAGGCTTGGATGGTTGGCCGGTGGTGCGACGGTCAACCAGGGCTGCCTGGGCCAGGAAGTGCGCTTCAAAGCTCGCGAAGTCCGGCCAGGGCGCCCCGCTGGGCTGGGTGATGATGTGGCTGCGCAGGGCAGGATCGCTGTTCTTCACCACCATGAAGATCTTGAAGGCGTCAGCTGACTTGTTGGTCAGCTGTGCGAAGGCGCTCTTCATGGCCTGCAGCATGGCGGCGTGGTCAGGGTTGCTGCGGTCGATCCTGGTGGTGTTGGCCGTGGTGAGATGGCTGTAGTCAGCGTTGCCGCCGCCCCCGATGGTTGACGCCTTCACCCAGTCCTTGAGGTTCTGCAGGGTGTAGTACGCAGCGTGCTGCTCAAGGGCTGCAAGGTCGCCGTTGGGCACCACCAGCGTGAGCACGGCAGGGTCGATGAATGTGAGTGCTGTGGTGAACTGCTTGTGCTGTGGCACGTTGTTATTGTGCAGCCAGTTCTCCAGGGCGAAGAACCACTCATGGATGGGGCCCTTGTAGCTCATGCTGAGCTTGGCGGGTGAGGCGCCCAGCTTGCCGCTGCCGCCGCTGGGGCCTGTGCTGCTGAGGCGAAGAGTGGGCCTGCTGCTGACAGCAGCTGCTCCATCTTCTGCGTTTCTTCAGGCGAGAGGTCAATGCCCAGCTGGCGGGCTGCTGCCTGAAGTGCGGTGACAGGCGGAACAGCAGCGAGCGGGGCAGGCGGGGGAGCAGCAGGGGGGGGCCAGGCCCCCGAAGCTGCTGCTGCTGCTGCTGCTGGGTCATGCGGCAATGCACCATTGCCTGCACCTGCAGCTGCTGCTGGGTTGATCACAGGGTAGCTGTAGGCAGGAATCGCAGGGAATGCGCCTGCCGCGGCTCCTGCGCCTGCCGCTGCTGCAGCTACTGCTGCAGGATCATACCTATGTGCATTTGCAGCGGCTGCTGCTGCGGGGTCATGGCCTGCTGCTTGGCCTTGATTGTTGGCTGATTTGTGGACAAATGGGTTGTACCCACCTGCTGGAATGTGCTGAGTAGTGTCTGCATGGGCAGCAAGCGGGTTAACGATGCCACCCGGTGCAGATGCACGTGGTGTACCACTGGGCAGCGGCGGATTCGTTGCTCCTGTCGCTGCTGATGCTGCTGGCGCTGCTGCTGCTGCGGCAGCTTGCTGGTCAGGTGCCAGCTGCACGCCAGGTGCCGGTTGCGGGAACAGGTGAACGTGCGGATGCTGCACTGGTTGTGCATTGCTGCTCTGTGCAGCACCGGATGCCACCTGCTGCTGCTGTCCTAGCTGCTGCTGGCCAAGCTGTTGCTCGTCGGGCTGCTCCTCATCGAGCTGCATTTGCTCATCGTATTCAGCCATTATTCAGGTCACGAAATCGTACAGTCTCAGCTACCAGTGTAAAGGTTCTCGCTCGGTCCGCTCTGTGCAGTCGTCACACAAGGAGTCGTATCTTTTGGGATGGGCCCGTGGGAACCAGAACTCGCTCTCCTGCTTCCTCTCTTGCGTTCCCTCCTACATTCCAGGGCCTATGTAGTTCTTACTCATCGGCAGTTGTGCCGACACGTCATCATTGGATCCCAGGCACTGTCACTCGTGTGACACTCATAATCATGTACTGCCTGACGGTACAGTACGTCTGCCCCAGCAGCTCTTGGCCGCACCGTTACATGGTTCAATTCCCGGCTCGAACGAGGACGTTCGAGAGCCGAGGGGGGACGTATGTAACGGTTCGCCACTGAAGAAGTGGTAACCTGAGGGTACACACCCTTATATACTGAGGATGGCCTCTCAGAGGCATCGCTCGAGAGGCGCGTAGCCTCTTGCCGGTTCGGAACCCTCACATTGGTAGCTGAGACGGTCTCCGTAGCTCAATGGTTAGAGCATTCGATTTGGAATCCTGGGCGGATCCAGGTACGGGGAGGTCCTTGGTTCGAACCCGGCCGAGCGAAAAAATTTGAGGCGCACATCAGAGGGTCACCACGATTACGAACCATAAGGTACATGGTTCAATTCCCGGCTCGAACGAGGACGTTCGAGAGCCGAGGGGGACGTATGTAACGGTTCGCCACTGAAGAAGTGGTAACCTGAGGGTACACACCAAATGTGAGGGTTCCGAACCGGCAAGAGGCTACGCGCCTCTCGAGCGATGCCTCTGAGAGGCCATCCTCAGTCCATAAGGGTGTGTACCCTCAGGTTACCACTTCTTCAGTGGCGAACCGTTACATACGTCCCCCTCGGCTCTCGAACGTCCTCGTTCGAGCCGGGAATTGAACCATGTACCTTATGGTTCGTAATCGTGGTGACCCTCTGATGTGCGCCTCAAATTTTTTCGCTCGGCCGGGTTCGAACCAAGGACCTCCCCGTACCTGGATCCGCCCAGGATTCCAAATCGAATGCTCTAACCATTGAGCTACGGAGACCGTCTCAGCTACCAATGTGAGGGTTCCGAACCGGCAAGAGGCTACGCGCCTCTCGAGCGATGCCTCTGAGAGGCCATCCTCAGTATATAAGGGTGTGTACCCTCAGGTTACCACTTCTTCAGTGGCAACGTCAGTTTGTGGTCCTTGCACTCAATAACTCAAATTCAGCAGCGACTAGGGATGGTGTTGGTAGTGTGACCGCTGCGCAGCGTAAACTGTGGAAGTTGCGCTGGGATAACCGCATCAAAGAGGTGTTCTGGCGTGTGGTGTTGAATGGTGTACCTACTGCTGCTCGAATGCCGGGCGTGCAGCGTGCTTGCTTGTGTGGTGCGTGTATGCCTGGGTATGACCACCATTACTGGCACTGCCCTGTTGCGCAAGCGGTGGTACAGTCCATAGTGGAGAATTTGCCTACAGCATGGTGCACTCGCACGCCTGGATCCTCAACTTTAAGTATGCAGCATATTTGGCTCATGCAACCGCCGCATGGTGGGCGGAGTGTGCTCACATGCGTGTGGCGTGTCGTGTGTTTGGCGGCCTTCAATGCTATGGATGTTGGCAGGAGGGCAGCCAACCTACAGCATGTGCTAAACAGGCAGCATTACCTTGTTGCCAGTCCAGCAGGTGGCCCTGCCCGGGCGCCACCTGCTGACCAGCAGCTTATCACTCAGTTGTTGCAGCCTGCTACTCCCTCAGCTGCGCAACTGGCTCATAATGAGACAGTGAGGCAGCACAGAGAGCAGCAGCAGCTACAGCTTCAGCAGCGGCGACAGCAGGAGCTTGATGAGCTGGTGCAGACGAAGAAGAAGGCGGCGGTGGCTAGGTTTTGGGAGCTGCTGGTTGACTTCATAGTCATCAAGGCGGCACCCTTGACCTGGCTGGATATTGTGCCAGCTGATCACCCCTTTTTACGCGTGGTTGAAGGCCGGCTGCAGCTAGCACCAAGAAGGGACTTGGCCTCTGCATAGCATGAATTGGGGTTATTTCTTGCATCCTCTGCTCTTTGATCCATTTTGCTACATGTGGTTGCATGTCTTGTGCTGTTAGTACTCTCATGCAGCCTGTGTCAGCCAGTAGGTGTGTTGGGCAGGTGCCATTGCCAGGGGTGTGGCCTTGCCAGACACATCAGTCGGGTGGCAGGTGCCTGTGGTGCCACGGCGCTGCGGGTTATGCTGTTGCTTTGTGCGCGTTCTAGTAGCAGAGAGTTTTGATCATGTTGATCATCATGTTGTACAATGTCTTCAACACCTGAAGCAGGAGCACCGAGGTGCCCAGTACCTGCTAGTTGTTGCCATGTCTGCATGTTCCAATCCTATTTCGCTGACGTTGACACCTTTTTGTTCCGTCCTGATGATTTTTCTCTGCGCAGAGTTTGTGTTATTTTGGGTGAGGAAGCTGCAAATTGCTTCTCTGAGGCTTTTTGTGGTTTATTCTCGTGTCCTGCGCGCTGCAGTCCTCGAAGTGTTCCGTTTCCAACGTGCACACCCATGTAACTCTCCTCAATCAATAGTGGCGAACCGTTACATATGGTAGCTGATTGTGCGCTTGTGGCTGTGCTGCTGCTGTGGGCCCTGTTGCGCTGCTACCCTGTGCAGACGTGGTGCTGGTGCTGCCTGTGAAGCTTGACGTGGAGCTGGTGGGCTGCGGGGCGTGCACCGGGCTGCGCCACCTGGGCATCAGGGTCCAGGCACAGCCGCTGCACAGGCCGCTGCGCAGGTGAGCAGCAGCAGGGCAGCAGCCGGCCACTGCCAGCACTGGGCGACCGCTGCGGCGTCACAGCACTGCGCTGGCGTGCACGCGCTGCAAAATAGGCAAGCAGCAGGCCTTGAGGGCCACTGGCTGCCAGCTGTCATATCACATTGTAGCAGCAACATGTGTGCATGCAGGCTGTGCACTCCAGCACTCGCTGAACCCTGCAGCAGACGATGCTTGTCTTAGCACATTGCAGGGCAACGCCCACTTGCAGATTGCTGCATGTATGACCCATGCTTGTGAAGCACTGCACTGCTGTGCTCGTGTCTGCCAACAATGCTGCTGTGTGGCCTGGCATGCAGGGCGGTGCTGTGCGCTGTTGCTGAGATGTCCAACTACAGGTGCGCGGCAGAGCAGGCAGCACGGGCGGAGCCAGGTCACTGCAGCTGGGGCCACACCCATGCCGCCTCCTACTGCTCCTAAGCATGTCTCTCATGCTTCTGCGTGCTCTCTGTGCACTGCCTCAGCACGTTGTCCCTGCTGTCTGTGCTGCCATCCTGCAGCAGCATCATCGACGCCACGAGGATGGGCGGCTGTTTGACGCCAAATGGCTGCCGCAACGCTTGCAGCAAGTCACGCAGTGCAGGTGAGTGGCAGCTCTCCCCCTGCATCTGCAACCTTGCAGTGACACGCTCACCTGATGGATCAACCTTGCCCAACCCGCTATGGCCAGAAGCGATATACTGAGTGTGCTGCTGCTGCTTGCATGCATGTCACAGCACGTGCTGCTCTATGCATCTGCTCTGGTGTCTTCACTAGCTCCTGCTTGCTCTTCGCTCTGCCGCCATTTTTCTGCTAATGTCCCGTTGTAGTTACGGCTTGAGCTACTACGAAGCAACTGCTGACAGCAATCAGGTGCACACCATTGCTGAGCGGCTGCTGTACCTGTGCGGCAACAGCTGCGGGAAGGTTGATATGGCGCGGATGCTCAACTCATACTGCAGCCTGCTGGTAATCAAGTGAGTACAGCTGCGGGGCGTGCCTGCCTGCAATCTCCACCTGTGCTGTGTGTCGGTGCCACAGCAGTGCGCTGTGCAAGTCATGCGGCGCTGGAGGCGTGGGCCTCGCAGTAGCACAGCATGCGGTGTCAACCAGGACAGTGTCGTTGGCAATGCTTGCTGCTTGTGGGTGCTTTACTATGTTGAGGCAGCATGCCCAGCTTCCTCCGTGGACACTGCCCACTGTAGCTGTGAGTAGATTAGCCACTGCCGTCGCCGTGCAGGTCGTTCCGTGACCAGTGGCAGCGCAAGCATGAGCCGCTGGAGCACGACCACCGCAGCAGCAGTGGAGGCTCCTCACGCCCCGACCCGCCCAGGCGCAGGCGGCCACACCCCATCCCCGACAAGCTGGCCCCTGGCGACCCCATGACGGACATCCCCTACGACATGGCAGCATCAGAGGCAGTCACGGACAAAGTGTCCTTTTCCTTTGCGCGCTACCCTCACCCACTGCGTGCAGGTGCGCAAGCGGGGCATGCCCTGCCGTGCGCCGGCTGGCCCGTTGCGGGCATGGACATACGCAATCAGTCTGTGCCAGCCAAAGCAATGCACCGAGCGTTGGCCCTTGTCGAAGTAGCTGGCTGCAGAGTTGTGTGCATGAGCTGGAGTGTGCTGCCTGCGCTTGCCTTGCAGCTTGCCACCAGGAAGCAGAAGCTGGCATGGGTCAAGGCGGGCGCCGTGGCAAAGGGGAGCAACACAGCCAGCAGCTCCAGCCATGTATGTTGGCAGCTGCAACGGCTGTTGTCTTTGCAGCTGGTAACTGCTTTCGCCATGGCGGTGTTTTTTGGCACCGCTCGACACATGGCAATCACTGAGCTGCTTTTATGGCCCCAACGCAAGTGTTGCTCTGTGCTTGCTCTTGTGTATGCTGTGCAGGTGCGCGCCGTAGCCGCTCATGCCAACAGTGACATGCGCGCCTCCGCCAGCCTTGACTTGGTGCTGCAGCTGCTGCGGCCGGCGTGGCAGGAGCAGGCACGCCACGAGGCGCTGCGGCAGGCACAGGAGGAGGCGCAAGGTGGGCTGCAGCGCCTGCTGCCCAGCAGCAGCCCCCTGCTGCTGCTGGTGCTGGTCCTGGTGGTTGCCGAGGGAGGCCATGGACGGCCATGGCTGCTGCTCGATGTGTTCAGGGTTGAAATCTTGGACCTCTGACAGCTGGAGTTGGCTGCTCCCCCAAGGCGTTGCATGGCGTCATGCCGTCCAGGCGCACTCTGCGCATGTTGCGCAGTGTGTGGTGACGTACCGCGTGGCTGCCCAGTGGCTGCCCGTGTACAGCTTTGCATGTGTTCTGTTTTTGGAGGTGGTTGGCTCGACGGTCGAGAAATACAGGGTGTTACGTTGAGCAGGGTCAGGTGCCATCTGCCTTTCAAGCAGGTGGTGTGGTGTGTCACGCCGCACAGTGGGAGACCTGCTGCCCGCTGCTTGCTGTGCGCTGCCTGCTGGTCATGCAGGCAAGGCTGCCGCGGAGCAGCTGCGCGTGGTGGGCAACGTCGCGTACAAGGCGGGGCAGCTGCAGCAGGCGCTGCAGCACTACAAGGCGGCTGCCAGGGTCGCGCCCTGGGACCACCCGCTGCACAACACCATCAGCCTGGTGGAGCTGAAGCTGGGGCACGTGAAGGAGGTGCGTGGCCTTCTGCACCTGGTGGCTGCTGGCACCTTCCTAGCAACATGGTGCATCCAGACTGCCCTGTGCCTGCAATCACAGCAGCTAACCCAATGTACCTGCCGGTCGTGAAGTGTGCTGTGATCATGTTGTTGCGCGTATTGTTGTTTGCAGTTGCAGTGCATATGTGTATTTTTGTGTATGCAAGCAAATTGATGCTGAGTGCTGCATGCAGCAGCCTGGGATGATGGACCTGGGCTGACCCTTGTGGCAGGGTCACAGCAGGGACGCGAGCGTTGTTGGCCCGCATGCCGTGGCCATGCTCCTGTGGGCATGCACTGCGGCATGATGCTGACCAGCTTCCCTTTGCTGCGCTGCTGCTGCCTCTGCTGCTGATCCCACACCACAACCTTGCCAGGCAATCTCCGCAGCGCTAGCGGCGTTGGCACACTGCCCGCGCAATGCCAAGGCCAGGCTGCGCACCGCTGAGGCCTGCAAGGCTGCAGGGCGCTAGCAGCTGGCGCACCTGCTCTACAGCACGGCCCTGCAGGAGCTGGGCGTGACTGACGAGGGCGGCCAGGGTGAGGCGGTAGCGCATGCACTCCACGTGCAGCAAACGCGTGCTGCATATGAGCCCAGATGTCTTACAAGTTGACAGATGTGCAGACAGGGGTCCAGGACATGGTTGTGCGCTGACATTGCGTGCATGTAGGGCGCCTCCAGCTCAACGGCATAGTACAAACTGCCTACGGGGCTGTCCCAGCGCCACCAATATTTGCTTTACGCACGCCGCTGCTCGGGCTGCTGCTCTCGCATCTGCAACGTCCCCAAGGCGTCTCTGCTTGAGGTGCGCAGCCGCATGGCGCGTGCTTGGAGCTAGGCCGAGGTGCCTACCCCATGGCATGGCAGCTGGAGGAGGCGGCGCGGTGGCTGCCGCTGCCAGCCACGCCCAAGCACCAGGCCGGCACGACAGCATGGCGCACCCAGCTGGCCGTGGAGTTTTGCCGGTGAGTGTTTGCCAGGGCCAGGTAGGCGCTCGTGTGTGCCTGTGCTTGTACTGTGCTGCAGCCAGCTTGAGCTGTTGTGCAGCACTTCACCTGTGGCTGCTGGTGCTTGTACATGTGCAGCACACGTATACGTCTTGTTCCTCAACACATGATGAGCTGCTGACTGTGCCTCCCCATGCCTTGCTTGGTGGGACCTGTGTGCTGGTTTTGCAGACTAGCTCACTTCAACAGCAGGGCAATGGCTGTGCAGCTCAAGTTCTCTGTGCTGGCAGTGCAAGCATGGCGAGCGGCTGAGGCGGGCCGGCTGCGGCAGCTGCCAGTGTCGAGCGGCGGGTGGCGGCTGACGTGGCGCCAGCTGGCCACCCGCGGCGTCTCCAGCGGGCACATCAAGTGAGGCCTGACAGACCTGCCGCATGCACGATGCTGGTGTGCACACACTCACGCTCAAGCTGCACGTGCACCAACCTGCGTGTGTGCAGGCTGTCACTGCCTGGTGGTCAGTGTGGGCTCATGGTTGCCTTGCCTCCTGCTGTAGCTGCATGCCATTTGCACGGTCACATGCTGCTGCGGCATGGCAGCTGTTCAGTGCCAACAGGTAGTGTAACTTCACTGTTGTTGTTAGTACAGTAGATACGTTGCTGCGTGCCTCACGTTGCCTTTTGCCACCATGTATGCGCCTTTTTGTATGCGCACACACCGCAGTTACGAGGTCAGCCTTGTCCTTGGCGCGTCCTGTTGGCAGCTGACCACGCCCGTGGAGGGCCGGCCCTGCGCACGCAACTTGCTGACGTTGACCGCCATGCAGTGCATGACCCCGATGCAACCGGGCGGGGTGCCGGACAAACCCAAGCAGCTGCTGTCAGCGTACATGTGTGCACACGGTCTGGCAGTGGCTGCTTGCACTGCATCATAGTATACTGTCTTCTGCCCCAATGCTACCTTGCCGTAACTAGCACACTCTGTTTGCCAGCTTAGTACATACAGTTTAGCTGAGGCTGGGCTCGATTTTTGAAGCTGGACAGCCATTCCCCTGACGAAAATTGCGAGATCAGGCCCCTGCATGCTGCAGCTCAGCGCACAGATCATCATCCAAACTTGCTGCCTACCGTCTGCAGGTGCAAGGACCTGTATGCTGAGCTGCAGCGTGTCATGCAGCAGCAGTGGGGCATCCCGCTGCTGCTGGAGACTGAGCTTGAGGCACTGCGGGCAGCTAAGGAGGAAGGGGGGCACTACCCGGGCCTGCAGCCCTCCGTGGCTGCCAAGAGCAGCAGCGATGTCACCGAGCTGCAGGCATGCGAGCACTTGCCGGTTACCATGGGCCCAATCCTGCTGGACGAGGGCATGGAAGACGTGGACTGTGACCACAAGGGACGCGCAGTTAGGCGACGGTGACAGCAGTGCAGATGGTCCTACACAACATCATAGGGAGGCCGAGGCCAGCAGCAGCAGCAGAAGCAGCAGCAGCAGCAGCCAGCATCATGCTGGCAATGGTCGTGCAGCTGCACCCTTGCACAATGAACAGCAGCAAGGAGTTTCTGCAGTTGCAGGTGATGAGGCGACACAGCCAGCTCCTGTCCAGCTGTGCACACCACCTAGGCAGCTTCGGCGGCTGCGGTACAATGTCCTCCTTGGTCAAAGCTGCACATTTATCACGGGCATACCTGTCCTGCGCAATGTTTATTCGCGCCAAGTGTAAGTGCAGTTGCTATGGTCAGTGCTACTGCCGGCAGACACTGTTGACTGTGCCAATGCTCATTTACCCCTTGACTTGTCTGTGCCCCTTGTCATGCTTGTTTCGTCTGTTGCTGTGCCTGCGTGCGGCCGCCAGCCAAGGAGGGCGCTGAGCGGCTGCGCTTCATGGGCAGCGCCGCGTACAAGGCGGGCCAGCTGCAGCAGGCGCTGCAGCACTACAAGGCTGCTGCTGAGCGCAAACCCTGTGCCCCGCTGCTGTACAACAACATCAGCCTGGTCATGCTCAAGCTGACCGAATAACTGAGGTGCGTGCACTGCTGCACAGCAAGCCCGCGCTGCAGCAGTGCAAAGGCAGAGGCATGTGTGGCACTGGTTGCATCGTCCAGATGCATGCACGTGCTGTTTCAACAGGCGTTTGCTGAAACGCCCCGCTCAGCAGAGTTCATCCAGACCATGCAGGGCTGTCTGCACCTGCAGAGCCACCCTGGCCAGCCTCCTGCCCTGGCCTTGAAGCCTGCACTGGAGCAGTAGCAGCTGTGCTTATGGCCGCTGTCGTGAACCCAGTGGGGGGGCTTCGATACAAATAAGCTGATGCGATCGATCGACATCAAAACCTTCTTCTGGCCTGCCTGTGCCTGCTCCTGCCATGCACCCCACTTACCAGGCGTACACGGCAGGCATCGGAGCGCTGCAGCACGGCCCCAACAACGCCAAGGCCTGGCTGCGTGTGGCTGACGCCTGCAAGGTTGCAGGGCGCTGGCAGCTGACACACCTGCTCTACAGCACAACAGTGGATGAGCTGGGCTTAAGGGATGATGCAGTGCAGGTGAGACTGCAAGCTGACGAATGCCTTCGTTGCGGTCCTTGCGAATGGCTTGCACAGCAAGCAATGCATGAGGTTGATGCAAGTATCCGCCAGTGTCCATGTCTCGACCACCCATCTGGCAGCAGAAAGGTGTGTTGCGCTTCAGCTGCTGATGACACGTATCTGTATGAGCGGCCAGAGCAACAACGGCAGGTCCTGAGCTACTAGCATAGCACATCATGGGAGCAGCTGAGTGCTGGTTCCAGCGCTGACGTGTGTGTGCACTGGGGGTCCTGTTACTGCTGCATACCGCTGCCCACAGCACTGCATGTTTGATGCACGCAGCCGCTTGGCGCAGGTGTGGCGCTGGGCTGAGGCGCCCACCAGCTGGCAGCTTGGTAGGCTGGCGCGGTGGCTGCGGCTGCGGGGCAAGCCCCAGCGGCAGGCTGACCACGCAGCATGGGGCGAGTGGCTCACGGAGGCGCACCAGAGGTGCGTGCAGCAGCTGCCGGCGGCGTGTGTGCGTGTACTTGGTTGTCTGTGGTGCCAAGTGCACCCAGTACTTGCATTTGGGGCATGCCAAGACTGGGCGCAAGCTCCAATCTGACTGTACGTGCATCGTCAGCTGCCAGGGCACCCGCTGCATTGCTGGGCGTATTGTAGACAGGCTGCGAGTTTTGCATACCTGTCGTTGTGCTGCTGTGCCTCCCGCCAGGTTGACATTCATCACCAGCAGAGCACTTGCTGTTCAGTGCAAGACCAACCTGCTGATGGCGCAAGCCTGGCGGGCGGCCGAGTCTGACGGGAGGAGCCTCCCGGTTCAGACAGAGGCGAGCAGACCTACGTTGGGCCATAATGAACGAAACGGACTAGTAGTTTGAAGCAAACTTAAGCGCAAGGCTTACAAAGATGCTGACAACGAGAGACACGATTCGCAATCGCTAATGAACGAAACGGACTAGTAGTTTGAAGCAAACTTAAGCGCAAGGCTTACAAATATGCTGACAACGAGAGAAACGATTCGCAATCGCTTCTCTCGTTGTCAGCATCCTTGTAAGCCTTGCGCTTAAGTTTGCTTCAAACTACTAGTCCGTTTCGTTCATTATGGCCCAACGTAGGTCTGCTCACCTCAGTCTGAACCGGGAGGCTCCTTTTCCCGTTGATCCAGAGATGGAGTTGTTTCGTAGGGGAACAGAGGCGCTGGCTGCGGTTAGCCGCACCCGGGCGCAGGTGGAGGACGAGCGCGAGGCAGCAGCTGCAGAGGACAGGCCCCAGCGACGCACGCTTGATCCAGCAGCAGCTGCAGCAGCCGTGGGTGGTGTCGCGTTTGATCCTCCCGTGTCTCCGCGGGTGGGCAGGCGTTCGGCAACACAGGACCCGTTTGCTCCCGCACCTGTCTCTGCAGCCGAGCGTGCGCTGCAGGCCAGGCTCGACCAGATGACTAGCAGCATGGCTGAAGGCCTCGCCATGCTCGCCAACAAGGTGGATGCCCAGGCAGCAGCGCCCGTCATGCTTGCGCCGGCTGCTTGTGGCGGGCTGCGGCTGGCGCTTGACGTGGCTGCAGGGCAGCACACGCGGCTGCACCAGCGAGCACTGCAAGTGAGTGCCCGCATGCCTAGTGCAGCTTTGTTTTGCGGTTGTCGCCAGCCTCCTGTCTGAGTGTGTTTGGAGTGTGCAGGCAGCCAGTCACCAACATGCTGTCAATTTTGGCTCAGAGAGAGAGAGAGAGACTACGCATAGCTGCAGCGTTACCGCTGCGGTGCATCCTCGGTGTCCAAGGATGCAGATGCTCGCGTAACTTAAAGAACGAGGGCAGGCCTGCCGTCTCCGGCGCCACACCCCCTACCCCTCCACCATGTGGTAGCTCGACCACTGGGGAGGTTTCAACTGGCTGAGGTAGACGGCCTCAGTCAGCCCCACAAGATGGGATGTGTCATTGCTTCCGCCGCTTGGCGTGCTTGCGGTGACATGGCACCTTGAAGGCCCTCTTCATGCGTGTTTTCTGGCCTCTACTGCCATCTTGAGGTGCCCCATCTGCTTGAGCAGTGCTCCGCGTTGTCTCCAAATCCTTTCCAGGCCGGAGATGGCGGTGTAAAGTAGGTCAGACAGCAGTTTCTTCAGTGCCAGTCCTGACACGCCTAGGGTGGTCAGTTGTTGCTCGGTTTCTGCGTATATCACTCCGGTAACGCCGAGCAGGATCGTTTTCTGGAACACGCTGGGGCGCGATTGGTCTGCATCACGGATAGCGGCACACAAGTCAGTCATTCATGTGTCATGTTGTTCTTCAGGCTGGTCAGGTTGGTCATCCATCCCAGCGATGCTATCATGGAGGTGTTTATGCTGTTCGGCTGCTTTGGCACGTTGTGTATCTCTGTTGGTGTCCCTGCAATATTTGATTTCTACTATAGTAAATACGTTGTACTGCTCGTCGTACATCAGGGCATCTGGTACGCTTCGTTGGTTTATCAAGGCTTGTTGAACTCTATGGGGAATGCTCGGCATATACAGGTCATCAAAGTCGGCCTGGGTAAACTTGCGGCGCGTAGTCAGTGTGTTGCCTTTGTGAATGAGTTCCTCTGCACTGCTTCTCTTATGTATGCCAATGTCGGATGCGACCAGTTCTCCACCTCGGCTTCCTCGCCTGATAGCTTTCACTATGACGGTTCCTGCGTCATTGTGTCTTAAGGTCACTGTTTGTGACAATGCTTTGCATCCACTGATGGCGTGATGCCCGCCGTCCTCCCTGCCACACAAGAGGCACAGGCTGCCGGTTTGCCCTGTTTATCCCATCTTCTCAGCATCTTTTGGGTAAGTAGGTGGCCCCAACGGGCTTGATGGATGAGTCGCTTTGTTCGCGGTGCAAGTGTGGCATTGGTGATATACTTGTGGCTGTGCTCATGGTGCATGTGTGGACACATGGTCATCCAGTTGCTGAAGTATATGGACTCCTGATTGGAGGAGCCTAGCTCGCTTGTTTCCATAGCTACGGTGGCCAAGGTTTCACTCATGTTGGCTAGCGGTACCATGCGGGTCTGCGGCCCCTCTCCGGAATCGGGCGGGGAGGCAGCTACTACCTCCGTGTGGGGCCAGGCCATACTGTCCCTGTTGTTGCTTGGGTGAGAGAACTGGTGGGTTTCAGATCGTGGTTGGTCTCCCTTGGCCACTCTGCCGGCCGCCTGGTCTGCCTCTTCATTGCCTCAATTCCAATGTGGCCTTCACCTTCCACAGGTGAACAATCCCTGCGTGCGAGGCTACGCTGCTTGCTATGTGCCTGATGAGGGCAAAGTGGCCATGCTCCAGCATGTCCTGGGGCCGCGTGTTTGCCTTCAAGACCTGTCTGATGCATCCCAAACTATCAGTGGCTATGTGCAGTGCACCATCGGTGGGCATGTGCTTTGCCGCTTCCTCCATGGCCACAAAGATTGCTGAGAGCTCTGCTCTGTTGATTGTATCGACGTGCCTTTCTGCACCAGCGAGCACTGCAAGTGAGTGCCCACATGCCTAGTGCAGCTTTGTTTTGCGGTTGTCGCCAGCCTCCTGTCTGCGTGTGTTTGGAGTGTGCAGGCAGCCAGACACCGACATGCTGTCAATTTTGGCTCAGCCCTTTGCGTGAGCCCTCAGCTGCTCAGGCTTCGGGAGTTCCCTTCCACTGGTGCATGCTGCAAATGATGACCCTCTTGATGCTGCCGTTCATACACTATGTCTGCATGCGTTGCTAGGTACCAGGTTGTGGATGACAACCACAAGCAGGGGCTGCCTGACGCAGCGTGGTTCCAGCTGAGCACTATCGTGGAGCGCCAGCCCTGCATGTACCCCGTGCTGGGGGGCGCAGCAGAGAAGCCAAAGCAGGTTGTTCTGCACACAGGTAGGCAAGGCTTCCATGCAGTGTGTGTATGCCCCAACATCAGCATGCGCATATGCCCATCCCCCCTGCCTGTCCATCAAGAACAGGTAAGCACCATGGGAGGCTGCACACACCTCACTCGTGACTCTGTTCCGCTTGTTGAACGTGTTAACTTTTTGCCACCTGTGCACCACATGCGAGCCGGCTGTTTGTGTCAGTGCAATTCTGTACCCTGCTGGCTGCATCTCAAGACCTACCAACATACCTGCAGGAGGGGCCGGGGGTGCCTTGCTTGCTGTGCCGCGGCTGCTGATCTTGCACGCTTGTCATGCTGCCATGTGCGCAGGTGCAAGGACCTGTATGCTGAGCTGCAGCGTGTCATGCAGCAGCAGTGGGGCATCCCGCTGCTGCTGGAGACTGAGCTTGAGGCACTGCGGGCAGCTAAGGAGGAAGGGGGGCACTACCTGGGTCTGAAGCCCTCCGTGGCAGCTAGGATCAGCGATGGTGATAGCGAGGCAGCGGCACGGCAGCACATGAGGCTCGTGAGGGCCAGATTCTGCTGGATGAGGATGAAGATGACGTGGGCTGTGACCACGCAAGTGACGGCACCCATCACCATGACAGCAACAGCAGCACACGGCAAGCTGCCAATTGTCAGGCAACAGGGCAGCAACACAACCAACAGCAACACCAGACGGGGCGCGCTCTGGCAAGACACCAAAAACGCTCCCGGACTAGCTGGTAAGCATCACACTCAAATGTCACGTGGAACTCATCCTCAACCTGGCCAGCAGCGCATCGGGTGCAAAGCCGCTGATGTCTAGGTTGACAGGACCGGTTGACTCCTTGTCCGATTGGGGCTAGCAACAGCTAGCAGCCCTGGCTTGGTTGTGGTGTACTGCTTTGACTAGTCTAGTATTGTACCACAGCCCAGAGTGGTTCGGTTTGGTGCAGCACTCAGTGCTGCACCGTGATGTTCTTTGGGGTTCCTGGAAGGATTTAGTGAAGTCGATCAGCGATCATCTGATGATGTTTTGGTGATGTTGGTCACGTCAGTTATGTTATTGGAGAGTGACATTGATTGGTGGTGTTGGCAGCGCCATTTGGGTGCTGCCTGTGGGCGTGCGAAGGCACGCCGAGAATCGCACATGTGAGGAGATATTGCAGCAGTAAGACACGAGCACATTGCATATACCTTTGTGCAGCCCGAGCGTGTAACTGTGTCGCCCCTGCTGTTCCCGTGCATACCTGCTAGTGAGAGCCACAGCAGAGCACAACAAGGTCAGCTGGCAGCTGCAATACTCTTTAGTGTAATCTCAGGCGAATTCTACAGCCCTCAGCAGGTAACGTGTTGCGCCAGCATAAGCTTGCCGCGAACACACCCAGCAGTCAGCGATCGAAGCAGTATCGCGGCGGCTACCTCACATTCTCGGCGTCACTTGCTTGCTTGTTGGGCTGACTTTGTTTTGATTTGCATAAAGCGTCAGCTGGCAGCGCAGACAATCGCAGCTGCCCGGCCAGGCGTCCTCGAAGGTTCCTGATCAGGATCATGATCCAGATCAAGATCGGACTACCTGCCCATCAACGACCAAGACCATACTACGTCCCTATAAGTTGGTCTTCCTATTACATTGCAAAACTCGCGACCGGATGGTCGACTGCGGCTGTCTAGCCATCCCTGCTGCTGTCTAGCATCGTGACCGGACGGTCATCTGCGGCTGTCTAGCCATCCTTGCGGCTGTCTAGCCATCCTTGCGGCTGTCTAGCCAACAACGCTTAGGCCTACGGGCTGCTAACTGTCCAGGCGTGCATGGTGGGTGACTTTGGCGATCGTGCAGTAACCCGGTCTCATAGCATTCTACCTGCAAGCAATACACTCTCTAACACTTTAATGCTTATTGAGCAGCAAGCACGCGATCTGGCACTTGCTGATCTCAGCTTCGACCCTGACAGTGAGAACCACACCTTACTGTCACCTGTGGCTGGCCACACACCAACACGTGTGTTCTTCAACCCGCTCTGTTCAGGCGACATGGAGGAATCGCCTGGCACATCCACATTGAGCCTGCTCAAGCTGAAACGCTATGCAGGAAAGGCCTTCCCGAGTACGAGGACCACCTGCTGGCAGTGTTCCAGAAGCGGTTCAAGGGCCTATGTGACCGAGCAGCGGCCGAAGGCCGGTTGGCCAACACCAGCGGCAGCAGCAGCAACTCTGCTGCTAGCAACAGCAGCAGCGACCAAGGCGTCAAGTCAGGACCGCGAGTGCGCGACCTCACTGCAGCAGGCGCTGCAGTACACAAACAAGTCCCAGGTCAACCTGGAGCGTGCCAAAGATCTGGTGAAGAGCTACCCGGAGCACAAGCAGCAGCAAGTGCAGGTGCTGACCGAGAGCAACGTGGCTGCCTCCATGCTGGGCAAAGCTGGCAAGCTGGCAAGCTGGCAACCTGGCAAGCAATCACTCTCAGGGTGGCAAGTATGCACCTGCCAGCCCAGGCAACCCCAATGGCAGCCGCTGGTGGAATGAATGGCGGCAGCAGCAGCAGCCACAACACTAGCAGCAGGGGGGCCAGCGCTGCAGCATCTGTTTGCACCCAGCGCATAACGATGGCGTGTGCTGGTACAAGGAGCCGGAGCATGCACCACAACACTGGGCCCCCAGTGCGGAGGCGCCTTGCAGGGCAATCCAGCTGTACGAGAGCCGCTGCGCCGAGCTGGGCATTGCACCCAACATGCCACGTACAGGTCACCATCACAGAGGCACCTGCCAAGCTGAGCAGCGTCCTGCAACACATGAGCATGACTGGGCTGTTGGGAAAGCCAGCTGCAACAACTGCTGCAAGCTCTGATGACAACGCTGCAGCAGCCGCAACCCCAGACTCTGGCTGCGAGCCCAACATCATGACGCGTGCTCAGGCTGACGCCAGCCAGATCTCCTACCGCCCATTGAAGGAGGGTGAGCTGAACATTATGAACATTGAGGGTGACGACACCAGCTGCTTCATCGGCCACACCGAGCCGGATGCTCCGAACGGCGGCAGCACAGGCCCGGGCACTGATAAAGAGACTGCTGGGCCAAACGGCAGCACCGCCAGCAAGCGGCATGTGCCGCACTTCTACAAGGCCGTCATCAATGACAGCAGCAGCGCAGACCTGGCTGCACCTGGCTCCATGGCGTGTGAACCCGCAGCCGGGCACAGCAGCCATCAGCCAGCTGGCAGTGCAGATGGCAAGCAGGCACCCCACCGAGAGACGAGCACGCGGTGCTACCACCTGGGGCGCATGCATTACATTACATTACATTACATTACATGCTCCACCCAACAAGGAGTGGGAACCCCATTCAGGAGCCAACGAGAGGCTCATTGGGGGATGCACCACTCAGCCAAGAACCCCATCGGCTTTGGACATACCATCAAGAACGGGTGCTGGCATGGGCGCCTGCTGTTGCGTTGCGCAAGTTCTACCCTGCGGCCGACGTACAGGGCACCGCAGCGCCGCTGGCCACAATCAGCACCTCATTCCTGGGCGCTCATGCACGAAACGGAGAAAAGGAAGTCGCTGACAAGAGCTTTAGGTGGCTGCGAACCTAACTGCGAACCTGGAGCACAGATGGTCTTACACCTTCTACCCTGCTACTGCTCAAACCATGGTCCTGGCTGAAGGGTTTGGGGGGTGGTGCACAGGCCCTGCAATGGGCTTATGCAAAGGAACGCTGTCACGTAGTAATATGACTTTGACACAAAAGTAGCAGGCAGATTGCTGCACATTGCTTGCAGCTGCGCATTGTGGTGTACCCGCAATGAGGTGCGTGAGTATTGTTGATTTGGTATGTTGGTGTTGTTGTCTGGAGACCAGCAAGCTCTGCTGTAGGCACTATTGCAAAGAGCAGCAGTGTTGCCCTGGTGTTCATATTTTTTCATGTTGTGAGATGCATGACAAAATGCACTTGCATGCATGCATAAGCTGCAGAACCAGCATAGCCGGAGCCCATCGGATGTAGGAGCTGAACGGTTACGTCAGCTGACGTACAAGATAGGCGCTTGCCATATTAGCGCTGAGACTGCACAAGCATGCTGTGCTAAACAAAGCTTTGCAGATGATTGGCTGCTTGGACAACAGTATAGTAATGTTGATGCAGTGGGCTGAGGCACAGGCGACCACACCCCCCAAACACCAGATGCTTGCTGGCAAGCAGCGGGTGTTTGCCAAGGCCATAGCCCACAAGCACTGCAAGTTCATGCAGTAACTGTGTACAATGGCTGAACACATGTGCAACACACAACCAGATGAGAATTGAGTGTGATAGTCATTCCATAGCTGAGTCAAGTTGCCATGGCTCCACAGTGCCTGCACTCAAGGCTACTGCTGCATGATGAGCTTCTGGCGCTATTCCACCACACCACCCGCTGCAGGATCACAGTGCCTACCATGAAGTTGCTCGCCTGGCGTGCGGTCACGGCTGTGATGAGCTTCTGGCGCTATTCCATCACACCCTACAACCGGCTTTGTCGCTGGCTCAATGCTCAGGAAGGAAATGACCAACCACTAGCTGCAAGCAAAAACCCATGGCGTGCAACACAGCCAACAACACTTGCTGCTGAAGCAATTGAGTGTGATAGTCATTCCATAGCTGAGTCAAGCTGCCATAACTCCACAGTGCCTGCACTTAAGGCTACTGCTGCATGATGAGCTTTTGGCGCTATTCCACCACACCACCGCTGCAGGATCATAGTGCCTACCATGACGTTGCTTGCCTGGCGTGCGGTCACGGCTGTGATGAGCTTCTGGCGCTATTCCACCACACCCTACAACTGGCTAGCCGTATGGAAGCATTGTTTGGTGTGGGTTACAGTCAGCCTTGGCGCCTATCAGTCAATCGCTGATATGTTACTTCAAGGTAGCAAGGAGTTGCCAGCCCTCTCCCACCGACCAGTAGCCACGCGCAAGTGATGTGCACCCAGACGAAAACGCATCAGTGACGACATGTGTACTTTGTTGAGGCCAGCAGTGGTGTGAACATAGTCTGGACACCAGCTAGACGGCTTTGTCATGTCCAGCTCATCAAATGATGTGCATGCAAACCAGCTCTCGTACGTAGAATGCATGACAACATCAGAACCAGCAACCCTGGGATCGGTGGGTAAATCATGCCACTGCTGATACAACCAAGACTGAAAAGCCTCATGCACACAACGCATATCAGACTCCTCAAGGCAGTGCAGATCGACCAGTGCATCAGGTGTCGCCCAACGTGCCCGTACGGGTATGCAACGTGCGCACAAAGGACCTAAACTGCCAAAACCACAAGGACTTTTGCCTACCCTGATCAGCGCTGCTTGGGTAGGTGCGCATACTGAGGTCTCTGTTCTCCTGCATTGCCAAAAACAACCAGTCACTAGGCGGCCGTGAGACCACCCGGTCCCACAGGTCCCAACAAGCCGTGAACCAACCACTGATCAGGGGTCTGCAACCAAATTCACGCAACAGCAGCTGCCTGCAAGTAGACTTGCGAACACGCCCAGCAAACATACGCAAACACATGAACTGCACCACTTGCATGTCATTGATAATCGCCTTAGCAACGCCCTGCGGCCCACTTCTGCAGCTATGAAGCAGTGCAGGGGCCCACACTTCTGAGCAATAGCCCAAGATTGGCGAGACCAGTGAGTTGAACATGTGCACCTGCAAGCCAAGCCCCGTGATGTGGTGGTCAGCGCAGCGGGAGCGCATGGCCCACATTGCCCGTGAGCCAGCGGCTGCCAGGGACGAATGAATGAATGAATGAGCTACGCGTGATGTGTTGACACTTAACACCCGCGTAAGTTCAGGAAGGGGGCGTGTGTGACGATGAGGTAACCTCATGCGCCTTTACGCACCCTACCATCCCAACCGGTCCCGAGGGGCCGGTATGGTACCCGTGGGGCTAATAGTTATTTCGTAGATTTCTTTGTTTTTCTGTGTTGAGGGGCAGAGGTGAAATTGGTGCGATTGGTGCCTGTAGGCGGTCCTTTCTTTGATCCGAGTTTGTTATGCAGCAGTGCTCTTCTGTGCTTCCACATCTCGCCAACTGCTTGCACCGACTTGAAGTGCAGTTTGCGCAACAGGGTTTCCAGCGGGCGTCCTTTGACTCCTAGATCATTGGATAGGGTTTGTCCAAATTCTTTGTATATTGTACCCCCCACTCCTAGTAGGAGGGTGCAGTGCTTGACTCTAGCACTTTTGTCATACTCTTTAAGTGTGCTGACCAACTGTTTGTGTTGCTTGACGGCTCTGGCTTCTTGGTCGTCTGGCTTGGTGTCTCTGCAGTACTTGACCTCTATCACAGTGTATTCTCTGCGGCGGTTGTTGCGGTCGGTTGGTAGAGGAAAGCGTCTGGTATGCTGAGCCTTGCTAGCTTCGTCCTGACCGTTTTTGGTATGCTGGCCGGGAGCGCCGCATCTGACAGGGTGCGGGTGATGTCCAGTGCTGGGTTCACAGCGATACTTGGCGAGCCAATCACAACGTAACACAGGATCGATGCCTTCTGCACTAAGCTGGACACTGACTGAATCAATATGGACCGGAGACAGAGAGTGTTCCGCTTAGTTACAAAAGGAAACCCGTATACTAGAGGGCGCTGTAGAGTACTGTTGAGTACTTCTGCTTCCTTGCCGAGAAGAGAAATGGCACCCCTATATATACCAACTTCTAAAGTAGTAGGCTGTTAAGATTTCTCTAGAATTAACGAGACTAGAAGCATCCATCGATCCTACATCATACAATCTCTAGAGTGATCCAGAAACTTCGTACAATCGAGACCATTCTCGATCAACCCACAACCTTCTCGAAACCACTCGATACTTCTGATATTCTCGTATCGCAACATCTTAGTAACTCATGCGTCTTTCTTACATCATGCCCCCCTTTTGGGAGCAACGTCCCCGTTGCTTCAACGCACATGTCGCCGCCGCGTGCGGCGTCCTGTCTCTTGCCCACCATGGTGGGATGCTTCATACTCATCAATCAAGCTCTTCTCTATGGCTGTATGCGGTACCCAGGAATCGTCCTCGGGTCCAAAACCCTTCCAGCGCACTAGGTAGTGCACTGTGCGCTTGCCCTTGTGGCTGCGCATGCTCTTGTCCAACAATGCCTCCACGTACCACTGGTTGTCGTCAGCCACTGCTGGCTGTACTGGTGGTGGTTCCTGGCGGTTTGTGAACTCCTCACATGTCCTGTACGGCTTGAGCAGGCTGACGTGGAACACGGGGTGAATGCGTAGTGTCGTTGGGAGCTTAAGCTTGTAGGTGACTGGATTGATCACCTTCTCCACGCGGAAAGGGCCCAGATAGCGTGCCGTAAGCTTCCGGCTCATGGATGAAGGTAGGTACAAGTTGGCTGTGGAGAGGTACACCTTGTCTCCTACTGCGTATGTCACCTCCTTGCGCCGCTGATTGGCGTATTGAGCCTGCCGGGCCTGAGCTTCTTGCAGCTTGAGCTTTGCGTGTGTACTGCTTCGTCCATGTCGGAAGCGTGCTGCTCGGCTGCGGGTACGTTGACATGAGTAGCCACGTCGATTGGGTGTCGCACCTCCTGCCCATAGGCGAGGTAGAAAGGTGTAGCCTGTGGATGGGTTGACGGAGTCATTGATGGCAAACTCCACCAGAGCCAAATAGCGGTCCCAATCATCCTGTCTCGGGCTGACAAAGTGCCTAA
The DNA here is from genome assembly GCA_014080715.1 of Scenedesmus sp. NREL 46B-D3. Classification (NCBI taxonomy): domain Eukaryota; kingdom Viridiplantae; phylum Chlorophyta; class Chlorophyceae; order Sphaeropleales; family Scenedesmaceae; genus Scenedesmus; species Scenedesmus sp. NREL 46B-D3. Next base: position 4,325 of record JACERP010000909.1, on the reverse strand, counting down.
GCACTTCCTCAAGCGTCCTGTTGGCGCGTTCACTCTGACCGTCTGTCTGCGGGTGGAAGGCTGTTGAGAACCGCAGCTGTGTCCCTAACCTGTCGAAGTAGGCCTTCCAGAAGTGTCCCTGGAAACGCGGGTCGCGGTCTGAGATGATGACCTTGGGCGTCCCATGGTGTTTGTGCCAGGTCTCACTGAAGATACGAGCCAACTCGGGTGCGTCAACCGTCTTGGTGGTAGGTGCAAAGTGTACCAGCTTGCTGAGCCGGTCCACAAAGGTTACGATGGCGTCGTAACCTCGCGCGGTCGGAGGCAGATCTGTGATTAGGTCCATTGTGATCTGCTCGAATTTCGCCTCTGGCACCGGTAGCGGGTGCAGTAAGCCGGCAGGGTAGTCATTGCGCGGCTTGTTGCATTGGCATGAAGGGCAGCTTGTCACGTAGTGTCGCACTGTGCGTGCCATATGTGGCCACCAAAACCTGTTGGCCACACGTTGGAGTGTTTTGTTGACTCCAAGGTGTCCAGCACTTGGGCAGTCGTGCACTCTTGTAGGATCAGCTGCTTGAGTCCAGCATGCCGGGGAATGGCTAGTCGTCCTCCTTGCATGTACCATAGTCCGTTGCACGACACAAGGAAGGACGGTGGCTTGTGGTACAGGGGATCTGCCTCGTAGCCCTTGCGGACCAGGTCTTGGAAGGAGTCATCTGAAACGCTGGAGATGAATGCTGCCAAATTGGGGCGGCGTGACAAGGGGTCTGACAGGTTGTCCTGGCCCTTCTTGTATTCAATCTCAGTGCCGCTGTAGTAGGACTCTATCCATAGCATCCATTTGGCCTGCCGTCGGGAGAGGTCCTTCTTCTTGTTGAACCATGTGTGGTTCAAGTGATCGGAGTTGACCTTGAAACTAGCCCCCTCCAAGTAGCAACGCCAACTCTGAAGCGCATAGTACATGCCCAACATCTCGCGGTCGTATGTTGTTGGGTAGTTGCGCTCTGCTGAATTGAGCTTGCGGGATAGGTATGCCACAGGTTGGAGCCCCTTGCCTTGGTTCTGTAGCAGCACTGCTCCAAGTGCAAACTTGGAGGCGTCCGTATATACTTCGTATGGCAAGGTAGGATCTGGCGTCACTAGCACAGGTGCTGAGGTTAGTGCGCCTTTGAGGTCTTCAAACGCCCTTTCCTCTACACCAGGGCGCCACCTCCACTTAACCCCGCTCGCCGTGAGGTCAGTGAGAGGCAGTGCTTTGTGTGCGTAGTGTTGAATGAAGCGCCTGTAGAATCCAGTGAGTCCCAGGAAACTCCTGACTTCAGTAACATTGCGGGGTGGTGGCCACTCCCGTACAGCCTCCACCTTCTTGGGATCCACCTTGATGCCTTCACTGTTAACAACGTGCCCCAGGAAGGCAACTTCCTTCATGGCAAAGGCACACTTGTCCACTCCGGCGTAGAGACGTGCTTTGCGCAGTGCGGCGAGCACCTTATCCACATGCACCAGGTGCTCTTCTGGATTCTTGGAGAAGATGAGGATGTCGTCCAGGTAGACGATGACAAAGTCGTCCAAGAACGGCCGCAGCACGTCATTCATGAGTGCTTGAAAGGTTGCAGGCGCGTTAGTCAGGCCAAAAGGCATCACGCGCCACTCAAAATGTCCATAGCGGGTGCGGAAAGCTGTCTTGGGGATGTCTTCCTCCGAGATTCTAATCTGCCAGTATCCACTCTGGAGGTCCAACTTAGTGAACACTGATGCTCCGTTGAAACGGTCAAGTAGCTCATCAATACGTGGTAGAGGGTAGCGATTCTTGACCGTGAGCTTGTTCAGTGCTCTGTAGTCTACACACATGCGTAACTTCCCGTTCGCTTTGCGTACGAACAAGATGGGTGCGCCGTATGGAGACTTGGACGGTTGGACCAGACCTCGCTCCAGCAGCTCAGTTAGCTGTCGCTTGGCTTCCTCCAACTCCAGAGGACTCATATGGTATATGGGTCCAAATGGTGGTTTGCTGCCGGCCTCAAGCTCTATCTTGTGATCGACAGAGCGTTTTGGCGGCAACCCCTCAGGCATCCCCTGAAAGATCTGCTTGTGCTTCCGCAGAACTTGTCGCATCCGCTCTGCCCATTCTGGGTTGTCATAATCAAACTTGACCTCCTCCAATTCCGTGCTTTTCCCCACTTCTGTAGTTTCACGAAGCACGGCTAAGAAGGCATTCGCACCCTTTCTCATTGCCCTCTTCACCTGCAGACCGGAGAGGAGCCCAAATGTAGCGTCCTCTACCAAGCCTGCTGTACCACCCTCCATTGGTGGTTGTAACCGATACTCCACATTGTTCTTGACCAGCGTCACAACATTGTTCACCCAGTCAATGTCCGGGTTGAAATGAGTCAACCACGGCTTGCCCAACACAATGTCATCTTGTGCCAGCTTCGTCACCGTAAAATGTCGTCTGTCCTTGAGCTTGTGAAGGCGAAGTTTTAAGCTGGGCACAACACGGCTACAATCCTGCAGCGTACCATTGCCTAGCTACACTTGGCGATCACCCAAGCTCAGCATTGGCAAGTTCAGTCTCTTGACCACACCAGGGTCAATGTAATCCTCACTTGCTCCACTGTCAAGTAACACACTCAATACTTCACAACGGCATTTGGCTTGTAGCCGAATTAGCTGGTTGCTTGTCGGCTCCAATCCTGCAAGTTCTGCAGTCTGAGCCGGCTGTGGCACCACTGTCGCTTCATCACGCAATACAACCAAAGGATACGGTAGTGGCCGCATTTCTAGCCACTCTCTACCAGGCCGCGTGGGCGGACTTTGCAGAATACATGTGGTGCCCACTGGATACTCCTTCACCACAGTCATCACCTTGGTTAAACCCCACAAAGGTTTGCGGTCCCATTTTGGCAACAAAAACACCCCACTGGTGCTTTCTGGGACCTTACTCTTGCACTCCAGGTAGTGACGTAAGAACAACCCAGCACGGCGGAAGGGCGCGTTCAGCCATACGGACTTGCCGCTGACATCTGCCTCGCGGAAGGTCCGGTAGCCTGTGTAGAACTTCTTAGCCTGAGCTGTAACATGGTCAGCGCAGGCGTCTACCGAGAACGGCCCGTAGTCGTCCAGTAACTGAGCCATCTCACGATAATTGAGCAACCAAATCTCACGGTCCCTCAACCGACACCGACGGGTACCCGCTTTTCCTGGGGCCGCTGGTTGAACTCGGGGCTCCCTGCCCTCTACCTGGCTTTGTGGATCATCAAGCGTCCGGGGTGATGCCTTCTCGGCGCGCATTGACTGACCCACACCATCAAGCGCGCCACTCAGTTTGTTGAGCGACGGCTTGGTGGCTTGCCTCCCCTGTTCTGGAACTGCGGTTGGCGCTGCTGCTGTACCGGCGGCTTGGAAGTCTGCGCCTGCCAGTTCTTCAATTCATCGAACAACCGCTGGCGGCAAAACGCCGTCCGGTGGCCAATGCGGTGGCAGTAGTAACACCTCAGGGGCGTACGCTTAGCCTCACTGAAGCATAACTCTGCCTCGGGGTTATCCTGCTCCATGCTGCCTAGCTCCATGGGTGTGGGGCCAGAATCCCGTGACTGCTTCGGCGGCGGAAAGTTGGGGCGTGCAGCAGAGCTTGGTGGCTTGCGCCCCTTTTGCATGCTCCACAACAGACCGTCCGCCTGAATGGCCAGCTCCACGGCCTCATGCAACGTGGTTGGTTTGCGCAGTACCACGTGCATGCGGGTCTCTGGCTTGAGGCCCCTAATGAAGAAGTGCACACGGTCTGCCTCATCCATGTTGGGCAGCTCCAGCATCAGCGTGTTGAAGTGTGATGCATAGTCAAACACGCTACGAGTCTGGGCAAGACGATCCAGCTTGTTGCGGGCATCAAAGTCTGGCTTGACAGGAGTAAACGTGTCAATAAACTCCTACTTGAAAGCTCCCAGGTCGCAAAAGGCTGCCGTTTGCCAGCTGCCACCTCCTGTTGGTACCGCAACCACCACTTCAGCGCAGAGTCCTTGAGGAAACTGGCTGCATAGGTGACCGTGCTCGGCAGGTTCAGGTCCGTGTTCTGGGCCTGAAGGTACGTCTCCATCTTGTAGCACCAGTTGATCGCACTGGGGCTGGTGCCATTAGTCTCAGGTGGCTTTGGCAACTTTAAACGGGCAGCCGTGTTTGCAGCGGCAACCCCCAACTGAGCTGCCTGTAGCTGCCGTTCCAATGCGGCAATTCGGGCAGCCATCTGCCCATCATCTGTTGGGCCTGCTCCATGCTGAGCGGCACTCCCTGAATGGGGTCAGCCATACTGGGTAATAGCAGCTACCAATCTCAGCTACCAATCTGCTGGG
>JACERP010000908.1:0-33325 GCA_014080715.1 Scenedesmus sp. NREL 46B-D3 | reverse complement strand
CTGACTTGCACACTCTTCCTGTGCTGCAGAAACCTGCAACCTGGCGGTTGGCTGCCAGACCATCCTGGTGATGGCACAACAGCGGCACAGTCGTCATACAAACAAAGCCGCAGAAGTAGAGCTACAGACAGAAAGACACAATTGTATGGATTGCACATGTTATTGATTGCTTTGTATCAGGGAGGGTTGAACGTATTGTAGCTCTCCGCTGCAGGTTGTGCAGCAGTGCAAGAATGAGCGGCACTGCTGCAGTTGGTCTAAATGCCTGCTGTTTCTGAGGTTGAGTTACATGAGTGGTGAGCCATCTGAGGTGCAGGCGTGGGGGGGGGGGTTCCCACAGGCGCATGCTGCTGTGTGCTCCTGCACCACTGCTACGGCCAAAAACTATCAGAGGTGGGACACTGAAGCAACGTTGGCTGTTGTTGCAGCAGTTCGAGCTATGCAGGTAGGATGGTGTGCATGTGCAGGCGCGACGGTGAGGACCTCCAGCAGCACACAATGTGCGGGCGTTTAAGCCGTCTGTTGTGCCATTTGGTCAAGGTTTCTGATGGCTATGCTGGAGCACAAAATGCACACATGCAGGTGTGCGCATGCAGGCGGCGCATGATTGAAAGTTTGCGCATGTCAAGGCTGCTCTGCAGCAGCGCCAGTGCTGGATTGGGAGTGTGTTTGTGGCTGAGTTTTGCGGTGCTGCATGCAGTGGTTCACCATGTGGAGTGTGTTTGTGGCTGAGTTTGCGGTGCTCCTTGTAATGGAGTGGTGGCCCGTTGACAGAAAGGCTCACCAACCTGGCATGTGACGACATCCCACCCCCATATGCATTTGGCGTCATGCGCCATTTACAGTGGATGCATGTAACATAGCTTGCATGCGGGAGGGTGGTAGGCTGTGGGGCATTCCTTTGCATATGTGATAACCGTACTGCTGCTTATCACCTGCGCCTGTGATTTGCAGCGCCGTGTCACCACCCATGACGTGCATGGCTCTTGTGCATGGACATGGTGTCAAGCCACTGACTGACTGCCGCACCACCTTGATAAGGTGCCACATGTGCACGTGCATGCGGCCAAACAGTTGCTGCTTGCGCTGCCGACTGTGGGTTGCTCCTGCAGATCTGCTGGTATGACATGTAACAAGCTTTTACCATAAACCACAACCAACTGCTCATGACTCTGTTGCTGCTTAAGTACTGTGGTGTGTCAGAGACTGACGTTTGCTTGTCCCAGGAACCATTGCCTGGCGGATGGCAGGAAGCACAGCAGCAGCACCGAGTTGATTTCAACGTACTGTACACATGCTACTGCCTGTGGCACTCGCAGCCAAATCTCCACCGACTTGTTGTACTCAGTTTACTAGGTGAAACCAGTATATAATCACTCGCAGATATGTCCCACGTTAAGGCTTACACCGTGGGCGGCATAGGCAGCCAGCCAGGCCTAGACAATGTGGTCAGCGTCGCACGTGGACACCCGATTGCACTAGATCATGCAGGATCAGAACGCATAAAGAAAGAGTCACCACCGCCCAAGGCGTTTCAAGCTGAGGGGGACAGTGGTGCCTCAGCAGCAGTAGCAGCAGCCAGCACGACCAGCCTGAAGACAGAGCAGGCAAGGGCTGTGCTTATTACACGCCTGCTTTCGTTGATGAACGGCAAGACCGGCGTGCGGTTACAAGTTGCAGATTTCCTAAAGGAGCTGCTGAACAAGAATGTAGTGCCTGCAATGCCAGCAGCAGATGACGCAGCCGCACTTGGTGCAGTAGCAGATGCCTGCAAGGGCCTAGGCAGCATTACAGGCAACTCTCAGCAGCTGGATGCTGCTCTAGATGCTGCAGGAATCAGTGCCCCTGGCATCAGCGCAGCAGAACGTGCAGCTATCAGCAACGGCGCTGCAGCATCTGCTGGCGTTGGTTCGCTGGTGATTGTTGGCGCCAAGCAGCTGCTCACCGTTGTAACAGCGGTGGCAGCACTCAGCTGCGAAGCAGCAGGGGCACAGGTGAGAGGAAGTAGCATGCTGTTGCAGTTGCTGGCACATTTTGCACGGACAGCTGCATGCATATGTCCAGGGCTGCAACCATCGCATCCGCTGGCACTATGTCCAGGGCTGCAACCATCGCAACCGCTGGTACACTCCTATGTGTGGTTGGTAGGTGCATTGCAGCAAACAATCAGCTTGTTGGAGATGTCAGCACTTGTATTCAGGGAGGCTTGAACTGTGGCAGCACGTGGTAGCTGCACACAAACAACCTTAACAGGTGTACATTGCAGGCTTCCGTGCCTCGCTGACTGTGCGGAGGGTGAAGGAGGCGCTGTTGCTGTTTGCGGTGCATGGTGTGAGCAGGTGAAGGCGTTTGAGGCGGATGTTGTGGAGAGCCTGGGTTACAAGGGAGCCATTGCAGCAGCAGATGAGCTCAAAGGGCTGCTGGACGGCTCCAAGGTGGCTGGCACACGCAAAGGCCTGGCGGCTGAGCAGCAGGCGCTGTTCAGCAATCTGCCGCAGGTGGGCTGGGCCGTGTCTCTGTTCCACGTCGTGCGCGCTTCATGGAGCTTTCACCAGACCTGTGTAGTGTTGCTGTGTTTGCCTTCTGAATGGGAGAGTCCACTCTGGATGGGGCGACAAGTGATCAGCAGTTGGCGGAGGCCGTGCAGGCGGAGTGCAGGCAAGGAGCCGCATGCATCATGTCTTTTTTAGATGTTATACAGTGTGCAGGATTAAACTGTGAGCATGCGGCATGCGGTGGTGCATGCTGCAGAATTCCGATTTGCTGTCACTGAGGCTGTGGACCTTGACGTGGATGCATGCTGTCGCTGCTGCGCCGCCGGCTTCTGCACTTGCATGTTGCTGCCGCAGGTGCTTGGCTCTGCTGCTGATGCGCTGGGCGTGGCATACAGCAATGTGCGCCCGGAGGTGCAGAGCGCTGCACTGCCAGTCAAGGTGGGCTTGCAGGAATGCTGTAGCGCCACACTGCAACAGCGCGCAGCAGGTCGTCATGCCTGTTTAGTTGATTATAACAGTAGCTGTGGTGATGGTCTGTCGTCTCTGTATGTGAATGCGTGCTGGCTGGTGCGTTGATGATTTAGCTCACCTTCTGACACCTCTTGTGCGAGGGTGCAACAGCACCCGCTGAACGCAACAGCGCTAAACACAACCTGAGCACCACTGTTGTAGTGCTTGTTCTCTGTTGCCATACACATATGCTGGCCTAAATTTGGTTGCACAATATCCAAAGATGCTAAGTTGTACGTGCAACGCAGCATGTGCTGTTAAGGTAGTGCTTGCAGAGGTGAACCACTGCACTGGTGTGTGCTGAATTAGTCAAGTGTTCTCAGTGGTAGCAGGAGCGGTGCACTTGTGCGTTGATGATCTAGCTTACCTTCTGACACCTCTTGTGCGAGGGTGCAACAGCACCTGCTGAACGCAACAACGCTAAACACAACCTGAGCACATCTACATGGCAGTGGCTGCCTTTAAACAACCAGCAGCTGCTTGTCGTCACATATTACTTGTCTTTGATGGCTGTGGGGTGACTGTTTGTGAGTGCGGTGATGATTCAGCTTACCTTCTGACACCTCTTGTGCGAGGGCGCAACAGCACCCGCTGAATGCATAACGCTGAACACAACCTGAGCACATCTGCATGGCAGTGGCTGCCTTCAAACAATCAGCAGCTGCTTTTTTTGATCATCATGTGTCCTTCCATGGCTGTGGTTAGCTTTTGTGAGTGCGTTGATGATTTAGCTTACCTTCTGACACCTCTTGTGCGAGGGCGAAACAGCACCCGCTGAACGCAACAACGCTAAACACAACCTGAGCACATCTGCATGGCAGTGGCTGCCTTCAAACAACCAGCAGCTGCTTTCTTTGATCATCATGTGTCTTCCATGGCTGTGGTTGGATTTTGTGAGTGCGGTGATGATTTAGCTTACCTTCTGACACCTCTTGTGCGAGGGCGCAACAGCACCCGCTGAACGCAACCGCGCTAAACAGAACCTGAGCACAAGAATTTGGTTGTAACGGAGTATAAAGAGTTCAACACTGGCATGAGCGTTTTTCAGTGTGTGGTGATGGGTGCCTTACCAGGTGTGCCAGTGCGTTGATGATTTAGCCTACCTTCTGACAACTCTTGTGCGAGGGCGCAACAGCACCCGCTGAACGCAACAGCGCTAAACACACCCTGAGCACTGAGTGAGCATACTTGTCAGACGCTAACGCCTCAATTCCTGCAACCCCAAGGCAGCGTGTGACAACGTGCTGCTTGCGTAGCTGGGTTGGTCTTGAGGCAACCGGCTGAGACCTCATGGGCAGAGGCAGCCACAGCATCCAGTGATCGCAGCGAAGCCCAGTTGATGTTTCGCCTTGCCTTGCACCCACCTGCACTTGACCATTGCGCGCTGAGCTGCTGCATGCATTGCTGTTGCTACTGCTGCTGCATCTCTTCCGCAGGCTGGTGCCAGCCCAACCTTGCCCAGCCCTACGCTCGCGCCTGCACTGCTGGATGCAGCGCGTGCAATGCTGGGGCTAGCACACAGCTGCATCGCCAGGAGTCAAACCCTCAGCAGCCTCAACGCAGCGGTGCAGCCGCAGCTGCAGCAGCTGGCAGCAGCAGCGCTGTCCGGCCCGCTCGCAGCAGCGCAGCAGCAGCTGGCAGCAGTCGGCTCAGAGCTGCTGAGTCCTGCCGGTGTTCAGTGGAGCTTAGGGGCTGAGTTGCAGCAGCGGGGTTTGGGGTTGAGAGCGGCACTGGCAGCAGCAGCAGCGCTGGATGCGCTGCAGCAGGCAGCCGCTGTTGAGGGGCTGTCTGCTGTGGTGGTGCTGCGACTGGCAGAGGTGAGGCAAGCTGGCGGTCTGGCATATGCGCAGCTACACCTGGAGTTGTTGCGTTTCTCAGTGTGCCTGACAAAAGGGCTGAAGTACTGACTATTAAGAGCAACAACCCAACTGCAACTGGGTAGCTTTTCACGGCACATGAGCAGCTGCTGCAACATGTTTAGCTATGACGTCATCTGATTGCAGATTCCAGCACCAATGGCCTGCAGCGTAGGGCTGTACATTCTCAATATGCTTGTCTGCTGTGCCAACCTGGTATGTTGCTGTTCTTCCGGCTTCTGCCTTGCGACCTGTGTGCAGGGCCCTGCACCTCAGCCAGCAGCAGCAGTGGAGCAGCAGCAGCAGCAGCAAGACGGCAAGGAGACCAAGAAGAAGGACAAGAAGGACAAGAAGGCTGCTGGTCTGACCCTGGGCAAGGGCTGTGCAGTGGTGCGGGCTCACCTGGAGAAGGCAGCAGCAGCAGCAGCAGCAGCCGACACAGCAGGCACACTGCAGGTGAGCAACACGCTGCAGCTGCAACTCATGTTGTTGCGTTGGCTTGACAAGCTGCGGCCTAGCAGCAGCTGCTGCTAGGAAGGCAGCTGCAGCAGCAGGCACGCTGCAGCTTGGCATCGTGGGTTTGCTGCTTGACACGTGTTCACATGTCAACGGCAGAAGCAGCAGCAGCAGCAGCATGCAGAGCGTTGGTCGGCGCGGCAGGTGCGCACGGGTAGCGGCAGTCCCACATTGCAATGGAGAAGCAGAGCGCTCACGGCACCGGGGGCGCTGCAGCAGGGGCAGCACGTCAGGGGGCTGGCGAAGCAGCGGCTGCCAGCCAGCATGCGTCCAACAGCAGTGGCTGCAGCATATGCCATCGCCGCAAGGCAGGCAGGACACTGCGCCAAGCAGCGCTGATGCACGACCCGCTGCTGCCGCCCTGCCGCGACTGCGCCTTTGCTGAGCACCAACCAGGTAGTAGACGGCGGCCTCGCTGCCGCTGATGCCGTGCTGGCGGGCGGCGCAGGCCTGGATGCGGTGGCGGGCGCCATCGCCGCGCACGAGGCCCCTGCTGTGAAGCTGCTGGAGGACCTCAGGGTGGTGGTGGAGGCAAACCAGGCTCGCAGGAAGCCCAAGGTGCGAGGCATTGGAGCATGTGGGTCGGCTGCGAAATGGTCTAATTATATTAGGCTGTGTGAGCCCAGGGAAGCTGTCGGAGGGTCAAGGAGCAGCACCAAATGGGGTCGGCAGGGGTTGCTGGCATAGGTGCTGCGTTGTCCTGGTCAATTCGATGATGAGCTGCGCGTGGTGACTGTTTGCACCTACATTTGTGCTGAAGATTGCTGAGGAAATGATCACTACATCCTGCATGCCTGGCCGGTTGCCTGCCTGCCTGCCTGCCTGCCTGCCAGTGGTCACTACCGTGGTCATCACCTGACGTCACCTGTGGCCATCAGCACAGTCCGCACGCAGCCACATGCGGGTGCCTGGCGCTGCCAGAACCCCCCACCCCTCCCACCGCGCCTGCCGTGCTGTGCGTCTGACGGCGTGTGTGGTCCGGCGCTCCCTGCCTGTGCCTGTGCCTCTGCCGCTGCTGCTGCCGCAGGTGGCCAAGGGTGCGCGCGACTTCCTGCCGGACCAGATGGCCATCAGGGAGGCGGCCTTCGGCACCATCACCAGCGTGTTCAAGAGGCACGGTGAGCAGCAGGTTGCGGCAGCAGCAGCAGCAGCAGCCAAACAGCCTAGGTTGCACAGTCCTCTGAGATTATTCGCCAGTGTGTGCAAGGGGCACGGTGGGCCGATGGCGGCGGCAGCAGCCAAACAGCCTAGATGACAGCCATTTTGTCATAGTCTGCCAGTGTGTGCCAGAGGCATGGTGAGCACGTGGCGGCGGCAGCAGCAGCAGCAGCCATGCAGCCTAGAGGGCCACAGGCGTGTGGCATGTCTGCCAGTGTGTGTGCGAGAGCCACGACGAGCCGGTGCTGGCGGCGTAAGCAAATGTAATGTGCTACAGCAGCAGCAGCGGCAAGCATTAGCAGTTGCACGGACAGCAGCACTTCTGCAGTTGAGATCCTGTGGACATCCGGCGTCATCATTACACGCTGGAGAAGCACAATCACAGCAGAGCTCCTGTCAGCAGCAGACGCGTAAGCAAGCGCGTAAGCAGTTTGAGGTGTGCCCAACTGACCTTGCACATGCCGAAGCTGCAGCCAGTGGTTGGAGCAGTACGTGTATCCTCCACGTCCAGGTCTCATCTGTTGCTGCTGCTGCTGCTGCTGCTGCTGCTGCTGCTGCTGCTGCCAGGTGCCGTGGCCATCGACACGCCCGTGTTTGAGCTGCGCGAGACGCTCATGGGCAAGTACGGCGAGGACAGCAAGCTCATCTACGACCTGGCTGACCAGGTGCGCAGCCGCTTTTGTGACGTGCTGCTGCTTTATTGTGAGAAACTTTGGAGTTGGCATGCCGCCCTCATAGCCATACATCACCCCACAGGGCTTAGAATGAATGGGTAGATCGCAGCAGCATGCGCGCACAGGCAGCACATGCTGTACAACACCAGGGCTGAACACCTTTGACACACGGTGTTTGCTTGCAAGTGCAAAGAAGAAGGAGGTGTTTGACCATGTTTGACCCTGCAGGGAGGGGAGCTGCTGAGCCTGCGCTACGACCTGACCGTGCCCTTTGCGCGCTACGTGGCCGTCAACGCCATCGGCAACATCAAGCGCTACCACATCGGCAAGGTGTACCGCCGCGACCAGCCCCAGCTGAACCGCGGACGCTTCAGGTGGGCAGCGCAGCTGGGGCCTTGACACAGAGCTGCGCACACAAGCATCAAGTGGCTGCCACTGTCTGTGTTGCGGCGATCGCGACAAGCTGCACGGTATGCTGCTACAACACTGCTCGGGTGACATTCCAAAAGCCTCAATTCGAATCATAGCCCCACCACCAAGCTGCTGCTGCTGCTGCTGCTGCTGCTGCTGCTGCTGCAGGGAGTTCTTCCAGTGTGACTTTGACATCGCCGGCAGCTACGCCGCCATGGTGCCCGATGCGGAGGTGCTGAGCGTGCTGGTGGAGATCCTGCGCGACCTGCAGCTGGGCAAGTTCACGGTGAAGCTCAACCACAGGCGGCTGCTGGACGCCATGCTGGCCATCGCCGGCGTGCCCCCGCAGAAGTTCCGGCCGATCTGCAGGTGCGCGGTGTGAAGTTCATGACTCAGCGAACGGCGTGTGGACTTGCAGCATAATTTATCAGCTACGCAAATGCTTGAGGCACTTCTGTGGGACGGCTGCTTCATGCGTTTGCTTTGGTGCCTCTGATTGTCCCGCTGCTGCTGCTGCTGTTGTCGCTGCCGTCACTGCAGTGCCATCGACAAGCTCGACAAGGAGCCCTGGGAGGTGGTGCGTGCTGAGATGGTGGAGGAGAAGGGCCTGCCTGGGGACGTGGCTGACACCATAGGCCAGTTTGTGGTGCTGCGGTGAGCGCCAGGCATCACTGCCCTTGCCATGCTGATGCTGGGAGGTCAGGGTTGGTGGTGGTGTGCGCGTCCCTGCGTGCATGCGTGCACGCGTATGCAGTGGAGGGGCTGCCTGGGTGTGTGGTCGGCACCACTGGCCAGTTTGTGGTGCTGTGGCCGACGCAGATGACTCGCCGTCCTGCAGCAGAGATGCAAGCGCATGTCGTAAGGCGGGCGTGCAGGTGCCATTGACTTGTTGCAGGATGCCACTCGCTCATGCTACCCTCAACGCCGCAAGCGCACCTCTTGCCTGCTGCTGTTCCTTCAGCTTTTGTGTCGAGCCTGCATCTCATCTGTTGTTCTCAAAAATGCCTGAGGTTGCCCGCCAGTGTGACGCTGATAGCAAAGCAGGCAGCAGTCCTATGTTTCATCAGCCCTCCCGCTGCAAGTTACCTTATCCTTGGTATCATCGTACTGCTGCTGCTGGTGCTGGTGCTGGTGCTGCTGCTGCTGCAGTGGCGAGCCCCGGCAGCTGCTGGCGGTCCTCACCGCCTCCGAGCATCCCCTGGCGCAGCACCCAGACTCGGCAGCAGCACTGGCTGAGCTGTCGTCGCTGTTTGACTACCTGGACGCGCTGGGTGCGCTGGGCCCCATCAGCTTTGACCTCAGCCTGGCACGCGGCCTGGACTACTACACCGGCGTCATCTACGAGGCGGTGCTGGAGGGCGGCAACGTGGGCTCGATTGCAGCAGGTGAGTGGGCTGATTCTTGTGTGGCCCTGCTGTGAATCATATGTTGTGTTGCTAGAAAGGGCTGGGTTGACCGCATGGGCTCTGAGTCGGATGTGGCCTTGGTCTTGCATGTCGCCTGGCATGGCATGGAGATCAGGTAAGCTGCGCTGCAGTGTCGCAACATGGCCTGAACTGCACCAGGTGCATGCAGTGGATGCGAGATCTGTCTATCCTGTGCTTGGACACACACGTTGCGCCATGCACCTGTGGGCTTGAGTGGAGTCATGCGGGCCATGCCATAAAGTTGCTGCATGATTCGTGCACGCACTCGCATGTACGCCCCGGTCTTCTTACGCCAGGCTGCCTGTCCCGCTGCAGGTGGCCGCTACGACAAGCTGGTGGGCATGTTCAGCGGCAAGGACGTGCCGGCAGTGGGCGTGTCCATCGGCATCGAGCGCGTGTTTGCCATCATGGAGGGCCAGGCCCGGGAGCGCGCGGCAGCTAGCGGCACCGCCATCCGCGCGACAGAGACGCAGGTGCTGGTGGCGTCGATCGGCAACGGCATGCAGGTGGGGTGGCAGGGCTCGTGGCTGCCTGGCGGCTAGTGCAGTGTATGTGCATGACTGTGAGAGGTGCTGCTGGCAGGGCAGTGAGCGTGGCTTCAAAAGAAGTGTCTCATCCACGATGCTACTTTTCGCACAGCAAGTCAAGCTGTACTCGTTACCCTTTCACATCATTGTAACCTCACCACCTTTTCCATCTATCGGTGCTGCCGCAGGTCAAGCGCATGGAGGTTGCTGCCAAGCTGTGGGCGGCCGGCATCAAGGCCGAGTTTGGGTTCAAACCCAACCCCAAGATGGGCGACCAGCTGGGCTACGCGCTCGAGCAGGGCATCCCCTTCATGGTGCTGTTTGGCGAGACGGAGCTGCAGCAGGGGCAGGTCAAGGTGAAGGACATGGCGGCAAAGACGGAGGAGACGGTGGCACTGGATGGGCTTGTGGCTGAGCTGCAGCGGCTCATTGCAGCCCAAGTTGCCAGCTGAGTGCTGCAAGCTTTGCATGTATGTATGCGGGTGTTCAATCTGCGAGGTTGGGCGGGGGCCGTGCTGCATGCGCACAGGTCTTGAGGTGGCAGCCGCCCGCATGGTCGCTTGGTGCTGACAATGGCGGCCCCTCATTCACAATTTTTAGGTTACACGACGGGAACATCGCCCGCGTCTGAGCCAATGACAGGCCCATTGGCAACCACCTAATCCATCGATCTTCTATTTTTGAGCGGGAAATTAGCCAGTTGCTTTTGGCTCTAGAGCACTGGCACGCTGCTCTACCGCAAGCACTCCTAATCATGACTGCACGTACAGCAGCCCTCCTCCACTTAGCCACTGCGCGGCATCCTATGGCACCGTCAATTCCATGCAATTCAGTATTCTGGCGGCCAAACAAGCAGCCAACACATTCTAATGCAATTGTTGATTGTGATGCCACCTCATTTTGACAAGCTTGCATCGAATCTGTGAAAACTCTGGTTGTGTGCATGTGCACGAGCTGCTAGCGGAGCACAGCTGCTCAGCAGGGCTGCAACACTTGCAGCGCGGCTGCCTGTGCATGCATATGCATATCCATATCCATATCATGTCCCTTGCAAGGTCAGGCAGTGCTCAAAGACGACATGACAGTACCAATCGTGCTGTGCACAGTCGGGTTCCCTGCAACACATAAGTCGTTTAATTGATCTACTGGAAGGTAACCACCCTGGTGGACAGCAGCCCACCAGTGAGATGCAGTGTAACAATAGGGTTGCTAATGTTGAGCGCAAGCTTCTGTAAGGGACACGGCACTAGCATGCACAACGCTGTGAGTATAAGTGTGCAGTCTGTGTGCAAAGCATTAGCAAAATTAAATGACAGACTGCCCAAAAAACAATGAGAGGAACCGATCTAGAATATTCAGAGTAGTTTATAATTCTAATCACGTAGGCGCCTGCACGAGCTCGAGTGAACCTGGGCATGCACGCCGTGCATCCGTGACGGAGATGCTCTGCTGCTGCCCATCAGCTTCACTATAAGCAATCGAGTGAAACGCCGCCAACATGCAGAGGTCTGCTGTGGGTTACCCTGCAATTGGTTTTCGGGGAAGTTCATTTCTCCTCCTCTCGTTGGCTCCTGAATGGGGTTCCCACTCCTTGTTGGGTGGAGCATGTAATGCAATGTAATGTAATCATTTGTTGGCGGCCTGTTCAGGAAAGGGCGCGAGCTATCCCGCTCGCGGCGCGAGTGCATAGTGCCCCCTCTACATGTGCTTGGTCCGCTGCGTGTGTTCTATCGTGATCAGGCAGCAACCTTCTGCGATGCTTCTGCAGGCTGCAACTGTGCAGCGGGCACAAGCAGCTGCTACCAGCCTGGAGGCTGCAATGGGCTGTTACAGGGTATTTAACGTTGATGTTATGTAGAAAGACAGGAAACAGCACTGCATGCATGATACCGTATGCCGTGGGCCAGGCTGGCACAGGGCATTTGTCAACAGGTTGGGGGCTGCCCTCAGCTGTGTTGCGGTTGCCCTCAGCTATGTTGTGTGGCCAGCTGCACTTGCCGCAAGTGTATGGCATACAATATGGTGTCAGCCAGCAATATGCCCGTGCAGTTCAAGCGCTGTGGGGCTGCTTGATGCGTGTGCACAGTGCCAAGTGCTGCCAGTGGTACGAGGCAGCGGTTCTGTGCCAAACAGCTGTGCTTGTTGCAGTGGGCCCTTGTGGCACCAAAATAGGTGCCTTAATGTCCGTGCTTAGAGTGCAAACTAACAGTGCAATGCAATGTTCCCTTGCGTCTTCTTGCAAGCTCTCAAAGTCTGATATGAAGTTGCCTGCATGGCAGCCCAATAGCAGCACCACGAAAATCAGGGCGGGGATCTTCTGGTCCAGCATTGCTTGAGGTGAGCAGCTGTGCATTAACCTGGAGCCCAGGAGCCGTCTGAAACCCATATTTCACAAAAGCCCTATACACACCGCACATAGTTGTGCACGTGGGCAAGCCATGCTCCAAGGAGTGCAATGCCTGATGCTGGCCAGCTTCAGGGGAATAATGCTCCACCAAACTAACCGCTGCTTGAAGTAGGTGCAGCATGTGTTGCAGTTTATGCATCATACCATGTCATGTTGAGGGTGCTGCTGTTGCGGACCAATGTGGCACACATTGTATGTTCAGGTGTGTGGCAGTTGGTGTGGCTGCAGCACCAGCTGGTGAGCTGGCGGCAGCTGGCGAGAGGTAGCATGTGTACACACATGGTGAACTTCAGCACTTGATGTGCTGCAGGGGTGTGTATTTTTGGGCAAGCAAGTAGCTGCAGCTGCATGTGCGCTGCTAAGCGCTACAGTTTCAGCGCACATTTGTGCCAACAGAGTGTGCAGCTGTAACGTGTGTTTATGTTGGCAGGTATACGTCACTCTGCATGCCACAATCGGCACTGGTCTTGCTCTACCTGCAGCTCACGGCGCTAATAGCACAAGGCAACAATGCCCGCAGTTGCTCAATCCAAAGCCTGCAGCTAGCGCACGACCTACAGTCAGCACAGTAGTGGGCCAAGCAGCAGCCAACTCACAGTTGGATAACAGCAAGCAAATGAATGTGCCATGTCAGAGGTGCTGAACAGCGCAGCCGGCTCAGCATGTCAGGGAAACATTATGCATGCACAGCAAAATGCTGTACAGGTTCTCAGCAGCAAATTAACCTGTTGTAATACAACCACACACTCTAAAACAAACAATGCTGTCAGTGCATATCTGTGTAGCAGCGCACATCTCTGTTCTGACCATCACAGGTATGCTTGGCCTCCTGCCATGGCGCAGTCAGCAAGGATCAGAACGTGTGCCCCTGCTGCTATGCACCCCTGCTGTGACTGTACCAAGGAGCAGCACTTTAAGCTAGCAGGGAAACAACGAAGGCAGAAGCAGAGCACCTGACTGCACCAAACTGTGACAACTGTGACACGCTATTACTGCACTCATGGGACAGCATGCAACATGAAGGTTCATGTGATGCTTTCTCCACACCCAACCATATGAGATCCTCTCAAAACTTGCACCACGCGCCCATTGATAAGCCCAGCCCTGGATTGGAAGGGTGTGCTGCTTAAAGAGTGTAACAGTGACATAAAAGAGATGCAGGCCATTGAGTAACAGGCAGCTGACTGCTCCGCTCAGTCTGCGATATAAAGGCTTCCAGTATATGGCATGTCACCCTACTGTGCATTGAGCCAGCTGCCAAACCCAAGTATAGTAAGTGTTTGGTATCTTGAAAGACATTTCGTACATGTGGATCCAGTGACCATCTCATATGCTGTAAGCCACCTTTGGTAAAAGTACCTAACTAACATCCTGCAGAAAGGGATAAACAAATGACACAACGCAGAGTGACCATATTGACGCACTTGCATGCAATGCCCCTCAGGAAGAAATCTCAAGAAAAAATGAAGTTTCGCCGTGATTCCCCGCAGTGACCGCCGCACTGAGCAAGCAGTTTGCATTGCAAACATCACCAACCAACCAAGGCATGTTGTGGACATCAGGCAGTCAGCAACTGAAGGAAGCATCAGACGACAGCAACTTAACAGATACATGCACGGGTACACAAGCAAGGTGGTGACAACATGAGCCCCAATAACTACGGGCAACTGCATCCGAAATGACACCTGTAGGTATAAAAGCATCAGGCTTAACCAGCACACTAGGGTGGTCCAGGGGCCAGCCCTAGCAACATTGAGCAACTGAGCCACATCTTGTACATCACCGCAGCCAAGCTCTCCGAATTGTCATGCCCAAGACACGACTAAAATCCCAGCACCACAGATGGCGTACCAGTACTTAGGCAGCCCTCCAACTGCCACCATCACAACACTTTGTCAACTTGCCGGCAGCCCAGGCCAAGACAAGCCTAGCTAGAGTGTGACACAAGCAGAGGCCGGTCACGAGATCAGCCAGCCTGCTCTCCTGCAAGCAATGGCATGCACACATGTTGCAGCATGCGTACGTCACCACTCCCCCTGGGGCCCAAACGCACCCCAGACCCCACTGCTGCCAGCATTGCCCCTGCTGTGGTGCCGGCCGATATCATCCTGCCCATCGCCCCAAGTCATACAAAAGCCACAACTCATCATGCACACCCGCTGCGATCCTGCAGCAGCAGGAACTGCTGCCCTTGCTGCTATCGCCTGCAGCTGAACAAGTGTATCCTGTTGCCCGCGGGAGTGCCCGCATGTCGTGTAGCGCGCTGACTGAAACTTCAGGAAGCCCAGTCGCTGCAGGCTGGTCTTGCCAGCCAGCACTTCCAACGCTCTGTGCACCGTAGCAGTGTCACCCACGCCGCCGCAGCATCCCTCACCGCACAGCAGCTCTGCGGGCAGGCCAACGCTGTGCAGCTGCGGCAGCTGTGCTAGGGCCTGCAGCAAGGCCGCCGCAGTTTTAGCACCCAGGCAATGGCTGATTTGCGCCATGCTGAAGAACTGCAGCTGCTGCAGGCACGCCAGCTCTGCTGCCAACGCCGCAGTCCCTTGTGGTGGCTCCTCGCTCTCAAAAAGACGGCAGTTGGGTTCAGCTTTACACCACAACAGTGACAGCTGCTGTAGGCCTGACAGCTGCCCCGCGGGAAGCAAGCCTCCCAGCTGCTTGACGCGGCTAGCAGCGTAGCGCCAGCCCACAGCCATATGCACTGCCTGCAAGCCAGGAAGCTGCGCCAACACCTGCCAGCTGCTGAGCCATGCAAGAGGTTCCTCGCTGTCGCAGTATCTGATTATGTAATCAGCTGGGCTGTCTGCTGTAACAATTGCTGCAAGCAGTGCAGCCGCCAATGCTGCTCCAGCTGCCGCTGCAGCCTCATTTCCGTGGGGCTGTGTGCTGCCAGCGGGCCAAGTGATGTGAAGATCAGCTGTGGCAAAGTGTGTACAGCTGGCCAGGCTGATGGTTGATGGGCTGGCAGCAATGGGCACCACCACTTTGCTGCAGAACAGCTGCATGGACAAAGACCAGTGCAGGGCAGCACAGTGTGCAAACAGCATTGCCGTTCATGTCAAGTGGCATCACTGCACTGCACTGGCAGCACCAACTGCACAGCACACTACATTGCAGCAGAGTGCACTGTTGTATGCTGTAGTGCCACAACAGTACAAGAAAGTGCAACGCAGAGCAGCATGACACCCACTTGGTAGTAACAGCTGAGCACTGCGTTTCATCAAGCAAGAGACACGGTTGCATATCACACGGCGGTGCCTCTTGTATTGGGCAAAGATGTGTACCATACGTTTGCGGGTGCAATGAACAACTTTTTGTGCTGCAGCACGCAATCACAATGGCATAAAAGCTGCGGCGCTGCAATCAACCCACCTGCTCCACTGCTGGCAGCAGCGCTGCAACTGCTGACAACTCCAAAAAGGTGCTTGTCTTTAATGCTGCGACACGCACCGCTGGCAGCTGCACGCCCTGTGGCACTAGCTCTGCTGGCATCGGAGGTGCTGAGCGCAGGTGCAAGTGCAGGCGCGTGACAGCTGTCAGTGCTGCGAGCGAGTTAAAGAACGCCGTGTCTATTCCTGGCCAAACGTTGCTGTCAACCCCAACTGCTAGGTTTGAGAGCGCCGGCAGCTGCGATGTCAGTGCCTGCAAGGGCCGCCAGTGGTCAGCATCACCGACCCTGGCATGCATATGGCTGACGTAATGCAGTCTGTGGCTCCTACTGCTTGCCACTGGTACTGCGCTTGCCAGTTCGACTGAGATGCGCTTGATGTGCGGGTCCAGGGCAGTAGCAAAGGCCTTGCAGGACAGCCGCGCTGCCTGCTGGTCAGCGTGCGCCAGCAGGCTGTGCAGCAGTGTTCCTAGCTCGGGCGGAAGGGCTTTTGTCGTGTCTGCAAATGCTGCAGACATGTTGTGGCTGCAGTGCTGTGCATCAACTGGTGGCGTAGTAGCTTCCGCTGGTGCTCCCTGGTGCTGCTGCATGCTGGCCCTCTGCAGCAGTGCACTAAAGTGTTGGCTCCGCTTGGTTTACCTAGCCAAGAGCATGCAGCAGGTACATTCACGCCTTATTGCGTTTATGGTTACGCCTTGCCCAAACAAAAGCTGTGCACACGTGGGAAACAGCATCCATCAGCACAGAGGTGGTGAGTGAATCTGCAGCACTACAGGTGTTACTGCACAA
Source organism: Scenedesmus sp. NREL 46B-D3 (assembly GCA_014080715.1). NCBI lineage: Eukaryota > Viridiplantae > Chlorophyta > Chlorophyceae > Sphaeropleales > Scenedesmaceae > Scenedesmus > Scenedesmus sp. NREL 46B-D3. Next base: position 17,167 of record JACERP010000908.1, on the reverse strand, counting down.
CGAGGTAAGGTGCACATCTTGTTGTAGCTGTGACAGCAGCATGTTCCAATGTCGGTTCAGTGTTGTCCTGCATGCTGGTCTGCCTCGGTGTTCACACCGCCACATGGCTGGCCAACCACACAGCATGCAAGGTAGTTGTGAGGAGCGCAAGGCAATTGTCCGATAATGAGCATGTCCATACCTTTAGTATGCACGTTTTGCGTTGCAGCCCTTGGAACGTAGTGGCTTCGAACGTTGCGTTGCGCAATAGAGAGCAAAGCAGTGTGCCTCCTAGACGAGCTGATTGATAAACCTAATTGGTTGCTGCTAAATACCTTATTGTACACTACAGCGATGCAGTTAGTTTTAAAGGGGCAGGTCACTCGTATACACGCAATTTGTTGCAACCGAGCAGCGAAGACCACTAGTTCCTGGAAGGAGGAGCCTAACGAGTGTACAGCAAGCTACAAGTGACGAGAATTTCGGAGTTTGAAAAGTTCACGAAGGTGAGTGACTCAAACGCTCATGTCAGGCTGTGTAGCCGTTCTCAGGGCAGCAGGCCAGCTGGCACTGTCATAACAGTGTGCCCTGGCCATTATGCTGTACTGCCAAGTGACAGCGACAGGTATCGATCGTTCGCCAGTGCCTGGCAGCTACACTCGAAGTGGTGCAATTGCAGCGGTTGCACATATTGCACGATGTAGCGCCTGTTGAGACATGAGGTCAGACACTAATGTAAAAGAACGGATTTAACGGCTCCTGGGCTCCAGGTAAATGCAAAACGACATACCTTCAAAGCAATGCTTGACCAGGAGCGGCCCGCTCAAGCTCTCCTGGTGCTCCGAGTGTGCTGCCATGCAGGCAAGCTGGCCAGCATCAAAGCATCATCTTCATACGCACCTGTACCGCAAACTCGATTTAAAAAACAGCGGCAGTGTCAACGAGAGTAGCCCGAGCGGACCAACTCTCGGACGCCTTCCTCCAGGCACTTATGGCGTCCTGCCCATCCAGCTGCAGAACCCCGCGGTGACACTCGATGCCGGGGTGTAGGGGCATCATCCAGAATATAACATCACAACATCCTCGCAAATGTTAGCTCAGTAGCCGCAGCAGTAGCAGCAGCAGCAACAGCAGTTTCACTGAGAATCGTTCTGTGATAAGCAGCAACAGTGTAACCCAGCAGTGAAGCACAGCAAGTCATAATATGTATTGCGTTGCTGATAAAATACCAAAAATCAGAACAGAAAAAAGATAAATTACCAGTGGCCTAACATGTTACCCCTATCACACGGGCACTCAGTCATGTGTGGTGCTCCCCATGTGTAACGGCGTTTATCAATTTCCATGTCTGAACCACTACTGTCACTGATATCCATATCAGAAGACCATGCAGGATGCAACGGTGCTACTGTGGAGTGGTGAGTGGGGGTCCACTCATCCACAACCCCTGAAATAAGAGCGGCATCACCATCAATTCGGTGGTAGCAGCACACAATATCCTCAAACAACTGCCAATATCATCATCATCATATTACCCATTCAAGCCATAGCATCAGCGCCGTCGGTCCTGCGCCCCACCGGGGCGGAAAGAGGAGGGAGCACTGCTCCAGAATGTTTGCATGCATTGCGCACATCCCAAGACTTGACAAGAAAAGCAGCAATACACGGTGACACCATTTGACATCTTCCAGAACTGCCCCAAATATCATCAGATACAAAACGCAACACCTTGATTGACGAATCAGCCATGGACAAAACGCTGCGCAACTTTTCAGCGCAACCAGGCATAAATCTGATCTCGGCAAACATACTATCCCTCTGAGCAGAAGTAGCAGGGCAATCAAACATCAAGTGTGACAAATACTCAACTTCTGCACCACAACAAGGACATCCTGAAGTGGAGTTAGCTCTGCGACCCCCAAACTGACTAGTACGCTCATGTACACACAGACAACTCATACGAATACGCAAAAGCAATTCAATACCACGTGGCATTGCCATGGCAGTGGCCACTGAACGCAAGTAAGGCCTAGGCCTCCTGAAACCCATAGCATCAACATGAGTGGGATGCCCACCACATACCGACTCAGAGTGGAGTGTTCCAACATTTCACATGCAATCCTTTCAGCATGTAGTGTCCTGACCTGCTTGTTGACATGGCTCTTGCACGCACTGGCTCTGCCTTCCGCGGTCACAACATTCACACCATACTTGCACAGCAGGCTCTGCATACTTGTGCCACGGTGTCACCGCCACAGCACCACTAGGACGCCTCCATTCAGCTGTAAACACTTGATTTGGCAGCCGAACGCCCTGCATACGCTGAATCCTGTAGTAGTACTCCAAAGCCCTCTGATGAAGCCACATATGCAACGATTTCACACCCCATTCTGCCAAGAGAGCTGAAGAACATGGGCGCTCCTTGCCACAGCGCATTGCGCATGTGATGATGTCTGTCTGCACTTTGTCAATCAGCTGCAGTTGCCTAGCTGTGGACGGAAACCAAACCTCACTGCCATATTCAACAATGGGACGGACACACGTCAGCAACAGTATGCGTGTAAACTCCACACTGATGCTGCGGCTCTTCCAAAATGGCATGAGCACACCCTTCACACGTTGCACCTTAGCCAGCATCTTCTCAAAACTGCCAACAACTGCCAATATGGTGTGTTACATGCCAATATGGTGTGTTATATGCATCACTTGAATAATTCTTTAGGAAACGTTTGATATGATTGAAGCAACGTCCGACTTCGTAGCCGCTGCGTCGCATATGATGAATGCGCCTAGCTGCTTCCAACACAAAGCATGATTTATGCATCACAATGCGCATCAGGTGACAAAGTCTGCCATGCAACATGTTGTATGCTTGCGCTTGGGTCTTGCAAGATTTAACATGTTGAAAACGCAGTACTGCAAAGGATGCAAAACACGGTAGGCGCCGCCGGTCATACCAGACAGCATAGGAAAAAGCAAAACCGGGCTCATGTGCTTGATCAGCACTAATCGCCGCTGTCTCTGTGGTCAGAATGCGCATATCTAGTGCCACGCACTTGTGAATGGTGCTGTCCTGCCTTTCCAGGTGCATGCCGGGGTACAACCCGTGTATCCTGCCGTCCAACACCCATTGATCAGTATGCAATAAACTTTTTATGATGTTTGCCAGCGGGAAGTACTCCATCTCACCAACACCGCCAGGATGCAAGCACCCCAGTACCTCACCCCCGTCTGTCAAGTAGTCCACTTGATGCTCAAAGTAGTTCCACTCATCCAGACACCAGCACATGAAAAAGAAGTCATACCCATCCCTGGCAAAGTCTGCATACGCAGGGAATAAGCCGTGCTGACCCAAGAATGCGTTACGCCATGTAACATGCATGGGCCCACTGGCTGCTGACATGATTATTGAAACAGCTGCAAACTAAAAACTAGCACACAATCACGCTGGCAGAAATCAAAAAACGCACAGTGCCAGAAGCAAGCAGTACAGCAGTACAGCAGTACAACAGTACAACAGCCTGCTGACTGTGCACAGAAAACCCTAGATGCACGTTGCTCTTTAAACCTGCCGAGCTGAAGACTGCAGTGCTAAGACAGCATCTATCAAAGCTACGGGCATGCAGGACACTGCAGCGTCTAAACCTCGCCTGCAACACCGCTAATGTCTCCAGTGCCACACCAGCCTGGTGTTGCAGCACCTGTTCAAAAGTGTGGCAAATGGTGGGGCTGGTGACACCAAAACAAGTCTGTAGCTGCGCCGGACAAGTGCAGCAGGTGTGAAGAGAGCAGCACTCTAGCGCAGCAGCAACAGGCTAGCAAGCAGGTGTGTATCTTCGGGCAAGCAAGCAGGTCACCAGCTGGCAGCTGGTCATGCACTGGTAAGCGCTACCAATGTACAGGTACAGAGCACACCTGTGGCTACACCGAGTGTGCAGCTGTTGCATGTGCAACGTCGTCAGGTACACGTCACATGGCTGTCACATTGGACGCTTGCCTTGCTTTATATCTGCACAGCTGATGACGCCGACAGGGCGGTGAGACAATGCCAGCAGACGATCTTATGAATGCCTGAAGTCATTGTCAACATGCAGTCAGCAGCAGATGCTGGCCGAATAGCAACCAGAACAGTTGGATAACAGCAAGCCGATGAATGTGCAACGTCAGCAGTGCACATGTGCTGTACAGCCAGCCCAGCATGCTCATGATCCACATGCCGAGAAGTGCTAGGGCCTGCAGCAAGGCCGCCGCAGTTTTAGCATCCAGGCAATGGCTGATTTGCGTCATGCTGAAGAACTGCAGCTGCTGCAGGCACGCCAGCTCTGCTGCCAACGCCGCAGTCCCTTGTGGTGGCTCCTCGCTCTCAAAATGACGGCAGTTGGGTTCAGCTTTACACCACAGCAGTGACAGCTGCTGTAGGCCTGACAGCTGCCCCGCGAGAAACAAGCCTCCCAGCTGCTTGACGCAGCTAGCAGCGTAGCGCCAGCCCACAGCCATATGCACTGCCTGCAAGCCAGGAAGCTGCGCCAACACCTGCCAGCTGCTGAGCCTTGCAAGAGGTTCCTCGCTGTTGCAGTGCCTGATCATGTATTCAGCTGGGCTGTCTGCTGCAACAATTGCTGCTGGCAGTGCAGCCGCCAGTGCTGCTCCAGCTGCCGCTGCAGCCTCATTCCCGTGGGGCTGTGCGCTGCCAGCAGGCAAAGTGAAGTGAAGCTCGGTTGTGGAAAAATGTGTACAGCTGGCCAGGGGGGAGGTTGGTGCGCTGGCTGTGATGGGCACCGCAACTTTGCTGCAGAACAGCTGCATGGACAAAGACCAGTGCAGGGCAGCACAGTGTGCAAACAGCATTGCCGTTCATGTCAAGTGGCATCACTGCACTGCACTGGCAGCACCAACTGCACAGCACACTACATTGCAGCAGAGTGCACTGTTGTATGCTGTAGTGCCACGACGGTACAAGAAAGTGCAGTGCAGAGCAGCATGACACCCATTTTGTAGTAACAGGTGAGCACTGCATTTCATCAAGCAAGAGACACGGTTACAGATCACACGGCATTGCCTTATGTGTTGAGCAAAGATGTGCACCATACGTCTGCAGGCGCAGTGAACAGCACGCAACCACAATAGCACAATCGATGGGGCACTGCATACAACCCACCTGCTCCACTGCTGGCACCAGCGCGGCAACTGCTGACAGCTCCAAACAGGCGCTCGTCTTGAAGCTTGCGACACGCACCGCTGGCAGCTGCAGGCCCTGCGGCTGTAGCTCTGCTGGCCTGGGAGCTGCTGAGCGCAGGCCCAAGTGCAGCCGTGTGACGGCTGTCAGTGCTGCAAGCGAGTTGAAGAACGTGGAGTCCAGTCCCAGCCAGCCGTTGCTGTCAACCCCAACCGCTAGGTTCGAGAGCGCAGGCAGCTGCGAGGTGAGCGCCTGCAAGGGGCGCCAGTGGCCTGCATCTTTGACCCTGGCATGCATACGGCTGACGTGTTGCAGTCTGCTGCTGTGACTGCTGCTGCTTGCCATTGGTGCTGCTCTTGCAATGTCGACTGAGATGCGCGTGATGTGCAGGTCCAGGGCAGCAGCAAAGGCCTTGCAGGACAGCCGCGCTGCCTGCTGGTCGGCATGCGGCAGCAGGCGGCGCAGCACTGTTCCTAGCACGGGCGGAAGCGCTATTGTCGTGTCTGCAAATCCTGCAGACATGAGGTGGCTGCAGTGCTGTTTGTTGACTGGCAGCGTAGTAGCTTCTGCTGGTGCTGCCTGGTGCTGCTGCATGCTGGCCGGGCTGCCCTCTGCAGCAGTGCACGGACCCCAGTGCTGCATGTGAACGGCTCACACTTGCAGGCAGCTGCGGAATTGTGTCCCCCACTTGTACAGCCTGTTGATGGACTCGCTGCACGTGTGTCCACGCGGTGACTTCGACAGGACCTAATGACAATGGCAGGCATCAGCTGCCGACCAAGCAAGTGACTGTGCTAGCCCTGCAGCTACTGCGGCAACACCAACAATGCTTTGCTGCTGTGTATGCAAAATTGTGCATGTGCTTGCCGAGCCCCCGTCGCAGCCCTGCACCTAAAACTAGTCTAAGCGCTGTTAACGTAACGCGTTTGTTGTCTGCGTTGACGTGGCAGGCACGCCACCCAGATGAAGCCACGGTTATATGTACTGCGTAACGCAAGCCCAGGCAGCTAGATGAGCAAGTTTTTCAAAACATAGTCAAGTATAGGCGGAGATGACCTTGGTTGTTATCGCCTTCGAGCTCTGCGTCAGGCCGAAACAGCACAGCTTTTACTGGACGAGCTTACTGCATGGCAGCCGCAGTCTGGTCAACAAATCCCTCAGGTTTGATTCACGCACGTTTGGGAGCAAGATGAATCGTGCTGTCGGTCAGCTTGTTGCATATGTTGCTCGGTTCAAACCTTGTACCAGAAACCTTGTAAAGTAACGAGTTTTTGACGGCTCCTGGGCTCCAGGTAAATGCACAGCTGCGTACCTCAAGCAATGCTGCACCAAGAGACCCCCGCCCAAGTTATCCTGGTGCTCCGAGTGGGCTGCCATGCAGGTACGCATTCCTGCAGCAGAGCCTCAAACATCCAACATACCTGTAGTGCACAGTATTGCAGGGCAGAAGCGTCCACGAGTGCACACCCTGGGCGGGGAGGCATCCGTGACACTGCGCACTACCTTCAAGTAGCCTCCAGCAGGCCCCATGTCAGATAGGCCCCATGTCAGAGCCCGTCATAACAATAACACTCGCACAAACGCAGCAGCAGCAGCATGTGTACACATATACCTTGTAACGGTTGCGACACCACTGATGCACAATCTGTCCTTGCCTGGCATTAAATTCTTCCATTTTTGACTCAGCACCAATTTGCACCGCGGCAATCACATGCACTCGCAGCAGTCACACAGGAGATGCAGTGATGCCCCAAACGGCGCTGCCCCACCGCCTGCACCTGCTGTGAATTGACTCCTATATTCTGATTGCCAGTGGTGGTGGCAAAGCGCGTCACACTGCTGGCAAGTTCCCTGTCATAAAAATGTACCAAACGCTGCGTTGAAAGTAAAGCGAACATGAGGCCTAGCACACTCGACTACATGAGGGAGCTGCGCAGCCAATACATGTCTAGTGTGAGGCCCCCACAACAAGCTTGACAACAGACACCCAAGGTCTGCTACTGGCCAGGTTTAGGAGTGCAACACATCTCTACTATACCTTGCAGCAGCTGCTGTTTGTACTGCCTGTTGTTGTTCCATGGTTGCTGAACAACAGTGTGACGTGACTGGCGTGTGGCACTGTCACTTGCAGGCAGTCCCATTGCTCCAGCCAGCTACAAGTGTCGACACAACACAATGCACCTGCCACAACAAACAACAGAGCTGATGCAGGCTACGATGATGCAAATGCCCACGGCGTGGCTGTTCTGTCAAACGCCGCAACACGCCGCAGACGGCCGGCACGGCATTGCTGTGGTACCGTGCAGTGCAGTGATGCCGCTCAGCGTGGGCATGTCCTTTTTGCCGGACGGCTTGCTGCTGCAATGCTCCATCTGTTGGTTCCGCGACCACCTCTGTCGATGGCTGCAGCTGCAGCTGCAGCGGTGCAGCTGCTGCTGTGTAGCCTGAGTACGGCACCGCTGGCAGCAGCATGAAGGTGGTGCTTTGGCCACTGGAACTTCAATTAATGAATATACGGATATGAGAGAGACTGCAGCCCACTGGAGCTACGGGAACGGTGTCCAGTGCAGCCCAGCGGTTGAGCACCAAGATGGCTGTCGGCACTGTGTGACACCGACTGCTTCAAGCCGCTGAGTTGGCTATGCAGCTAGCCAGTGATTGAGCTGCCTTTGCAGGGTGGTGCCTCACCGCAGCACCTGCCATGCACAGCAGCTCTGCAGTCAAGGCTCATGCTGTGCAGCTGCGGCAGCTGCACGCCACGCACAAGAGGTGCGGCAGGGCTGCTCATGCCCGCCAGCTGCATGCTGGCTAACAAGCTGCAATTCTGTGCCACACGCCGGCGGCGCCAGTACCCATGCGAGTGGCTGCGCTGCCATGCTGCTGCTGCAAAGTCAGCTGCAGCAGTCAGCACTGCTGCCCCACCCGCAGCTGTGAAACCAAGCGTGCCTCAGTAGCAGCAGTCGCAATCAAAGGGACACAGCGGCGTGTCGCCGCCGCCCTTCTTGCCAAGGCCAAGCTCATCCTCGCCATATATGGCATAGCCTTCGTCGGTGCGCTTGCGAGCCTTCCCTGTCGACTCGCCAAATATGTCGTCCTTGCTGCCTTCAACCTTTGGGCGCTTGGCCTGCAGTGCAGTGGGCAGCAGGCGATGAATGGTGAACGCATGGCCTGCCTGGGCTGCCAGCGACATGCGCGACGCCCATGGGGATGAATTTGGTTGCTCTTGGTCCAATTGTTTGAGCAGCAGCATTGGCTACAGCATGCAGACATTGCCAATGCCTGCGCATGTGGCTGTGCTGGCAATGTGACGGGACAGAATGCAGGGCTTACACTGCTGCTGAGCACGCAATGTAACACATATCAGTTCTGGATATCATCTGCTACTGATGTGACAGGCAGGGAGCTTGAGCACACCTGCCGCCGTGCCTCCTCTACTTGCTTTGCCAGCTGTTGCAGTTCCTGGGGATCGGCCGCTGCTTCGGCTGCTGCTTCTTCATTGTCCTCTGCATTAGCGGCAGCTGCTGAAGGTGCCTTCTTACTACTCTTGCCAAAAATCTCGTCTATCTCGTCCTTCGCTCGCTTATTTGTAAGATGTGCTGCTGCTGCCGGCTTGTCTGCTGCTGCTGCTGCAGCAGCAGCTTGCTGCCCCTTTGCTGCTGTTTTCGTATCCTTGGTTGGCTGGCTACTGGGTGGTGCTGAATGCGCTTCCTCTACATTACACGTTGGCTGCGTAGCCATTTTTGATTTGCCCATTGCAGCGATCCCGGCAGGAACAGCTAGGGCTTGATTTGCGACCAAGCAGCCCCACTGCAACCGCTGGCGTGCTCAAATTGATGACGTTCTGCTTTAGTGGCTTGACAGAGTTGTGGCTTTCTGCGGTGCTGCCCTGATGGGGCAATCGTACTGCACGCTGCTGATGTGGCTGTAGCCACCTGTGTTTTTAGGGACTAGAACAGGGCTGAAACGAAAGAGCTTGTTCAGTAGCGTCCCAAAATCACGGAGTTCAGACTTGGCTTTCAACCACCTCACGCTGAGCGTCAAGTAGCATCATCTGCGATGCACACACGATGAGGGGTCACTGTTGGATGGCCAAGGGTTCTGCTGTGCTATGGTGGCATGCCCCTCAGTAAGTAAGATGAGACATGTCTGCGTCTCATACTCAATTCATGCCCGTGCATACTGGAACCAGATGCAGCTGCAGTACATGTGACACATCGGAGATCCATTACAGCCAGCTTTTCAGCTGGACCAGGTGCATGCTGCTTTGAGTTGGCTACTGGACCGTCGCGCTGGCTGCATCTGCCAATGCCATCCAGCAGAGCTGCCGTTGCAGCTGCAGCCATGAGCTGCTCAGCTGCAATACCCAGCGCATCTGCTGGCAGGTTACTCGCTGCAGCCAGCACACTACCCTGCAGGTACTGCAACGCAGTCAGCAGCAGCTTCTGCTGCTCCTCCCGCTGGCTTTGATCACAAACGTTCACAGCAGAAGCTGTCCTGCAAGTGCAAGTCTGCAGCAGGATCTCAGCCAAACCTTCAAAGTGCTGTTGCTGCTGTCCCGGCGGCACTCTTAGCAGCGCCGTTCCATGTGCTGCTGCTTCTGCTTCTGCTGCTTCTGGTGCTGCTGCTGCGGTTCCCACTGCTTCAGGGCAAGTTCCTGCGGCTGATGCAGGGGCCCTGCTGCTGCCATGGCCACTGTTGCTTTTGCTGCAATGACACAGGCCAAGCTGCGTCAGAGCTGCGAGATGCTGCTGAAGTGCATGCACCAGGCTGCATACATCTGCTGCACTGGATACCCCTAGGCTGCTTTGCAACAGCAGCACCATGCCTGCTGCACCTGGGCTGGGTATAGAAGCTGTCACTGCTGCAATCGCTGCTGCTGCTGTCTGGTGACAGCTGGCACCTAACAGCTGGTTGTTTGGGTGCAAGAGCTGCCGCCTTACAGAAGTAGCTTGCTGCAGAAGCTGCAGCGCTCGTAGGGCAACCCGCTGCTGCTGCTGCTGCTGCTGCTGCTGCTGTGTCTGTGCAACAGCCTCACACTGGCTCATGATCCCTGCAGCCTCATCCACTGCAGCAGCTGCTGCCTGAAGCTGCAGCAGCGCCTGCCGCTGTATCTGCGCTGGCATACGCCAGCCGCACTCTGTACAGGCCCAGCTTGCACCTCTGCTGCTGCTGCTGCTTCTGCTGCAGCGCTGTAGGCTCAATGGGTACTCAGCTACAAGCCCTTGGGGCAGCTCTTGGCTGGGCAGCACAGCCCCAGGGCAACACCTGCTGCTGCTAGTGCTGTTGCAGCACCTGAGCCCAGCAGCTGCTGCCTCCTGCCGCTGCACGTCTGTGGGTTGGCTTGCAGCGGTTCCGCCACTGCTGCCAGCACATGTAGGGTCTCCTTGCTGCACCTGCTGTGGCTGCTGCTGCGTTGCAGCGAGGCCAAGGCCCATGCGGCAGCTGCGGCACCTGCACACAAAGCCGTACTGCTGCAGCAGCTGCTGCTGCCTGAGCTGCGTGGGCTGCTGGCCCAGCTGGGGCCCGTAGCTGATGGTAAGCTCCTGCCCTGCTGCTGCACCCCTCACACACACCAGCAGCAGCTGGCGCCCTTCAAACCTGCAGCAGCATTGTACAAGCAGGGCAGCGTGGTGAGCACAGGGCATGCTTTGGCGGTAAACCGTAACTCGTCAGGCGGGCTGGCTACACTGCATTGTGTGTGTGAAACGCTAAGGGATGCTGCCTCTGTGCCAAGCAAATTATACACAAGCACCTGAGCATTCACGGAACTTGCACACCACACACGACTCACCTGATGCTGCAGTTGGGGTCGCAGCTGTGGTTGAGCAGGGCAGTGGCAGCAAACAGCCCCAGCCCCTGCCTGGCTGAGGCATCCCCAGTGCCACTGCCAGCCAGCAGCGGCCTAACAGCGATGCCGTTGAGCACCAGCTGACCCAGGCTCTTGAGCATCGCTTCTGCACTTGACCATGCTGTGTTGTCGCTGCTGCCACCGCCACCACCACTGCTGCTGTTGTGTTGTGAGCTGGCAGTTGCTGCTTGCTGTATGTCAGACATCAGGTGGGACAGCAGCAGCGCCTCCAGCAGCTGCTCCTTGTCGCTGCTGCTGCTGCTGGCGCTGCCCTGCCCTGCTTCAGAGCTGCAGTCCAAGGGCTGCTTGAAGCTTGATGCATCCCCAGACCACCAGCTCTGCTGCAGGCTGCCCAACAGCTGGACCTTCAGGCGTTGAACTTGCTGCTGAGACACCAGCTCACTCTGCTGATGCTGCTGTTGCTGCTGCTGCTGCTCTCCAGAGCTGCCACACCCTGCTGCTGCCGCTGCTGCTGCAAGGCATCTGCTGGCCAGGCGTGCATGTTCAGGCAGCAGGCGCGGCCAGGGCCGGCCGCACTCGAGCCCACCCGGCTGGTGGCCAGCAGGGCAGCTGCTGTCAGCACTGCGGCAGCCCAAGGAGCAGTAGTGCGCCTGCAAGCACCACACAGGCTTTGTAGCAACAGTCGAATAGCGCTGCCGCTCCGCACCCGCCATGCGAGGATCCCGCGGGTCAGGCAGGCTCCAAGGGTCAGAGCTGCAGGCTGCCATGGCTGTGACATCGGCAGCAGCAGGAGTGCGCCTGCAGCTGCAGTTGCAACCAGTTTGCAACAGGGGGCGCATCAGCAGCAAGCAGGCCCGTACGCGCAGTGCAGCGAACTCACCATAGGGCAATGCGTGCATGTCCAGTACGCAGGGCCCAACGGCCCAAAGCACCATTCACAGCAGCCAGCTCTTGCACCATCTGCCGCAGTTGCTTTCCCTTGGCCAGCAGCAGCCGCAGCACCACCAACCACAGCACTGCGCCGCTGCTTCACGGGAACTGCTGCCAGTGGCTGCTCCACTAGCAGCAGACTGCCTGGTGCTATGTCGGCAGCTGCCACCACATGCCGACCTGCAGTAGCAGAGTAGCAGCATTGCAGCCGTGCAGGCGGCTGCCGCTGCTGCTGCTGGTTTTGCTGATGTTGCACCGGTTGAGCTGCCTGCCAGGCATGGTGCTCCAGCAGCGAGTTGAGCTGGCGCAGGTTTGGTCCTGATGGAGGCTGCTGGCAGTGCTGCTGCTGGCAATGCTGCTGCTGCTGCTGCTGCTGCAGGTCTGCTTCAGTGGCAGCAGGATCAGCCAGCCCGCTGCCTAGTTGTAGCTGCTGCAGCTGGCTTGCTGCGTGCCTGCCTGGTGCCTCAGACAGCGCCGCTGCTGCACTCTCTGCCGCACGTATGGCGCCCAGCAGCTGGAGTGCATCGCCTGCCGATGACGTGTCTGCTGCCTGCTGTGCAGCTGTCACTGCTGCTTGGGCGTCTGCTGCAGCTGCAGCGTACTGCTGCAGCAGCAACCGTGCTTTGGCACGCCTGTACAGCACCTGTCTCAGCAGCACAGAAGCGTGTCCACCAACATAAGAGGCATGCAAGCAGGTTGCACTGTCTGCTTACTTGTAGGAAAGATGCTGATGCCAGCAGCTGCAAGCTGTTCTGCACTCCAGCACCCCTTTTTTTACATAGACAGAAAACCGCAGGCCAGCCAGGACCGACTACAGGGCACAAAAATGGTGTGCCAAGACGAAAGTGGTCAGCAGCGCAAGAACCAGCAGCAGCAAAGCTGCTGCACCTACCTTGCCTTGAAGGCTGCCGGGACAAGCGACACAGTCAAGTGCAGCAGTGCAGTCCTGCTCAGCTGCGCGCGCCAGCGCTACAACTGCGCAGGTGTCACCGCTGCGGCTGCTGGTGCCAGTGTTGCTGCCAGAGCTGCAGCCCTTGCTGGAGCAGCAGCTGCAGGGGCAGGTGGCTGCCAGCTGCAGCAGCGACAGTGCTCTGTTGGAATGCACCCGTGCTGCCTCCAGCTGCTGCGTTGCGATGGGCAGCCACTTGAGCGCATCTGAGCATCACACAGCAGCATTTCATGACAATTTACCTCAACAGCTTGCATGCATTGGTCACAGGCACCGCATGACTGCCACCTCTGAGACGAAGCAGCACAAGAACAGACAACATGCAGCATGCAAGTAAGCCGGACAGCTGCTGGTGTGCAGCTACATCACAGCAGCGCAATCCTGCAGGATACACCCGTTGTTGCTGGTGTGGGCATAGCTGTTGCACTGCTGCTTGAACAATCTGTAAATGCATGTAGGTGGAGTGAGCTCTGCACACCTGAGTAACTGTGTACTGCCTGCTCCAGCAACCCAGCTAGATGGTTTTTGTTGCCTTCTGCTTTCAGGGCAAGGGCTCTGGCAGTGTCTTTGGTACATCCCTGCAGTGGCCGGGCAGTTCAGACCCCAGCTTGAGCGTGCTGCTGCTTTGGGGGCTTGGATTGCTGCTGCTGGTTACTGCTGCTGTCAGCTCTGCAATGCATAGCACAATCTGGATGTCCTACATTCAAGACAAATAACTGTAAGTTAGGTTTCACTCACTTCAATACTCCTGGACGAAAGCTGCTCCACAGCTTGCAAATACAACGCACACTTGGACAGCAGGCCCCTGGCACCGATCAGGTCTGTGCGATCTGCTGTTGCACCGATAGGCAGCCGATCAAGGGTTTTATTCAACCCCCGAATCATTTACAAAAGCAGTAATGTCAATCAAGGTTATCTTGCATGGAAAGTGTACTGCTGCTGCTCCTGGCCAGCGGCATTACGGTGGGTAGCAGCGACACCGGGGCGTTAAAGCCTTGCAAACTAGCACAGAAGAGGGAGTGGAGATCACCAAATGTGAACAATCAGACAAGGTGCTTGCGGAGCTGCTAGTATGAGTCAAACCACTGAAGTGACGAGACATGACAATGGCATGGCTGTAGCAACCCTTGGAACATGAATCATGGTACCTGGTCAATTGTACCAACCTTTTGCATGTCAATTTTAGAGATGCTAACACGGAAGGCGTTCCAGGCTGCATGCACCACCGCTGACCACGTGGTCAGGTGCGCACCAGTGGCGCTGGACAGTGCCGCCCAAACAAACTGTCACACCTGCTTGGGCATATGCACCCCCTTGCCAAGACCGTAACAGAAGCCTTCTTATTGCATTGTAGATAAAATGTGTGCAGCATGTATATTTAATTCATAACATAAATCTGGTAAACAAATCAAGGCATAGTATTATTGGCCTGGTGTGCTCTACATGTAGAATTGCCTTGAAACGGGCGAAGTTACCCATGTGAAAGGAAACCTTGTACCTCCCATAATGTGATTGAAGTGCGCCTGTGACGGTGCAAGGATTTGAGTGAAGGTAGACCCACACGCTGCAGCGCAGCATGCACATATCACTGGACCGCTTATTTGTTAATTCACTCGAGTAATGGCACCGGCTGAAGCCAAGCTTGCGCTGCTATGAACTTATTGTCTTTTGCCCACCCGTTCCTGTCAGTGGCAGGCATTGCTACAATTGGATCCCTTTGCAAGGGCCTGCCGCTGATCATGAGGCCATGTTTGCCGGCGGCATGTCCAAACATACCAAACGTGCCGCACGCTGTGCCTGAGGCTGTGGTGCGACCAGCTCCGAGTGCTGGGAGTTGCCAACATTCTGAAGAAGCTATAGATCTGCAGAATATGGTGCAAACACGGGAATTCATATTGCTGCTCAGAGCACATTTGCCAAGCAATGCTCTCGTCACCTACATACTCTGACTGTCTGGCATACAATCAAGCCGTGTGGCGGCTGATGTCCAGGCGGAGCTGCAACAGTTGCAGGCAGCCAGCTTGAAGTGTATACATTCACACGCAGCTATGCTGTCTCCATTTCAGGTTGTCATTTGTAACCGTCCGCCGTTGCCCTTAAGGGCAAGTTCTCATATTGGTGCATGCAGCTGCTGTTACCCCCTTTTCCCCTCCACGCTCCCTCCCCTGCAGGAGCGCACAGCCTGAACTCTCACGAACAAAGCATGTCATTGAGTACAGAGTGTCAAAGGACACAGCACTGCATGCATGTGCTTCACGCGCCGGAGTTCACATGATTTGCATTAGTACAATCCTCATCATGCTACTCAATCAAGTCAAAACTAAACGTCATCGCTGGGAACCCCGTTGTTGCTGATACACATAGTGAAAGCGACGGGACAACAACAGGCGACAAGACTCCTGGCAGGAAAAGTCAAGCCCTGATCAGTTACAGTGCTGGAGTGTACCTGGCGCACAACACTGCAAAGTTGTCAGCAACCATGCTGCTATGCAAATGTACAACACAGCAAAGCAACTGCTGTGCATGACCAACGAACGTTGGAGCAGGCCGGGTGTGATGCCCTGATACAGTCTGAGTTTGTCATGCCTGTAACATGTCGCAGTGTTACCACAGTGTACCTGTAATGGGTGTATAGGTGGTAACCCAGATTGATCCTGCTCCACAACTCACAACTTTGCAGGCAGTAAGATGATGTTTCTTTACTGCAAGCGCATCGTGTATATTTGCTCTTGGTGCATGCGCCGCATCACAGTTGTCGAGTATCAAATCAACTGGGGGCATTTGTTGTAATCTGGCAGCCCGATGCCAGCTACGCACCGGCAGTGGTGCACAAGGTGCCACAGTGTCCTGAAATCACAACATGCATGGATTCCAAAACAAAACAAAACAAACGGACCCAGCACATGTGTACACAAGTTTGTGCTGTATAGGCTTCCAGCTGCAGTGTTAACACAGCTTATTCACATGAGCTCCAATGCCCAAGTAACTTTGGCACTAGTGCTGACACACAACATGCAACCCGCTGGCACTGCAGGCGGGCAAGGAGCCAGTTGGCTGTTGCAACAGAGTAGGTTGTCACATGCTTGGAGCTTCGTGACTATATCAAAACTCAAAAATCACACATTGGCGGTGCAGCCGTCGCTCATGACAGCAGATCCTTCCATCATTACTGGCTCAGCTGCTGGCCAGATACACTGAGAAAGAGCTACTACTGCCCCCTCACTCAACAACCAAGGCACGCACAGCTATGGCCCTCAGCCACCAATCCTCTTCAGCTTACTGGCAGCGGCTCAGGCCAACCTGGCCGTTGGTGCCGTACCCTTGGGGGCATGGCAGGCAGGTGGTGCGGTCACTGGAAGCATAGTGTTCACGCCACACGCTGCGCACACGTTGCTTCCAGCAGAAGACACACGTCCTGCCTTGCAGGGCATGCATTGCTTCTGGGTCGAACTGTAGCCACTGCCAGGCTCGCATGGTGGTGGTTGCAGCGCGGACCGCAGCGGTAGCTGCAAGATTGGGTGTCCCGCTGACACACTGTCTTGTAGGCAGACGCATCGCGCGCACTCTGCAGCAGCATGTGCAAGACAGTGGCAGCACTTGGTAATGCATCTGCCCAACGTGCCATGGCAGCATACAGTGAACTGATTGGCCAAGCAGCATGGCAGGGTATTTTGTCTTGCAGGACAACAAGCAACTTCACATGCTGTAGCACCCAGGCACATGCATTGCACAAGGTCTTTCACTAGCTATGCTGCTGCTTGCATTTTGCAAGGGCTTGACCCTGCTTGCAGGAACTGTGGTAAGCTTACATCTAATTAGCCCTCACCTGGAGCACGGGTTGTAGGGGCAGGTGGATTGGCGAACAGTGGCTCTCCTGGGGCCTCACACGTGTAGCCGCAAGCTCCACAGAAGGTTGGCTTGCACACCTGCATGTATGTATGAAACTCACATTCAGCTGGACGGGTCTGACCATGGTATGCAGTATCACACAGTGCCTCAGCTGATTGAGGCAGCTGGTGATGCCACAAGCAGACAAGCTTGCTTTGAGGCGGAGCTAACAGCAACAATGATAAGATCTGCATAAGAAAGTCAACAGAAGAACAATAGCAGGAGGATTGCCAGAGGCAACCAAACAGCGTGGCCTGCGTGAGTGGCAAACAACTCAACCTCACCTGGCCATCAAGGCACATGACACCATCACAGGGGTTGAAGTCGCAGTCCAGGAGAGGCTTGTCAGCAGGGCACTGCTCAGCTTCTGTGGGGAGGTTGGGCCCTGTGGTCTCCCCAGGTGCTGGGTACACAACAGGAGAGTTGTCCTCGTCGA